>JAIUJO010000276.1:274154-538523 GCA_023846275.1 Vanilla planifolia
GTTATTAGTGGACCTTTTCATTTCTATATTTATGAATCATAGTCTGGCACACATTCATAAAATTTAGAAGAGTGTTACAATGACTATATGATTTTTGTGCTATTGTAAACAATTGGAGTATTGTTTTTTTGTAGTGATAGAATGTATTGCCATGGATGAAACTCTAAATATATGAACATTAGATACTTTGCATAATTTGATAATTAATATCATACTATATGAAAAGTTTCCACTTATTAAAAATTTGTAAATTTGACACATCATACTAGAGTTTTTCATTAAGTTTATGCATCATAACTTTTAAGATGAGTGAGTGCATGGATGATCAAATTCAACAAGTTTTGTAAATGATTGTAGTATTTGGGAATATGTTATAAATTGTAAGTTGCTACTTTAAAGGTTTTCTTTTTTTGTAAGGTAATTCATCACACCATTTTGTTATTTTTTAATATAACATCAGTGGATTATTGTTGTTCCCATCTCTTTGCGCATTTGCCCAATCATGCTGAGTGGCTTCAATGGGATGCTCACCTTACTGTGTATATTTTATCGAATTTCCTCATGGTACTTCTCAATGAGAAGGTTAACATGATCCGTACTATTATACATTTGTAGAATTAAGTATAGTGATGTTCCTTTTGATTATATTATATATTTAATACTAATGAAATTGTGGGTGGCCTTTATTATTTTTCCTTTACATTTTTGAATAACTCCACTATAGGTGCCAAACCCTTTGTTACACTAAGTGAATCCATTAATGTTGAGTTTAGTAATTTTATGTAGAAGGCCATTCCTAGTAGGCCAAAATTCTTCTAATTTGTCGATGGTTCCTATCATTACTCTTTAAAATCGAAGTATGGTTTTGAAAGAGAGGGTAAATTTCTTGGTAAAAAATTTGACTTATATAAAATACTCAAAGAAAATGTCTTTAGAGTAATTTTTTAAAGTTTGAATAAATCTCTAAAAGAAACTTTGTTTAAATTTTAATTTTATATTAAAATGTTTTAATTTTTTAAATAAACTATTTTTATAAAAATTTTGAAATAAAAATGATAAAAACAAATAAAAGTTGGTTATCCTCAAATCAAGCTACATCCACCACTGAACAAAAACATTGCATGAAAAAACAATAAATATAAAACTTATGCAAAAAAATTTGTAGGAAAAACCATCACTATAATGAAAAATTAAACGATAAGTATAATTACATTATAGCAAAATAAGATTGATAGAAAGACAAAAAGAAAATAATAATGCAAATATGAACTTAATACAAACTAATTTCTTATGCTTGAAAAAGTCCATAAGAAGGCACAAGTGTCTTAATTTAATTTATTAAAATATGTGAAAATGAGAGCATAACTTTTTTGAGAAGGAATGAGAACATGGAGTATGTGGATATGAGGATGTAGTGAATAAAAGAGTAAATGAGTATCATTTACTAACAACCAGAACGACTTGAAATTATTTTTAGAGTATAATAAATTTTCTTCCAAAATTTGATAATCAGTTATGCTAAGAAAATATCCTATTTATAGAAATTTTCTCAAAACTAAAAGTAGCTATAGAATAAACAAAATTAGTCATCACTTCTTTAATTAGGTGGAAGGTGACATATGTTTTTTTATTCATTAACCTAGGTATTTTTAAGTAATAATTATAACAACACAAAAAGAACATCTAAAATTGAAATTATGCAGGGAGCCATATGATTAAAGGATTTTTTACTATTCAATCATGAAAACAATACGATTGGATGGATAATTTGAAGTGACACTATTTGTAAAATAAGATTTCATTTGAACTATTAGATCATAATCATCATCAAATAGCTTAACCTTGATCTAAAATGTGGATTAGTTTCATAACATGTGATCATGAAATTATGTGGTCAAATAGCTAATGAATTACCATATTTAAAGTGGCTAATGAGATGATAACTTTTTTAATGCAAACAATCATAATGGACTAGTAAACATCATTCCCATAATTAGAAGGTTAGTTACACAAATAAAGAAGGTGACTTTAGTTGCACATTACACATTTTAACCATGAAAACTTGTTCTCAACACTCTACCATGGTTTGAAGTTATCCAATTACTAGGGTTTGCTTCTTTATGGGGTTCATTTAGTTTAGAGTTAGTCACTAATGTTTTCACCATATTAATATAGAGAACTTAGTTTTCAAATGAATTTGTTGTTAGGGTATTTCGAAAAATTAGAAATTTTATTTTATTTTTACTTTATCACTAAATAGTTATTTATTTTTATAATATATTTTTTGTAACAAGTTATTGAATCATGATTTTCAAAAATATCTTCAAAAACGAAATTATCTTGTTGATAATCAAGAAAACTGGATTAATGCTTCTTAATTTAAATTTTTTTTGAGATCATTAATTTAAATAAAACTTAATGTTTCTTTTCTTGCAAGATTAATTCTATTCAAGATTATCAATCTAATCAAAATAAAAGTGAAAAAATCTAAAAAAACTTAAAATAAATCTTTTGGTGGTTTATCACTCCAACTAGATGGTCTTGATCTGATTTCATATTTACTCCTCTTATTCTTTAAGTTTACCATTAAACTTTAACATTAGTTTTCTAAAATATGAAAATTAGCTCAACAAAATTTATTGAAAATACTTAAGATTTGTTAATATCAAACAAAGCATCATGTTTAGTGTTCAACGCCACAACATAAATCACAAATAGAAAATTATTCATGGACACTTCAATTCTTTGCAATATAACTAAAGGATGATTTATTACAATTAAAGTGTATATTAATATTGAATTTAGAATGTGGTTCATCTTTCTCCAATATTTAAACATTTTTTATTACAACTGACCTTCCTCTGTTCAATTTTCAATTAGCTATTGAAAATGAGTTATATCTTTCCACAATGAAGAGGGGCAACCTAGACAGGTCATGGTGCATTTAGTTCTTTGAAAGCTGTGATTTTTGTTTACATGGATCCTACTTAATATGACTCAACGTGATAAATGATTGATAAATGGGGAGCTCTTTCTTAATTGTATTGGTTGTAGTGCATGATAATTCTTAGTTGATGGACTGATATGTCCCATTAAATCCATTAATTTATAAGACGTCACGTTGCTAACTAGGCATGTGAGGTGCAAGCCTTGTGGCTAAATTCTTAGAGGGAGTATGACCACTTATGCCATGGAATTTTGAGGCAATAGTAAGTCTATGATGCCATCAAATGTTTTTGGCCACATGCACAATACACTTTTATTCAATGAATCCATTGCCTTGGTGAAAATTGTAGATAGTATTATGAAAATTTCATCATGATGGGGATATATCATTGTAATTGTTTGTTTTCAATGAGGAATTGCTGGCAAACACGAGTCATTACCTCACATTATCTACATCTCTTGCCTTTGTACTTACTACCCGTCACTTCTATCGATTTAATGGTACAATGAAGTGTTTAGATTATTGTAATATGTGTAGTTTATGTTGGGTGGCTCGACAAGTCCACCGAACCTTATCATTTTGAAGAAAGAGAAGTCATAACAAAGTTTTTTCACTTAACTTATGGATAGATCATTGATGAGAGCTATGACTGATCAAGCGATCTATGAACCTCTTGATGTTGCAATGATTGTTTGATGTCATATTCTTTTATCATCCTTACTCTTGCTTCCACATGGAGATCGATGCGATAGGAGATAAACAATAGCTTATGGCATGGTCAAGTACCAAGGGAGAGAAAATGTTAAGCTGGCACCGAGTACATTGTGCGTCACTAGATCCAATATGACTTGATAATCGAATAATGGACAACTCTCAATAATGTTTATCTTAGCTATCACATCAATGAAGAATGTAACAAAATGCTATACATGCTATGAATTGTAGAATCACTTGAAGCATCAATTGTTTCAACACAAGTTGTGCACAAGGATACAAGCCAAGGGCACTTTTGTGTGGTTGTAATGTGACTTATCATTCCTCAAAGAAGCCTAAAATCACTAGCTTTGATCCCAACCCTTGTTTTGATGCAATAGATGACTCCTTGTATTACTTCAGAGCATGTTGAAGTAATCAGTTTGGTTAGCTATTAGAATAACAAGAGGTGGATGCCATCGAGTGTTGTGGTATTAGCTAGATGCCATCAATTTTACAAAAAGACAAGTAAAAATGCCCATCACAAATGCAACTCCATTCTCCATGGTGTGGAATCATGGCTGTCACTAAGTTTAAGAATACAAATAAGTTGAGGAGAAGGAACTCATTAGGATTCTCTCTGTAATGACATGCGGAATATGACTAAGGAAGCACTGAAATTAAGCAACATAAAGCTTGAATTATAGATTAGAGAGGTGTCATCAATGATAAAAAAGGACTCACATTTGTCTCACACCCCACTACTACCTAAGGCACCATTAATAAGTCAGATTGTATTGGATTGCAACCTAAATTGCATCATAAATTCATTGAAGTTTAAAAAATAATAAGAGAATGATAGAGAACACATATCACTACTAAAAGATGTAAAAAAACATTAAAAAGAGAGTCAAATAATTAGTCTCAACTTACTTATATCTTTAACTATTATAGTACCCCTCAACATTGTTGCTATAATTGGTCTCCTTTTCCTTTGTTAAACTACCAACCAATCACCAACCCCTTGTGTCTTCTCATCATGATACTCTATACTCATTTACAACAAAAGTAAACCCCCTTAATTTTTATCTTGACCAGGTCTTGAATTTAAAGAATAATAACTCTTAATGGCTATAGCGATGACAACCAATTGGCTAAGTTTACTTGATCTAGAAGCATGTCTAACCTGACCACACTTGAAGCAAATAATGAGTAACCCTTAATTCTCAAACAACTTAAAAGTCTGAATCAAGGGTCCATTAATTGATATTCTCACTAAATAGTTTTTAAAAGGACCATTAGAACTCAACAAGAAAAAAGATGACCTTTGTAGTCTATCGTCTAGCCATTGATCTGAATATTATCCACTATGGCTTTGGAAATGCATAATGTACTCTAATGTCTCAATCATAAGTGGGAGTGTCAAAAAAATGAATATAGATTGAAGCACAAATAATCACTAATGTACTAGGTCTAAATTCAAGTGTTCACATGCTTAACCCTAATGTAACACCAATAACCTATCTTGGTCCTTCGAACAACACAATCTCTTTTTATAACAAAATCAAGGTGCAAATAGAAATATCTAGCTACCAACTCTAAGATCCAAAATGCTCCGAATTGAGTTTACCAATGCTGTAGTATTTTGGCTACCCATTGAAATGAGAAATGGCTTCTATACACTCTACTCGAGATGTCAAATAAGTGGTAATAAATTAATTTTTCACACGCTTCGTTGAATAAATGTATTTCACCATTATTTATGAAAGTGCTATCCTCTAATAGCAACATTTTAAAATCCAAATTAATTGGTCTTTCTATGTAGTTAATGGAGGGACCTCCCTTTAGTGTCAAATTAACAATATTCATTCTCCCTCAAGTAAGCTCCTCCTTAATGTTGGCATTAATAATTCAATATGCTCATTCAACCCAACATCACTATTGATTGAGTTTACTTTGTCCTCTTCTCATCCTTCCCAAATTCCTTATGCAATCCAATTGTTAATGCACCATATAGCTCTGAAAAGAGCTTCATCATCCTCATATTTTTTCCCAACATAGTAAACCTCATCGACTATGATGCTTCAATTAGTGGCATTACATTCTTCCCTACACTTTCCTAAACCTTATTACGAATGTTCAATGTAACTAAAATCATAGGACAATCACAAAATTTAGAATGTTCACCCTAGTTCATTTTGATGCTAAGGAATCATCGACTGACTTATAAATATCATCACTGTAACATCTATGATTCGCATAATTACACCAAGCCATCCTATGACTTTTCCAAAATCATATAAGATTTAGCTTCCACCTTTGAAAACCACACCTACCCACATAATTTAAGGATTATAAATTCTAGGTCCAATGCGAAATTCTTTGAAAATAGAACAAAACACCAAGATGCTCAAAGTAGCTTCCCAGAGAGTTGCCACCACTAATCAAAACAAAATTCTTCCAAAGCTTTAGTTCCATCACCTATATCTACCATAGTTTTGCCATCCATCCATCACTAATGATGCCTTCCACTCATCAGTGCATCACCATTTGCTAGTTTATATGTCTCCAACTCTGCCACTTTGTAAAAGTGATTGTGTTCCTTGATAAATATATGGATGAACCATACAACATCTCTACTTATGAAGGCACAAACATGAAATGAAAAAAAGACAACACTGAAGTAGTTTAGGATGTGGTATACCCAATACCATACAAAATCATACAAAAGAGCATGATTGATAACCTAATAGATAGCAGAATTTCCTTAACACAATACATAGGAAAGGTTGGAGGACTACATATCGTTCACAAAATTAATAGCACTTTGATAGATTCTTCTACATGAAGTAGACACAAGTAGTAAGCTCACATTGGAAATAGCTAGTATAGAGTCTGATTCAATCACTGATACATGAATATAAGAAAGTAGTATTCTAAGAAGCTTCATAAAATCAACAATTGTAATAGTTTCTGTGGTAGATTTTGCTCTTAAAGTCCACAATCTTGAGAGCAATACTGATTATCCAACCCAAGTCATCCTGATAAATATATCAATTCCATCATTATGATTATCTTGCATAGTTATGTTACATTTGAGCTTAACCCACCCCATCAGAGGAGGCTAATAAAAGTTTACAAATAGCCCTTGAAGGCCAAGAGAACTACCAATGGATGGGATTGGAGAAGGAAACATGTAGTAATAGTAGCAATAAAAAAATGTATACACCTTTGAAGTACATCCAAACTAAGAACCTTACTGACATGAACTTCTAAATTTGTAATTATGAAAAGATGATATAAAACTCAAGCAACAAATTTAATTTCTTATGATGCACTTATGACCCACATATCCACCACCATCTAGTTTAGCAGCTTATTTAAAGAATTAAAGTGGATGCTTTTAGTCCTTCAAATAGTGAGATTGGTAATTAAGAATTTCCTTGTATAGAATTCCATTGCCTAATGATATTCCCAAAAGAAATGCATAACATCCTCTTCCATTGTACAACCCCATGGACAAAGTACCTACATCTCAATTTCTTTTTCACACTTCTTGGAGTGATTAGGAAGCTTCAATTTGTAAATACACTCACCCAAGGTTCTAGCTTCAATTTCCAAACCCTTGTAGCTTCCTCTCCTACTAAGTTATGGCTGATGAACATGCTGATATAGATAATTTTTTACTCTAACATTGTGTCATCACTCTGATTAAAGTACAACACATATCTATCAATTGATTTGTCTTATGGGGAAAGCATAATCTGAAACACCAAAGTAGATACAAAAGGATCTTGTATCGTATCTTTGTCCTAAATACCATGTTGCTTAACAAGTTCTACAACTTAAATTAGATGTTTCATGTGCATGTTGATATGACTACGACACAAAGAATAAGGAAGAAAGCTACGTACATTATCCAATAAGAATGAAACCAACTTACCCATTGTGATATGCCAAACTGCATTCTTACTTGTACAAGGCACTGCATAGTGAAGTAGCTCACATATATGGAATGCCCAACGTGGATTGTAGAAATTATTATTTGTCATACAATATTTTGACTTGAACACATGAACTCAAAAAGGGTTAATAAAGACCTAACATGATACCATGTTTTCAACTTAATTAATATTAAATTTGAAGTCTTTTTTTTAATTTGTGTTGTTGTAATAAGTATGCCAAAATATTTCAATTGATGTATTCCCCTACTAAACAATACTATGAATTTCGTAAGATTGACCACCTTGCCAAAGTGTTGCTCATACTACTTCATATTATATTGAATGATTTACACTACAACATAAGTTGTAGTTGTGTAGATAAAAATGTCATCTACATAAGTAAGGTGAGTAATAATAGGTTAGGAAGGGCCAATCTTGTTCACAATAGTTATGGTAAGATCCACCTGATGCTTAATACACCAAATGAGGTATATAGACATAATTGTGAAAAGGTATGGTGACAACAGACACACTTTTTTATGTGCTTTAGTGGCTTCAATTCATGAAAAGTGGTTCCTATTCAATATAATCTTAAATTTTGGTGGTCATAAAATCTTAACTCATTAACACCAATTCAAGAGCCATAGATGATTTAACTTTATTAAGTAATAATTTCTAATTAACCTTATCATCAACCTAGTCAATGCCCAACTTTAGTGCCATGACTCTCTCTTTTGAAGTAGATGAGTTCATATGGGTAGCCATTTCCTGTAACATGACTAAGAAAAATATTATTTTTTTTTCATACAATAATATAAAGAAAGCCATCTTTGGTCTACCCACAAAAAGTTTAGCTACAACTTTGTATATCACATTGAAAAGACTAATACACCATCAAAAATATTTGCAGCTCATACCTTAAAAACAAGGACAACAAACATGTCTTTCTACCTTTTGGGCATACATCTATCATAAAAAATGTTTTCATTGTTGTAATAATAACCATATAGCTAATATTATAATATCCATACAAAACCTCCATCAAGATGCCATCCAAGCTTGTGGCTTTATTTATTTTGACAAACATAGGAAAAAACCTAATCTCATCATTTAGCTTGCTTATTATTAATAGATCTAAAGTTTTGAAAGGTAGGGGAGGATTATATTGCTCAAAAACTACACTAGTTCCTACTGAAGAACTACATGAGTATTTCTTTAATTTTAGTTGAAGAAGTCACTAATGCCTCATTATGTTTTAGAGGTAATGTATATAATTACTTGTATTTGTAGAAGTAACCATTGGCTAAATGAAATGCATGTTTTGATGCACTTGGTTAGCTCAATGAAGTTTGGGGCTCTACAACCACCAAGCTTCATCTAAAGTTGTTGTATTGTTGTTGGAGATAATATGTTGTGCCAAAAATCATGTTTCTACCGAATTAGTCGCAACTTAGGCTCCATACGATGAAACACCTAGATCTCCTAGAAAAACTGGTAAGGCTTGCTAAAAATATTGCCAATTTTAGCTACACTTTATTTTTTTTGAAACTAATAGTGCTATGTAGAATTTAGTGCACAATCCATCCATAAGGTCACCCCTAACAATTCTATTCAATGTATCTTGTAGAACATTAGTTGAGTGTGAAAGTGATAACCATAAATTATTGAAATAAGATCACCTTTCAATTTTATTCAACATAAGTATAGGACAATGGTCTGAGCCAATATAAGGAAGATGTGTAATTGTATTACTTAGAAATGCTTACAGAACGTCAATATTCACAAAAGCCTTATCTAATCCTTGAAATATGTGTGTGCTACCCACCATATTATTATACCAAGTGAATATGTTCCCAATAAATGTCATGTCAAATAGCTCAAAATTTAGCTTGAAATTAAAGAACTCATTATGAGCTTAACAAACATAGAATTTGTTCCCCACTTCTCATTCTTCACAAGTAGTACACTAAAATCTCTTATACTAAATAGTGATCAACAAAGCTTAGCAAATTTCTTGAACTGGTCCAAGGCTGCCTGGCATATTATGTAAACTTTTGATGAAAACAACACACAATATACCAAGAGCTGATACTGTCATATGCCACTTGGATAGAAACCACAAATGAGGATCACTCATAATTTGATGTTTCACCCAAACCTTATAGCATCATAAAACCCCCCATATAATATAGTAAAATGTTGGACAATGTTGTTCCAATTCCTACAGAAAAGTCTATCGACCTCATGCTAATTGAAGTTCTCCAACTGAGTTTCTAACAAGGAAAAAGTAGATACTCTGAACTCCCTTACAATGGACCAATAGCAATGAGATTTTACCAACCAAATCCCTTGAATGTTCTAAACTACAAGACAATTGTATATAATTAGCTAAGAATAACTTTCAAATGGGTGAATTGTAAACCTCAATCCTAGCCATGCAAAACTTTGCGTTAAATGCACCACACAAACACAACAGTAGCACCCATAGTAATTACATCTAAAAAAAGGTAGAATCATTTCGTTATTGTTTTTCATTCCATAATTTTTCTAATTCCCATTTGACATCCTCCTCTTATAGACTTCCTCTTCTGCCTTAAATATAGAATACCAAATCCAAGTTTATGAAGAAGCATTAGCCTCTATGATTACTATATCAGAGAATTTCATAGGCCTTCCAACAAAGTTACAACATATAATAAACACAACTCAGCTTCAAAAATCATTATCTTGAATGGTTTAAGGTCTTCAGAGCCTTCAACCACCTCCACATTATTTGAGAGACACTTTTATTTCAAACATAGCATTGCTTATCTCTTTTTGATGATTAAGAAACAAAACAACGTGTGAAAGTTCCCAAAAAAAGTGATTTAGAGAAATATGAAGCACTATTCTCTCAAGTACAAAGACACCTCGACTTTCGCTAATGGTTTCTTAAAACTTGTCATACAATGAATCACTTTGATATTACCACATCATGATTCGCATTCCAACTTAAACATTCTTTTCAGTTGTTTGTAGCATATATACAAATTTAAAGCACGCCTACATAAATGATGAGATAATGCGAGATGATTCAAAATAAGACACCATGATGTGAATGAAATTTTCTTTTATGAAATCATTGTCAATGGATATTCAATAGACTATGGACTTATAAATGATCATTCACTTATAATCTACCCCAAAAATTATTACTTTAGAAGCCCAATTCCTTGCTTGAATCAATACAATCATCTTCTAGTATTTGTCCAAAATGGCATTTGTTATATTACTTTGAATTGCTAAAAATACTAACACAATGTCAACACTAAATTTTCATTGATACATTTTATTTAACTTGTGATACTATTGCACAATTTTAACTCAAGTTTTACTTAAATGACTTCAAGTTGGAAAGGTATCATATGTGTCTTATGGCTAATTATACATGTCTGAATTGTAAAACAATTTAATCCTAGTGGTAAAGTATCATACTAATAAAATTGGGGTTTCATAATATTATAATTGCTTATGTTTTATGTTTCTTATGTTTTTAACACATTCAACCAACTTCATAAATAGAGCTCACACAAGAACGTCATTATTTTAACATACTTTAAAACATAATAATCTAAGTTATTCTCAATCTATAAAATAATTGTGATTCAAACATTTCACATAATTGGATCATTGTTCATAAAATTTGGTTCAAAAGCTTTCTAATTGCTTCTTCATAAATCAAAGTGAAATATTCTCCACATAAGGAAAACTTCAACTCAAAATACTCCAACAATTTACCTTATCTCTCAAAATTTATTCTATAACAATATTTTAATAGTAATTAATTTCTCAAAAAGAGAGTTAGATGTCACAATTAATTTCACTAAAATATTAAGTAAAATGCTTAAGTATTTTTCTACTAATTTTATGTACTTGTGGATATTAAATAATGTGTCAAGATCCTCTATTTCGAGCTTCTCCCTTAACTTCTTATGGTACCTCATATCAAATAAGCTTGTTGATAACACTTCCTTATTTAATTCAAATGTAATTCTTAAGAACATGGTGAAAATATCTATTTATAGAGGCAATAGAGAAATTATTGTAATTTTCTAACCATGAAATACGAAAGAACTCTTTGTATTATTTAGGCCCACATTTTTTAAATGTTAAGAAATTTTAAGGATAATAAAAGCCAAAACAGATTTTTAAAAGAAGATTTTAAATTTTACCAAAAGCATGACCTCTAAAAATACAAAGTTAAATGAAATAAGAAATTCTTAAATATCTTCTGCTTTATGCGATGGTTAAATTATCAAACTAGCACTTCGTAGCATATTAATGTGACATGTGTAGAGAGGCATGATGACACCTTAGCTTTTGTTCGAGGGCCAGTGCTGGTCAAGCAATTTAGCTATGTTTGATTAGTCAATGACATTTAAGTGGGTTGCTTGGATAGAACTATGGGGTACTACAAAAGTTGGAATAACTAATTTAAAGAAGAGGGTTGTGAGGAGGCCTCACAAACATATCATAAATCTGTGTTGTTCTCGATCCAAACATATTTGATCATCTTACATTTATTATAGTTGATCTCTCAACTCGTTAGATGGAGCTAAACATATTACTATGATAGTTTTGTTTGATAATAATAGTGAAGGCTCAATAAACTCGCTAGATGTTTGATATTATTGCCTACTAAGTAGAAGATGCTAAACATTTATGATTGTGTTAATTCAGTTATATTTGAGAAAATGTAAAACATGCATGTTAGTAACTTGTTTCACCATTATTCAAAATTGTCTAACACTACAGGCATCAAATATCTCTAAGGCTGTCAATAAGAGCCTCTCATACTTAGCATGGATTGTCACATAAATGCCCTTAGGAAATTTTTTGAGCCTTTTATGACCATTTTCTAAAAAATTATATATTTTATTATTTACATTAATTTATTAAGCAATGTGTTTCCATAATGATGAACTATGATAAGTAAATGACATTGTATGCTCAAAAGTGTAGAAATCATAAGGTAAGAAAATTAAATTAATAGGACTTCAAGCAAGATTTTTGAAATAAATTTCAAATACACCCAAGATAATTGTTCAGTTAATTGAATATTTTAAGAGAATTTATTTATTGTAATCGAAGGAACCATGTTTCCCCTATTTGGCTATGAAGAAGGATGCTGAATCATCAAATGACTGCTTTTGTTTGTCCATCCATCAAGGGATGATTGATGAAAACTTAAATTTCATTCCTACTAAGTGCTAAAATATTTTTTTAAAAGAAGCTAGTAAATTTGACATCATTATATATCACAATTGTTCAAGGTAAACCATATAGCTTTATAACTTCACTATGAAATAACTTTGTGATATGGAATGCATCTACTGTCTTATGTGGCAATTTTTGAAATAAGCTATTTTATAAAACCTATCAACAACTACGATTACATAATCAAGCCTTCTAAGGGTAATCAAAATACAAACTCCATAAATTATAATTAACTGATTTAAATTTTTTCATCTTAATTATAATTAACTGATTTAATTATGGCACTAGTTCTACGATGGTGAATTATCAATGCATTGTTTACGATAATCTTTGCCAATATTATTGTTTAGTCAGTTTGCTATGGTTTTGTATCAGCCAAATTAAGCAACGAGAACTACAACATGTACTTCTTATGTAAGAAAATCCCTAAAAGATGTATGCAAATTGTAGTGTCAAAGGCAGAAATAAAAAACACACTTGCAAATGATAATCACAAAAACATTTAATTGGAAATGTCTTCACATAATGATAGATATTAAGGACAAGGAAAATCACTGTAGAAATTCTTGATGTGCTTGAATCGAAGAAATGTATATTCATTGTTGATAATAAGGAAACATAACGACTTGGTGCCTCAACTACTTTGTTCTCAACTCCTAGGTTATTCTTCAAAAAATTAAAACTCTTGTAAATATTCTAACCATTTGGCATGATGTTGACTTAAACTCCTTTATGAATTTAAATACATAGATGCTTCATGGTTAGATTAAAAATTAATTTCTTTGTACAATAATTATTGCCTCAAATGTCTTAGTAATTGCATTGTTGCATAAAGTTATTTTTCATTGGTAGAGTATTTCTTGGTTGCTTTTTTTTCTTTTTATTAAAGAATGCAACAAGATGATAGCTTGACCTAGAACACCATCAATGCCAACACCTGAAACATCACAAGCAACTTCAAAGCTGGTTAAAAAAGTCTCATTACCTAAGGTGTGGTGCATTTTAATTCTTCTTTTAATTTAGCAATAGCTACTTCTACTAATTTTCCTTTGTTGAACCTTCAATGCTTCAGCACAATCTTTAATTAGGACAACTATTATGTTAAGTCCTTAAAAGAACTATCAATAAAAATTCGCTAGGTTTTGAACGATAAGAATTTCATGTACAATTTTTGGTGTCGAACATTTAATAATAGCTTTTATCTTTTTATGATTAGTGGTTGGTCCATCTTTTAAAATCATGATGCCTTGGACTGTCACTCTTTCCAATAAAAAATACTATTGTTAGGGCCAACAAATAAATGTTGTTCACATAATATGGTGCTTACCAATCTAAGATGGCTTAAATATTCAGTTGAGATTTGATTATAAGTAATATGTCATTGAAAAATATGACTATAAAATGACTTAGATATCACCCCAAAATTATATTCATAAGTCACATAAATGAACTTGGTGCAATCAATAACTTGAATGGTATAAATAACCATTCATATACTCCTTTTCTCTTAAAACCAACGTTCTATTTATCACTACATGGATTCTAGCTTGATGGTATCCACTTTTTAGATTTATTTTAGAAAATGTTGTTGCTCTTATCATTTGATCTAACAAACAATTTAGCCAAGGAATTAGAAAGATATAATTAATCATCTTTTTTCTATTTGCATAACGATCTATGAACAAGAACAAAATTTTATATTTTTTGGTGCCAAAAAAGTTGGGACAACAAATGGACTCATACAATCCTTATTAAATCCTTCTAGAATGAGCTAATTTACTTGTCAAGTGCATTCTTTCTAAGTCAATGTAATTAATCAAAAATATTGTAAATGTTGCAATGATGCACATTGAACTAGAACTATAACATTGGATAGCTCTTAATGGTGGTTGTGTTTCTAGCAACTCATTGAAAATACATTTGTAATTTCTTCTAACAAAGATTGAACCATGTTTGGTAACATTAATACACTAAGTGCCACCAATAAGAAAGCCTTACAACTACATATATCCCTCTCAATCTTGGGCAATAAAATGATATTACCTAATTTTTCTTTTCCTTTATCTTTCTCTTTTGGAGTATTTGTGTGAGAAATTTTAATAAAAGGCATTGAACTGTGTGACATGATCTTCTTTCCATCATATATGAAAATATAAATTAGATCTTCCATTGTGATCTTCTTTCATTTATACTTTACTTTTTTTGTTCATTTTTTTTGTTTTCTTTTTTATTAACTTTCAGCAATTCACAATACATGAAAAAAAATTAAATGATGATTGTTTAATAATAAATTAAAAATCACGCAAGTTCCTAAAATTAACTGTGCACATATAGGAAGTTGGTGAAAAACAATATGCTAGAAACTATCTTTAGCACATTAATAAATGAGAAGTACTTAGGTCGAAGAAATATTTTTATATTAGGGCTACCAAGAATTGATTACTGCAAATAGAAATTGGTGGCAAACCTATCCAAAAACTCAATTTTTAATACAAAATGCTGCAAATTTTGCTCAAAGGAACTACAATAGTACCATAATAATTTTAGAGACAACTTTATGTTGGAAAAGTACAAAAACCTACCAATTGTCCTTTAAAAAATGCAGAATAAAGTGTAGTGAAAAATAACTCAATGAGCTAGTGGAAAAACAAACTAGAATATGTATTAAACAGTAGTTCAACTATAATTGACCCTTGCAACAATAATGATAGTAGAGCTTGTGAGAAGTAGAGGATCCAACCCTCATTTCCCTTTGTGTCTTAATTAGGCTAAAATTCATTCGAGTGGAATCTCAATGTGATTGTACTTGATGCGACTAAGTCACTCTCCAACTTTTAATTTTATCATTTGAAGTCTTTCCATGGATTTGTAAAAATATCCTTATTTAATATTGAACAAGTAAGAAAAAGAAAAATAAAATAAAAAATACATAATAATTTGAAATAGTTCAATCACCAACAAAAGTCTTACATTCACCTCAAGTAAAGGAGACTAGTCTTTAACAACACAAGTACCTTTAGCGATAAGACAAGTTGGCTATAAATCCTCATATCGACTAGATTAACGATTGATGAACCATAACTCCTACATGTGTACAATAATTAGCCAATAATGAGCACAACACAACAATTATTATAATGACCAATAGAAAAAAATGTAGAACCCTTTACAAAATTTCACAACTTTTATCTTGAACCCCTTGCAAGGGAGGCATGACAATGTCTAGTTATATGATGATGATGTAACTATTTTTTGAATCAACTAGATGAAGACATTATAATGAAAAAAGTTGTAGATAGATCTTTAAGGATCACAAAACGAAGCTTTCATTATATCTTGCGTGTAAAAAAACAAGCTCCTTTGAGAGATTAGAAATGTGTTTAACATTTTATTATAAGTTAAAAAATACTCCTATTTATACCTTTCATGAATCTCCCATTTTTAAAGTAATTCCAATAACTTCATTTATTTTCCAAAATTAATCAAACTAGATATTATAAATTCTAAGAAATGTTCTTACAAATATGATCAATAGATCCTTCCATTGCGACAAGTTAGTGGTGCTAATCACTGGTTGGACAAGTTATTAGACATTTAAATCTTACTTGTATAAGTTTATTATGCGACTATGAAAGAAGTAAACATACTACAGAATGTAGAACTTTAAGATGTTTTTTTGACTTTTTGATCTTTACATTGGATGATCTATTAATTTGTACTAGTAAGATACATTTGTTACATTAAGTTAAGATGACCATATAGTTTAAATAGTAGACGACCAAAATATGATTATTCTTTCCATAATAGGCCATGCACCTAGGATTTGTTTGCACTATATTTGCTCAAAATAGTATGACAACATTCTAGTTATCACATTTCAACATAATAGAAGATCATAATCATATGACTAAAAAATAATATTTCTATGACAAAATCATAACATTTTTATGCTAAGTCCATTAAACTATCTTTGAAGAGAAATGATTCATACAAAAAGAACATACTATGTTGCACTACATGACATAAATATTCTACAAACACATTGAACAAATTGTCTAGTTGTACTTGGACGATACCACAAAAGACCATATAATGGTTTTTTAATTTTATAGTAAATAAATAGTCATATCAGTATGATAAAAGATAGCGTAGATGTTCAACCCAATTGTAGTTTAATCATTAATGGGACATTGAGATCAAATGAAAGTCACGCATATAAAAACTTGAGGTGATATAAATATTAAACATAGAAGGGCTCAATTCTCTATAATAAAAATACAAAGGGAATAAGATAGATAAATGAGTAACCAACTTCACAACATATATTTTTATCATTGATGATTATGACATCTATATGATGAGATCATTATATTTACATGATGCCTTCATAGTATTAAGTTTTATTGCAAGAGTAAGACAAATACTAGACCATACATGTTCAATATTAGTTATCATACTATGAGACCATAATCCACCAAAATAGAAGAGCATATTTTATACTTAATTTGTTTAAATCTACCTTACATTTTTAATATATAATGTTCTAAATTGAGTCGAATAAACATTTCAGCGATAAACAATACAAATGGAATATAAAAAGGAATTATTTAAGAAGAAAGCATACTTGATTATATTAATCTGAGTATGAGTTAAGCATAAAGAAAATGTTTAAAGATTTGTACCAACAAAATTGTATTAATCATTAGACTTTCAAATTGTTTAGCCAAAACATTTGAGGCTATTCCACATTACTCGAGAAAAACAACTTGTTCTATGCCATTAAGCATAGTAATAAATGTTCAAAGTAGTGCAAGGTGTATCTTTGCTCCATCACAATTATTCACTCTTTCTTTAGCTATTAGTACATATTCATAGAAAATAACCAACCAGTAGTTAACATACACTTTGATTTTTGATCATAAAACTCTTTGGGCCAACATTCTTATTAGTTATAATATGGGAAACAAGATACTTCATGTTAAAAAGAAATAAATAAATCTAAGATAGGTTTAAAAATCTATTATACTAGAGAGCTACTTACATTATGCTATTTATGCCTTCAACAAATTGAACAATTTAACACTAATCAAAACAAAGTATGGGGGTTCAAAATATACTTCATAATCTAGTTGCACCACTTATCTTGAAGCCCATGTGATACAACAAATTATACAGAAGAGGTATGCTAATGAAGTCAAAAGCACTCGAAATATGCACTTTAGGTATAACGAAACATTTAATTTATTTTCTTATTATGAGATCAATTTATGTTATCTTAATCTTTTATTTGAAATGATTGTTTTTTTTTTATGAAATGATTTCTAGACATTTTTTATGAAGAATGTTTTATAAATAAGGTATGTGAATTATTTTTAGTATTTTATGTATTGAACTATTTTATTAAATTTTCTGTTTCTTTTCAATGATTGATTATTATATTTTTTTAATTTTTATGTGACAATCTACACAAATTTAAGTGTTTAAAAACATTTTGTTTGTTTGGCAGTGTTCTTCATAAAATTTCATTCCCTTTTTAGAATTCCAATAATATTTGCATTCAACCCATGTACAAAGTGGAGAACTTTGGCTCAATCAAGAAAGTTTGAAATTATGTCATGTCAATTTTTTTATTTTTTGTTTTTACTTTTGGATAAATTTTTATCACTGACGTTTTTTTTCATATGTTTTTTTATTTTATTAATTTTACACTACCCTTTGCATTTGATACAACTATGCACTTTGCAATGCAAATAAATTGTTTTTGTCCCTTTGTCTTTTATAAAAAATATTTGTAAAAGTTTATGAGTATGTTTTTGTATTTTTATATTTTTAAGAATAATAGTAGTTTCATAATCTTCTATTTTTTTCTTACCTCTTTTACTTGTGGTTGTGATATTTGTTTTTGTGATACAATAGTGTCAATTTTACATGATTTTGCATTAAAATAATTTTTATATTGCTAATTCCATCATTGTTAAAACCTTCAATTATTTTACTTTACACTATTTAATTTTCTACCAATAAAATTTTTTAAAACTCATGTAACTAAAGAAAGTTCTTGATGGAACATTACAAATATTTCATTTAAACATTAGAAAGAACACGTATTTAAGATTATTTGCTAAAGTCAGTTGTTTATCATTTTTCTGGAAAGCATATGATTTTAAATTTTGTAATTATTTATTATGCTATTTGTTTTATTATTGATGTCAATTTTAATATTTATTAACAAGTTGAAGTACAACATGCTAAAAAATTAAAAATGTTTATTAGCCTTAAGATTATGAATTTTTAAAATTGAAGATAGATTTATTTTTGTTCCAAGGAATGTATTTCCTTCATAGTAATGAAGAAGATTTTTATAGATGTATAATATATGTAGTGTTGTCTATTTCAAAACTCATTTCATTTATATTACTTTAAAGCTTTTCATTTCTTGTTAGTAATATTTCAAGTTTTATATAATTACCACAAAAAATGTATTTTAGCTTATTATTAAAGTGGGATTTAAAATTTTAAATTCTTATATCTCAAATTAATTTTCCATTTCTTATTCAATTTTTAATTCAAATATATTTATTAAGAATGTTTTTTTAATGTAAAACTTTATTTGCAACAAAACTTTACATTTTCATCTTTTTGATCTTTTTTACAAAAATATTGCTAAGTGTTTATTGAGATAATATTTTATGTCCACAACAATAAGTAATTTTTGACCTTAAATTTCCTTTTGATAATTTTAAAGAAATTTTATACTTTTTTAGAGTGTGAAAGTTTTTTAATCATGATGTGAAAAAATGTTTTTACATTTTAAATGTTCAGGTGTCATAATGACATGTTGATATGGTGAAATTCATAAAAAGTTGTAGTTACCAAAAACATTTAATGGGCTTAAAATTTTACTACAAAAATAACTATATATAATATTTTGTTATTAATTTTTTTTTTAATTTTTTTCTTTATGTTTTTATTAAATTATTAATAATTATGCATTATTCAATTATTTTATTATATAATAGTTTTTTCATTTAATGTTCTAAGTCTTTTTTATTTGTTGTAATCATAAAAATCCTTTGTTGATGCACAATTGTTAACTTTTATTATACTTAAGTATAATAACGAGTTTTTTTGTCAATTTTTTGAATTATGTCTCGAAGTCATATGTTACTTACTACCATTATGACCTAAAAGATTTTAAGCATTTAGATAATTATTGTTCGAAATGGCATATTTTCTAATTGTGTGGAAATTTTATAATGTTATTGTAATAATTATTTTCACTTCATTGTATTTTGTTATTTTTATTTGTATAACATAACATACTTCTTATAAGTTAATAACACTATTAAGTCATACATTAAGTATTGGAAAAGTGAACATTTATCAAAAATGTTTTTCATGTTTCACCTTAATTATTTTAATTTTTTTAATTATTTTACATGGTTTATAGAGAAATTTTAAGATTTAAAAGAATCTAACTTTATATTTTTTTAGAGAGCATCTTTTGTAAGTATATTGCTGGTCAAGCTTTCAATTGAGTGAATAGTTTTTGTAAGTCTTATTTAGATATTATTTTTAATGCTTTAAAACATTTACTTATGGTAATTTTTTATGCTTTGTTAAATTTTATCTTTTTAATTTTACGTCATGATGTTCATTTCTCTTGTATTATAAACAAAAATGTTTTTCTAATATACTTGTTGGATATTTTTAAGATTTTGAAATAGTATTATGATAGTGATATAGAATTTTCTATTTTTGAAATTTTTTTGAACTTGTATAATTTACATTATTAACTAAGTAATTACTTAAAATGACATAATTTTTTTAAAGTTATAAACTTTGCAATATGCTATTACACATATATGAAATGTTCATTGAAAATTCTCTAATGATAAAATATTTTTAAAGGTCAACATTGTTACATAGAAACAAATTAGTTTTGCATATTTGAATAGTTGAAAATATTTTATATTTTTTTATTAATTTTATAACTATAAATACATTTTTATTTAACTATTTTTTATGCTATTATTTTTTAACAAAGCTATAAATATATTATTTTCAATAAAATCCCTTATCATGCATTCAACATCTTAAAGAAAATAACTTAGTTTATAAAAATTGTGTGATTGAAGATTATTTTGATAATAATCATGCTGTCTTCATGTTAACTATACCGAAAAAATTATAGTTCCAACTGATAAGCGAAAAATTTTTGAGATTTTGGTTTGAATGAAAGTTCAAATTGGCAAGCTATACAAAGGATGGTAAATATCTATTGTGTGTAGCATGTTGAATGGACGTGCTTTCATATAAGAAGATGAACTATGATCTTGGGAAAATGGTTTATGTGTACTATCTCAAACTATAAAAGTGCTTTAACATGGACAAGGCTTATGATATGCAATGTGATGGAATCTGATTGAATAAAATGCTAACTTTTTTGGAATAGTTGGATCTTAGTTAATATATCATGACTACTTACAACATGTCCAATCAAATTCTACCATTCCTATTAGCACTAATGAAGCATGGCTTTCAACATCCTTTAAATGCTTATTCTCTAATAATAAGCATGAGTTTAACCAATTTTTCTTGCCCTTCCTAATTGCTGGTTGAGGCTGAAATTTCTTCTAATAGATGTTGGGATAAGCCACAAATAATTAAACATTTGAGTATTACTATATTCAAGCTTGGTGGAATAATAATCTTCTTTTTGACCCTAGGAACATTGACAATGTTTTTATGTTCCACAATTTGCTGGGTAGTGTAGAATGCATTAATTTTTGGTCATTTTTATTATAAAATTGACTTTGATGTGTGATGTGAATGGCATGATTGATTGGTTTTATGCAAACCAACAACAAAAAAGCACCTATAATTTACAAACTACCATTTGTTAGCTAATGCATAGCCAAAAGACTTGTGAAAATCATTTTGGTAATAGAAATCCAGTAATTTCCTCACATTCACATTTAATGTTTACTATTGGAATATGGAATAACTCATTTATGAAGTATTATACAATATTGTCAAAACTTATAAATTTGTTGGATCTACTACCATTTATAGTTAATGCAAGTTTTTTTGTCATAATGTGTGTTATTCATTCAGTGGCTTCATATTATTACCAATGAGAAAAAATTGAAATTATTTTTAGAAAATTGTCATCTTAAAGAATAAGTAAATAGAACAATATTAGAATGTAATTGAAAGGAAAATGAAAAAAAGGAAAATCTTTAATATAAATATAAAGAAATATTTAAAATATCATAAATGTTTGTAAAGTAAATTAATCAAATTTTTCTTAATAAATAATGCAAGAAACTTTTATCTCCAAAATACATCTAAAAACTCTAGAAATTTTAATTCTTAAATACATCAAATTTTAAAAGTTTTGGGCTTATTTTATTATTAATAGGTGTGCTTATTATGGGAAAACACAAAACTTTTGTTGTATAGAAATCATAAGCCTAATTAAAAATTTTAATAGAAATAAGTAATTTCATTATAAGCAATAGAATAGTGTAGCCCAGAAACAAATTATGTCCAACATGTCAATGTTTTTCGAGGATATGGTTATCATTGAGACACTTGGTTAAGTTTACATAATAACATAACTATTTCAATAATCATACTAGTTCAATGTTGTTCTCATTTTCATATATACAAGTCATACATTTGTAATAGAATATCACACCTATATGTTCTATATTTACAATACAAGTAGAGACGTATGGAGAAAGCATTATAATGCAGCCATATAAGTATGAATAAAATTCAGTGTTAATTATTTGGAGGTTAACATTAGAAGAAAATCATAAATATAGAATAAATTTATGTTATTTTCATGAAGTGTGTTGTTGTGAATAACACATCTCACAAGTGCGATATATAAATTACCTTTATATTATGATGTGAAAATTTCAAAATTCATCGTTGCTAAATGATGATCAAACTCATGTGATATAACTATCATAGTTTTACAATGCAAATAAAATAATTTTTTTCTTAGTGATTTAACAATGAATAGTACAAATTGTTTGAATGTATATATTCTCATACATGAAAAGATACCATCAATGTTATCTTCAATACTCATACAAAATAAGTATTGCGAATGGATTCTTAGTTAATAATATTATCCATGAAATTCATTAAGGCAATACAGCAATGACACTATGCTTCATACTCTTGGCCTTACAAAGCTTTACGGTCACATAAAGACAATAATGGGAATGATTGACATAATATTAGTGGTTTTAATCCTTAGCCACGACTACATTAATGTTTAGTTGAGACTTTGAGCAAAATTGCAAAGCATATGAGTATGAGACATTGTATTTTATATTGATCGGGTTATAGGGCATAAGCCATGCTTTGAACCATAATTTGTTATTTAACTGATTAACTCCACTCTAAATAAAGGATTTAATGACATTACAACTAGATTATTGAAAGATGAGAACACTTTGTTTTTTTCAAAAGTGAATCCTTCATTCATCAAACAAATTGATTATGGAATATCATATAGGTTAGGTCCAAGTAAGATTGCTTGGAAATGAAAAATAAAACATAGATTTCTAACATCTTCTTCCTTATAACCACTATGAAAAGATTGTGTTAGCTTAATAAGCTAAAATTATATTTATTAGAATGAGATTAAAAGCTATGTTATGTTGCACCCATATATAGTGATCATTGCCTAATATGAATATCTAATTCTTCGAAGATGTTCATTCGAATCATTATGGTACTTATAGATCGTATTAATTTGATGTGATTAATGATTGAATTTGTTTTGTTTAAACCATGAAATATGTTGCCCACATGGACATTTGATTCTCAAAATGCTTATTTGGCATGGTTTTTAAGTTGTTGTAGTATAATTGTGTTGCTTGATGAACATTATCTTTGTCAATGGTTCATATTCTTATGATAATATATTTCTTTGAAATCACTTCTGTCTGGTATATAATAATCTATGTGTTCCTTCATAGTAGTCAATACATTATTGAAAATGCTGATGTGATTGATAATTTTAGCATACATTTTCATATAATTTGCAAGAGAAGTGTTTTATAGGAACTCTATATTCTGATGTGATTTTGCACTAATATTAAAAGTACTAATTATCCATTATCTTATTGATCGTAGGTTTTTTGACTATATTACTTGACTAATTTGTAATTTTCCTTATTCATGAACTTCAACTTCTATTTGTGGAAGTATTTGTCAAATAACATAAATCACTATTGTCTAATCTACTATCATGTCTGACAAGATGAAAAGTATTCATCTTATATTTCAACACTACCATAAAAATGTAACATACCATAGAAAATACTCAAGCAATGCTTATGGTTTAATTTACACTCATCAAATAAAGAAAAGTATTCATTTTAAATGTGTGTACCTTCTGTGATGTAGAAATGTATGGAACTTGTAATTTGTAAATGTTGATTAGAGGTTTATAATGAATTTTAATTAAATATCCATCCTATAAGTTTGTTGAATTCAATTCTTCGATCGAACACTAGTGCACATTAAACAAGATTGTTTTCTTACTAAATTAAACAATGCAATTTTTCAACAACCATTGTTTATTGGCTTTTCTCAAGGACAGGTTGAAACACACTAGACAATCCAAAAAGATGTTAAGATTTTAATTTCCATTTTGCTACATTAATTCTAGGGCATTAAGCATAGACCTTTCCTTCAAAGTACATAGCAAAAATAATGCTAAGATATTCTTTAAAAAAGTTAGCTCATGTCAACTTTTATTATCCTACCAATTAGTTTTATATCATATTTATTAGATTTTGGTAATGTCTACCATTCTTGTGTTGCATCAATAATTAATAAACTAAATTAGTCATAAGGTGTTTTTCTATTTAAATCCTAACCTTCATGCACATTAGTTTTACTTAGTTTATACTTATTTGTTGATACAAATTACATTGCTTTTTGGTTGGTTAATTATGAGTTCTATTGGAAGAACTTTTTTAGGTTGCCAATAGGTTTTAAAGAAACCCTGCTAATAATAATAATGTCTTTAAAAATATGTTAGTTGTTTTATTTTTTGACATCCTTCAAATAGACCATATAACAACATTCCTTTTTGAGTAATAAAGTTATTTAGGCTTCTATTTATAACATCCACAGATAAGATAAAAATCAAAGGTTAGAAAGGGTTATCTTTCTTGACATCCCTTGTAAGTGGAACAAGACCTTTGGTTGACCAATCAATCATTCTTGAAATCAATGTACTACATAGGTAATTGGTAAGCACCTTAATTTGCTTCTCAAGGAAATTGAACTTGGAGAATATTGAACAAAGAAATTACAATGAGATGCTATCAAACTCATCTAGAAGTTTAGCTTGGCAAGTTAATTATGACTTTTTGTTCATTTGTTGATGGAATACATTAATTCTTATGCTAGTAGTGTTTTCTCAAAAATATCTCTACCTTCTATAAACCCATTTTCTCAAAAAATCATCTTATTCTAAATTGGTTATAATCCTTCTGCTATGATTTTAGGGAGGATCTTTTTGGCAAAGATGCATAAGAATATTTGTTTTTAAATAAGTAAATTTTTTGAAGAACCATTGGCATATTAGTGATTTATTTACAAGACCTTTAGCCCTGATCAATACATCACTAAGATTAAGATCCCAATAATGTGTGAAAAAAATTGTATTATAATTGCCTAAAAAGGAGTGTTTATCATTTTTATGTCCACCATTATTATATCTTGCGAAAAGTTGTTGCCATTTTATACTAATGGAGGATAGATGTAGTGAATAATTTTTTTCATTTTCATTTTTTGAGTGGCAATTTGGAGATTGTTAAAGTATGTTATTGCTTTTTGTATAACTTTATCCTCTTTTTTGATTCATTGCCTTATATGATTCTATTATTAGTATTGTTTACCTTATCTATATGATTATTTACTTATGAATAGAAAAACTATTTCTTACTTTTCACTTTCATTCACCCTCTTAGCAAAGCATTTTTTCTCTAATGAGATTCTACTCTATCTAACATTTGTAATAAAGACTTTTATACAAGATGCAACTCTTTCGACTACCCTGAATTTTTATTTTCTTGAAAGAGAGCTTCTTTATGTTTTAGTACTTAGCTCATTTGATGGCCCCAATGCTATTTCCAAATGTTGATTTGTTTAAAATGTTTAACTGTTTCCATAGATGATTAGATTAATTTTCATAAGTGTTAGTTTTAATTTTCATATGTGTTAACCATGTGATATATTGCATTCTTCTCAACTCAATCATTCGAAAGTTGAGGATTAATTGTTCCATGGCCTACAATCTTCCTCCAATTACAATCATCAAATCCATGGTCCTTTCCATAATAACTATAATCATGATCTAACAATAGCATTTTTATGTGAAAGCAAGCATTTATTAATAATTAATAGCTTCCATTAGTGATTATCATTGTAAAGGGTAGCAAATAAATGATTTGATATCCATTTTCGCTCAAGTCAATTTGAAGAATATGGAAATTTTCTCAACTTGGTTAGTTTACCTTTTTTATCATAAAACATTGACAACATTACTGGTTGGATTACTATATTATTGCACAATCTTGTTGGAATTAAAAATTTAATGAATTAATTCAAAATGTATTATTTGTATTAATCATACTTTTATGTTTGTATGCATGTAAAATATTGTTAATATCACAAAGAAATAGACAATGATTTTGTCATACGAAATTGTGTAATATGCATTGTTATAATATTTGTACAATTATAATAATTTTATTATTTCACATTTCTAAACTTTCCCTAAGAAGAAAATCTTTTGTTTTTTAATTTTAAGATTCAAGAAAAAAGATATTACCGATTATAATGGTCCCATGCATTCCTTTGGTGAGTTTGACATGTGATTAGATGAAACCATGTAAGTGTGCTCTTAGAGAGCTATATAAGTAATTGGCTTCATAAAATATTTATGAACATAGAGTGAGTGTGACAAATTCATTAATATGTTTGATTGTTAATTGTCTTTGGCTATGATTGAGTTGATTTTCATTATAATATCTCTTTTGTACAGATGTGATACTATTTGTAAAAACAAGAATGTTTTTGCACCTAGTGATTAGGTGAGTCCATTTCCATCATATGAATATGATTAACACATCATATGAATATGTCTTTGGTTAACAATTTTGTAGTTCGTAGTAATTCAAAAAATGGTCCAATTATGATAAATTAAATATTATTAAACTCATCTTAATAATCTATATCTAATTAAACTTAATATTTTTTAATTATTTTATTTTTTATCATTTTTGAATGCCTAATAAGTAATTTTAATTCGTACCTAATTTAAAAATCAATAATATTAAGTCAACCTTAATATCTTACAATGCAACTTTCTTGTAAAAAGTTTCTCATTTCATTAATTTTTTTGCATCGATTTGGTTATATTATAATATAAATATAAACCTCCTCTAATGTGAGCATTACATGTCTTTGATTTGATCACATTAAATTTCTTAAATTTTTGTCACTTTAGATTTAATATATATATACTAAATTTTAAAATAATAATTTATCATTATTTATACTAATTTATTTTCATGATTTAGTGAAATTCCAAATGAGGTCTAGGTAATGTAAAACAAAAGTCATTGGAGTCATCTCAATGTGCTTAATCAAATTAAATACTCAATGTTATACTTTCAAATATTTTTATTTCTAGGTTTTTGGCATACTTTTTTAAAGCATTTTGATTTGTTACTCATTTGATGGTTAAGGATGTTACACTGTTTTTCATTAGCATCTTGCATTGTTGCTTTCTTATGCAATTTACCTTATTTTCTTTCAATTGATTGCATTAATATGGTTGTTTTAAATTGCTTGAAATTATGTTATTTTAATTTGAATATAAACTTATTTGTTAATAAAATAAAAATTTATTATTATTTATGCTTACTTATTTTTGTAAATCACATTATCTCTAAAAACATTTCTTTACAATTAAATATCTATTTTATATTTTAATTTAATTTTTATTATTTTGGAATGCTATATTAGGCATTATTATTAGTGCAAGATTTGATCATTAAGGATGTCACACTCAATCTAATTAGTGTCTTAGTATGCAACGTTACCAAACAAGTTATCTCATTTTTTCACCTTTTTAGCTATGATTTGGTTATATTATTATGAAACTTTAATTCTACTCTCAAGTGATCATTTCATTGCCTTGTTTTGGTTACACTCTTTGGTTCATTTAGCTAATTTTAGCTTTTAATACATATTTATCATTTATTAAACTAATGTATTATTATTAGCATTGTCGTTTTTTTAATTTTCTAATTCATAGTAAATCCAAACATGGTTTTATTTTCTTATTTAAACATTTTATTTTCTAAGCTTTAGCCATGTTTTATGTAATATTTCAATAAGAACCTGGCTTTATGATTATGAATGCTATGCTCATTCTCCTTACTTTCATAGAATGTTACTTTATGATAACATTCATGTGATTTCTTCAATTTTTTTACTTTGATTTATTTATATTACAACATTACCCAAAATCATCTCTCATGTGACATTCACATCATTTTGATTTTGATTATATTCCATTTCTTCAATTTATCTCATTTACTTATTATTAAATTAATAATTTATTATCATTTATTCTTATTTAATATTTTTAAGTAATGTTTCTAGGATTTTGGCACAGTTTATCTGATATTTCAATTAGTACCGGATTTAATGATCGAGGTTGTTACACTAAATCTCTTTAGTATCTTGTACAACTTTCCCACACAATTTATCTTATTTCTTTATTTTTTACTTTAACTTGGAAATTTTATTGTGTAACTACAAGTCTCTTATCATGTGATGTTTGCATTTCTCTTATTTTGATGTTAAACTACTTTCGTTATTTCTTCTTGCTCTACATTATTTATTTATTTAGTATTAAAATTATTTATTATTATTATTATTATTTACACTTATTTTCTTTTGTAATTTGCATTAATTCGAATAAAGTTCAATAAAAATGAAGCAAATGTTGTTAGAAAAATCATGATGAACCCTATCTATTTTAATATTTTTTTCATTTTAAATGTTTTTTAAATATTTTGGCATGCTTTTTGAGTCATTCGTTTTGCACAAAATATGATTAAAGAGCATGTTACACTTAATATCCTTAGTAATGTGGAATGTAAGTTTCCCTTACAATTTATCTCATTATTTCAAGTTTTTCATTTTAATTTGATTATATCGCCATGTTGATCTAATAGTCCTCTCATGTCACTTTTGCTTCGCTTTATTTGGATATATATTTTGCTTCAATTTATCTTATTTTTTGTTATACTATATGTTTACTTAATATTATAATAATCGTTCATTATTATATGCTTATTTATTGTGGTTAGTTCAATGAGGTTTGTTGAATTGAATATTCATTTTGAAATTTCCAAGTATTTTGTTTTCCATGGTTTGTCACGTTTTATAAGATATTTTTATACTTCTCATATACGTTAATGTCTTCAAATACAACTTCCTCGTATATTGTTTCTTAGTTTTTCAAATGTTTACCTTTGATTTGAATATATTAGAACATAGCTCTCAAACTCATCTCATGTGACCATTATATGTCTTTGATTTTGTAATATTACATTGTTTTATTTTATGTCATTTCTACTTTAATATGCATTTACTTAGTATTTAAATAATTATATGTTATTACCTATCATTTTTTCTAATTTTATTCATAGAATCTTCAAATGTGGCCTTGTTAAGACGAAGAAATCATTGAAGAAGTCATCTCAACAATCTCTACACAATTGACAATTTGTTTATAAAATTTGAAAATATTTTTAGGAATTCTTGACTACATTGCATAGCATTTTGAATGACATCATTTTTAATAATTGAGGATTTCAAACTCAACCCCATTAGTACCTATGAGTGTAGCCTTCTGAGAAAATTCATGTCATTTTATCAAATATTTCTTTTTTATTTCATTATATTGCTATTAAACTCTAATTCTCATCTCATTTTAACAAGCACATTTCTTTAGTTTAGTTATATTTAATTTGTTAAATTAATCCCCCATTATCTTTCTTAAATATTTATTTAGTTTTTAAATTATAATTTATTAATATTTATGTTTATTTACTTTGGTAATTTGTAGAAATTATAAATGAGACTTTATTAAGATGAAAATATGTTATTGAACTCATTTTGTTGACGTTTATCTCATTAAATGCTTGTTTTTGATATTTTTTTAAATTTTATTTTATAGATTTGTTGCATGTTCGATGCGATATTTTGATTCAACCCAAATTTTAAAATAAAAAATATTACGCTTCATCATCTAATGAAGACGGGGGAAAGCCCAAAGAGTAGGTGTTTCGAAATTTTTGCATTGGTTGTTCCATTGCGTAACTCTAAATTTCTTCTTGTATGACCTTTACAAAGCTTTGATTTATATTATTTTACAATAATTTAATTATTTTCTTTAATATAAGTTTAGTTACTATTAAAATAGTCTATTATTGATTATGCTTATTTTTATTGATAATTAATTTCTAAATGATATATGATCGAGATAAAAGAAATGCCTTTTAACTGATCCTAACTAGGTTTATCCAATTAAATATTCTTTTGATATTTTTCAACATTTAATTTTTAGGCTTTTTTGAAGACTTTATGAGGCATTTTTTTTTTATAAAATGTGATCACCATGACTTTCTAGGCCAGTCTCTTTGGTATCTTAAAATATAGATTTCCTAATTAAATGATCTCATCTCTTTAAAATGTTTTGATTTGGTTATTTCGTTATGTAATTCAAAATCTCTTCTGGTGTGTAATTTACCTTATTTTTGTTATCTTGTTTACATTGCTTTAATTTATATGTTTATAACTATAACATATATCTACTTAAAATAATAATTTATTATTTCTTATCCTTATTTATTTTATTAATATAGTTAATGTGGTCTGATCGACATAAAATAAATATCATTGGAATCAGTTAAATGTTCTCTGTCTAGCTTAATAAAAAGTTTTATTTTTTTAAATGCTTTATTTTAAGGAATTTTTCCATGTTTCATAAAGTATTTTTATTTGTTTTAGATTTTATAATCAAGGATGTTAACTCTATCTCATTGGGACCTTAAAATATAGCTTTTACATAAAATTTATCTCATTCCTTCAAAAGTTTATTTTTTGTTTTTATATTACTCTTAAACTCCAATTCTCCTTTTATGTAACAATAAATCGCATCACTTTTTTAATATTATATTACTTTAACTTATCTTATTTTTACTTTATTATATATTTAATTAATATTAAGAACGTAATTAATGATTATTTAAGTTTAAATAATCAAAAAACTTAAAGTAATTCTAAACAATGTTTGATATCAACAAAAAAATGTCGTAAGAGTCATCTAAACTAGTTTATAAAAAAAATATTTGTATTCATATTTTTAACTATTTTATTTTCCTTAGTTTATAAGTGCTTAATAAGATATTTTGATTTGGAGTTGATTCTACAATCAACTCCAATCAATGTAGGGACAAATTAGAATGTATCGTAAAACAAGCTAAACTTATAAAAAAATAAATTTTTTTTAAAATATTTATTAATTAGATGAGTACATTCGAATGAGTTGAACAATGTTTGTCACCAAAGAAAACAACATCAATAAGAATATATTATTATTTTAAAATAAAGTAAACATTTATTAAAGATGAAATTAGTTAAATTTATATAATATAATACATCCAAATCAAAGACATGTAAAGATCACACAAGAGAAGGATTAGGTTACACAGAAATATAAGAAAACCAAAGTAAAATATATGAATAAATGAGAAAAAAATCAGGAAATTTTTATCCAAAGATGCTGAGAAGATTGAATGAACATGCTCAATGAAAAAATTACATATAAATCAAATTTTTCTTAAAGAATGTAAAAATATAAAAAATAAAATATTGAAAAATATAAAAATGTATATTTCATTACATAGAGCTTGCCTAGGAGATACCAATGTTGTTTATTTGATGACAATAAGATCTCATTTAGAATTTTTATAAATTATAAGAATAATTAAAAATTTATATTTGTAGTATAATGTAAACATATATTATGGTTGAAATGAGATAAAATGAAAAAAATTTAATGTATCTAATTCAAAGTGATGGAAAGGTCACATTATAAGGGAATTAGAGTTTCATGATAATATGACAATAATGAAAGCAAAACATTTAAAGAAATGAGATACATTGTTTCAGAATGCTAATTCCAAGACACTAAGGAGATCTTTAACCTCCTTGATCATCATAGAATGTATGAATTAGATATCTTTTGAAGCAAAAGAAATTTTGAATGAATAAATTATTTAAAAATATAATAACGAATATTTAATTCACAAGAGTTCTTTGAGATGTGCAAAATGAAATTATTTTATCTGAATTAAACCTCATTTAGAATTATAATTAATTACCACAATAGAAAAGCTTAAACAATAATAAATTATAATTTTTATTTTAAGAAAATATTTGTTAAACATAGAATGAGATAAACTGAAGCATTATAATATAATCAAATTAGGGCAATGTGATGCTTGCAGAACAGAAAATTTCAGGTTGCATAGTAATATAAATTAACTAAAAAAGAATTTGATTTAATAAGATAAATTACAAAAGAGAGTTGTATTCCAAGACACTAAGAAAATCGAGTGTAACATTCTCGTTCAAAAAATCAGGTATGAATTGATGAAATCTCATTTGGAATAACTTTGAATTACCAAGATTAGTAATTATAAATAATAATAAAATATTATTTCAAAAATAAATAATAGATATCAAAGCTAAAGGGAGACAAATTAAGGAAGTGTTATTTAAACAAAACATAGTGATGTAAAAGTCACACAAGAGGAGATTTAGAGTTAATAAGTAGTATAATTGAATCAAAGAAAAATATTTTAAGAAATGTTATAATTTTTCATGAATGTCACATTCCAAGATAAAAAATGAATTATTGTAGCACTTTCAATCATAAAAACAAGTGTGAATTCAAATAATTCATTAAGCATACAAACACTCTAAAAAATATAATCATTAAAAATTTAAAAATAAATATTTAATATAATAGATCTCCTCGGGTAGAGTCAACCAAGTTCTATTTGTCTTTGCTGGACGTCACTTTGAATTTTTGTAAATTAGTAAATTAAATAAAAATAGAAAATAATAATTTATTATTAATTATTAAAAAATATTTATTAAAGTAAAAGATGATAATTTAAAGAAATTTAATGTAACAAAATCAGAGTAATTTTAAGGTCAAATGAAAGGAGAATTAGAGTTTCACATTATTAAGTTAAAAAAAAAAGTAAACAAAATTCATGAAATGAAAGAAATGGTATAGGAATGCATGTAGCCAAAAAGTAAGTTGGCAGATCGAGTATAACATAATATAATGTCAAATAAAGAATTGGTTGATGCATCTCATAAAGAATGAAAAAATTATAAATGAATTATTTAAAAACATAAAATAAATATCTAATTAGGGGAAGGTTGTCTACATGTAGCGATACAGAGTAAAAAAATTTTGTTTTAATGCTTAGAAAATATACAATAAGATTAAAATATAATTAATTGAAGCAATTTAATATTGCCAAATAAAAGTGATGTAAAGGTCACATTAAAGCAAAATTAGAGTTTCATTATAATATAACCAAGTCAAAACAAAACATTTGAACAAATGAGATAATTTTTTTCGGAGAGCTACATTCCAAGATACTATGAAGATATAGTGTTACTTTTTCAATCATTAAATTAGATGTAAATCAAAAGATTTGGCAATGGGTGTCAAAACTAGAAGATAAATTAAAAAAACTAATTATTTAGTTAGATAGTGCTAATTAAGATGAGTTTAATGACATCCGTTTAATATTTATATGACTTCGGTATGAGTTAATTTGAATGACAAAAGAAAATATGCATAAATTAGAATAAATTATTATTTTTTTATTAAGTAAATCTTAATTATTAATAATGTTAGATAAATTGAAGCTATCATACATAATAAAATAAATAGCATATAGTGGTCACATTTAAGGAGATTTAAATTTAATAGTTACATATCTATTTCAAAGTGAGAAATATGAAGAAATTAGAGAAATAGTACCACAAATTTGCTTTATAATATTTTATGGATATCTAATGTAACATTCTTGATCATCAAATTAAATACAAATAAAAATATCGCATAATATATGCTAATGTTTAAAAAATAATTTATAAAAAAAAGAAATATTTAATTAGAAAGGGCATTTTGAGATGAATCCAATGTCATTTGAGTGTCAACAACATCGTTAAAAAGAAAATATTTAAAAATTTAAAAAAGAATATTTAAAGTGATTCTGTATTTTAAAGAAATTTGTTTCTTTGTTTAATGTTATTTAGAATTACTACAAATTACTAATGTTAATAAGGATAGATAAAGGTAAAATATTGTTTAATATAAAGTTGCAAGTTAAAGCTAAAATGAGATGAATTAAAGATATGTAATGTAACTGAATCAAGATGATATGAAAGTCATACACGAGAAGATGAAAAGTTACATAGTAACATAACCAAATTGAAAAACAAAATTTGAAAAAATAAGATAAAATATTCAGTAATGTTGCAATCTATTATGCTAAGGATGGCAAGTGTAACATCCTTGATTTAAAAATTTGATAAGAATAAAAATATCTTATAATATATACCAAAACTCCTAACACGAAGAGTTTCTAATATATTAAAAATAAATATTTAAATGTATATATCTTGTTTAGATGATGCAAATGATTTTTGTTTTATCTCGAATGATGACCATTTGGAATATTTAAAATTTCCAAAGAAAAAGATCATATATCATAATAAATTATTATTTTAAATTTAGCTAATCATATAGTAAAATTAAAAAATATATATTCAGTTAATTTAATATAACCAAGTGAAAGTACTGTAAAGGTCAAACAAAATAGGAATTTGCTTTTAATATTAGTGCATAAAAAATCAAAGCTAAAACATTTATAAGAAAGTTGCATTCCATGATACTAACAAAATGGAGTGTCGCACCATCATTTATTAAATTCGTTCTACAAAAAAATATCTCATAGCATGTGAAAGCTCAATAAACATATTTCAAAGAAATTAAACATGAATATTTAATTTATAGAGCTTGTCAAGATGAGTCTAAGCATGTTGTTCTGTCTGAATCTGACATTAGCTTGAATTGCTTTGATTTACCAAAGTAAATACGCATGAGTAATAATAAATTATTAATTTAATATTATGTAAATATGCATTAAAGTGAAAGAAAGATATGTTCATGAAAAGTAATACAACCAAGTCAAGGCAACATAATAGGCACACGACATTAGATTTTTCAGTTATATCATAATATAACTAAAAGTAAAGTGAAAACTTTGTAACATGAGATAAATCATGTGGGGAACTTTTATTCTATTGTACTAAGGAGATCATTTAACATCCTCGATCTTCAAATTACCAATGAGTGAAAATTTTTCGTAAAGCTTACAAAAGCATAGAAACTAAAATAGTTAGAAATATAAAAATGAAGTTATGTGGTTAATCTTATATTGGTGAGATTAATGACGTTTTGTTATTTTTATTTGAACTTGTCTGGCATTTTTATGAATTACAAATTTAAATAAGAATAAATATTAATAATAATTATTTTTAAATTTGAGGAAATATATATTATACTTGAGTTGACATAAATTAAGATAATGTAACATAATCAAGGAAACGAATTATAAAAGATTTAGATAAAGCGAAATGAAGGTGACATAAAATAAGGTTTAGGGTTACAATGTAACATATCTATATCAAAATAAATATTTTAAATAAATAGAATAAATTGAATGAGATAATTGTTTTCCAAGACATAGGAGAAAGTAAGTGTAACATCATCCATCATCAAATAAAGCACAAATAAAAAAACACTCATAAAGTGCTCCAATGCCATTTGTTTTGTCTCTATTAAGAAAATCTTTGAATCACTATAAAGTTTCAAAGTAAATGAACATAAATAATAGTAAAACATTATTTTAAATTTAAGTAAATACCTACTAAACTTGAAATGATATGAATTAAAATAATGTAATATCATAAAATTAAAGTAATACAAGGGTCACACTAGAGAAGATTAGTATTAATTAGTAGCATAACAAAGGAGAAACATAAATTTGAAGAAATCAGGTAAATTATATTAAAAGTTGCATTCCTAAATATTATGGAGAATGAGTGTAACAAAGTCGATAGTCAAATTAAGTACCAAACAAAATAAATTTTAAAGCATATCAAAATCCAAAAAGAAAACCTTTAAAATATTAAACATATTTAACAAGATGGAGCTCATTGAGATGATTCTAATGATGTTTAGTTTGACTCAGCCAGACCTCGTTTAGATTTGTTGCAAAATGCCAAAGCAAATAAGCAAAATAATTATTTAAAATATATTTTTTATTTTAATAAATATATATTAATGCTTACATAAAATAAATTGAATAATTGAATTATAACCAAATTAAAGTAATGCAATTATCAAGTGAGAGGAGATTTAGAGTAACATTGTAATAAATGTAAAAGATGAAAAATTTTGAGAATTTTGATAAATTGTTTAAAAAAGTGGTATTCTAAGATCTTAACGAGATTAATCCTGAAACATAAACTTTGTTAGGAATAAAAATTTTTTGTAAGGGGCTACAACCTTGAAAGTAAAACTTCTAAAAATATAAAAATAGTATTTTAATTTAATAGAGCTTATCTCAATCGAATCTCTATTGGAATTTCCATCAATTACCAAAGTAAATAATCATAAATAACAGCTACTTTTTTTAATTTTAAATAAATATATAGTAAAACCAAAATGGAATAAATTGCAAAAAAATATAATAAAAGAATAATAGGTAAAAACTTTTTAAGATATGAGATAAATTACATGAGTTAGTTTTCGTTCCAAGATACTTAGAAGATGGAGTATAACATCGTAGATTATCAAATCAAGTATGTATAAGCATTTCTCAATGAATGTTCCAAAACTGAATTAAAATATTTGAAAAATAAAAAATAAATATTGAATTGCATAGTGGTATTTCAATTTAATCCAACAGTGTTTTTTGGTCTAAATAAGAACTCGATTTGAATTACTATGAATCAAAAAATTATAGAAACGTAAACGATAATAAATTACTTGTTTAATATGAAGTAAATATAATTTAAAGTTGAATTGATATTAAGTTGAGGAAATGTAATGTGACAAAATCATAATAATGTAAAGGTCATATGATATGTAGTACATATATATTTTTTTTATAAATGAAATAATTTATATAAAAAAGTTGCATTTTAGGATATTAAGGAGAACAAAAATGCCTCTTAAACCAAACAAAGAAATTAGGAAAAAGTATTTTAAAAAATAAAAAATGAATAATTAATTGGATAAAGCTCATGAACACGAGTATAATGATTTTTGGTTCATCTAGATTAGATGTAATTTCGATTTACTATGAATTAAACAAGTAGATAAATATAAATAAGATAGAAATATTATTTTAATTTGAGCTAAATATATATTAAAACACAAGCTAAGTAAAATAAAGCAATGTGATTTGATCCAATCAAAGCAATGCATTGTCACAAAAGAGGTGATTTAGAGCAACATAGGTACATAATCATTTTAATGCAAAACAAGGTGAAGGAATGAGATAAATTATATTGAAAAGTTGCATTCCAATTTACTTAAAAGATTGGGTATAAAATTATCAAATCGTGTACTAATTAAAATGACTCATAAGACATGCTTATATAATTCAAAAAAAATATATAAAAATATAAAAAAATGAATATTTTATTTTCATAGAGATCATTAACTGGAGCCCACCAACGATTGTTTTATCTTGATTAGACCTCATTTTAAAATACTACCATTTAATAGGTTAAAGAAGAACAAACAATAATAAATTATCATTTTAATTTTTAGTAAAAAAATCTATTTAACAAAAACATTCAATAAATTGAAAATATTGTTATAAAAAAATTCAAAACTATTGAAATGTCACACAATATGAGAAATAAAGCTGCATAGAAATACAACCAAATGAAAGAAAGGAATTTGAAAAAATACATAAATTACAAATGAAAGTTGTATGCCATGATTCATAGAAGAACGAGAGTAATGTCCTCGATTATAAAACCTAGTACAAATGAAAATCTCCCATTAAGCATCTTAAAGTAATAGAAACAATATTTTAAAAAAATATTGAATATTTAAAATGACATTTGTTTTGTCTTATTTGCACTTCACTTGTAATACTATGTATTACCAAAGCAAATAACCCTCAATAATATTATACCTAGATCAAAGCAAGTAAGGTCATGGGAGAGGAGAATTATAGTTTGAGAGTAATATAACAAATAAAAAAAACATTTGAAGGAATGAGATACATTGTGCGAGAAAATTGCATTTTGAGATCCTATGAAACCGATTATGACATATCCATAGTTAATTCAAGGTTGAATCAAAATATCTCTTAAAATATGCTAAAACCCTAGAAAAAAATATAAAAATTTAAAATAATAATATTTAGTTTAATTTATATTGTCAAGATGAGTCTAATGAGGCTTGTTTTGTTTAAATAGAAACTCATTTTAAGTTAATGAGAATTACTAAAGGAAATAATTTAAATAATAATTTTTTTAACATTATGTTGACATAGCTTGAACTAAAATATGATGAATTAAAGCAATGCAATATAACTAAAGCAAGGTGATGTAAAAGTCACATGCAAGGAAATTTAAATTTACATAGTAATACAACAAATCAAAGCAAAAAAGCATAATGATATGTGATACATTACACATGAAAGCTGAATTCCAAAACAATGAGGTGAATAAGTGTAAAGTCTTTTATCATCAATTTATGAATGAATGTAAATGTCTTGAAAAGAGTACCAAAGCTCTAGAAATTAAAGTATTTAAGGAAAACAAAAAAGAATATTTAATTTGATAAAACTTATAGAGATTTCTCTAATGACATCTATTTCCTATTGATTGAATGTCTCTTAGATATAGTAACAACTCCAAAAAAAATAAACTAAATACAATAATAAAATTTTAATTATTGCAGTGTTAACATTAAATTAATAAATAAATTACATAAATCCAAGAAAAACAATATATGTAAATAACAAAGTCATACTGTACACATAAGAGGAGATTTGGAGTTTCGTAGCACTATATCAAATAAAGCAATCAATTTTATAAAAAAATTAATTGCATGTGAAACATATGATGCATGATATGAAAGAGATTTAGTGTAACATCCACCATCTTCAAATCTAGTACATATCAAAATATCTCACAAGAAGTGTTTTGAAACTTCTAAAAATAAAATATTCAAAAATATAAAAGTGTATATTTAAATGAATAGAACTCTTTGAAATGAGTCTAATGACGTCTGTATACTTTAAATTTAACCTCATTTGGAATAACTATGAATTAACAAATTACCTAAGCATAAACAAAGATAATTTTTCACCTTCATATTCGATAAATATATTTTAAAATTGAAATAATATAACCTAAATAATTGTAATATAACCAAATGAAAAATATGTAAAGGTCTTACACAATAAGAGATATAGAGATAAATAATAACATTATGTAAGTGAAATATTTAAAGAAATGGTTAAATAATGTAGAATAGTTACATTCAAGATGCTAAGAGAATGAGTGTAACATTAACAATAATCAACTCAAATGTGCATTAAAATATATTGTAAAACATTCAAAAATTATAATAACAAAAAACTTATGAAACATCTAAAATTTTTTAATTAAGTAGAAGTCAACGTGATAAGTTAAAGGACATTTGTTCCTTCTAGAGCAAACCTCAATAAGACTTATTGAAAATATTAAAGGAAAATAAGCATAAATGAAACCAGATTATTAATTTAATTTTAGGCATATATATATATATATTTATATATCTATATTGGTATACATATATTAATGTTAAAGTAAGATAAATAAAGTAATATAATAATGTGAATATAAATAATGTAAAGGTCACATGTAATGAGATTTATAATTATAAAGATATATAATCAAACAAAAGAGAAAAAGTTCAAGAAATAAGATAAATTATATGGGAATTTTGCATGACAATATGTTAAGTAGATTGAGCATAACCACCTTAAAAATTTTTCCAAACCATAAGAAAATAAAATATTTAATAAAATAGAGCTTATCTAAATGAGTCTAATGATCTTTGTTTCATCTACTTTGCATCCTATTTAAAATTTTTTTGAATTAATAAGTAAATAAACATAAACTATGATAAAATATTTTTATTACAATATAAATATTTCTTAAGGTTAAATGAGAAAATTAACGAAAAACAAATAGACCAATTCAAAGAAAATTAATTATTAAATGAGAGAAGAATTAAAGTTTCTTAATAAGAAATTCAAATCAAAGTAATAAGTTTGAAGAAATTTGCTAAAATGTATGGAAAAGTTACTTTCTAAGATACTAAGGAGATTTAGTGTAACATTCATACTATCAAATTAGTTGCAAATTGAAATCTCTAACAAAATGTGCCAAAATTAAAAGAAATAAAATTTGTAGAAATATAGAGACGAACAAATAATTGCATAGAGTTTTTCAAGAAATCTCTAATGACATTTATTTAACATCGATCAGACCTCATTTAAAAATACAAAAAATTATCAATGTAAATGAACTTAAAAGTTTATTAGTTAAATATTAATTAAATATATATTAAAACTTATTTGAGATAAATAAAATATATTTAATATATAAAAATAATAGTAATATAAAGGTCACATAAGAAGAGATCAAGAGCTAAGTAATAACCAAGAAAATCAATAAAATTTGGAAAACTATGTTTAATTTTATAAGAAATAAGCATTCAAAGATAACAAGGGATTTGGTAAAACATCCTTGATCATCAAAACATGTACAAATCTAAATATCCCATAAACCATGACAAAAATTAAATAAATAAATATTTTCAGTGTCATGATAGGAGAAGAAAGGTTTCACAGTAATATAAACAAATCCAAACAAAATATTGTACAAATTAGTAGAATGTCATTGGAAAGCTACATTAAAGACATGGATGTTAAGATCAAGTTTAACATCCATTATCATCAAAATAGCCACTATTTGGTAAGTTTTGTAAAGTATGCCAAAATCTAAGAAAATAAATTTTTTAAAAAAATATATAAATAAATATTTAATTGAATATAGCATCTTAAGAGGAGTCTAATGATATTTCTTTCATCTTGCTTAAATAATGTTTTGAATTACTATGAATTATAGAATTAAATAAGACTAAATAACAAAAAAATTTTAATATAATATGAAGAGAACAATTATTAAAGCAAGAATGAAATAAACAAAGGTAATCCAATAGAAAAAACAAAGAGATTTAAAAGTCACATTAGAAGAGATTTTTAGAGTCATAGTATTATTACTAGATTAGAGCAAAAACTTTCACTAAATCAGAGAAATTAAACAATAAGGCCACATTCCGTGATACTATGGGGATCGAGTTTGACATCCATAAAATTTAGAATGATTCAAAAAACTCTTAGAAAGCATGCAATAATAATTAAAATAATAGATTTAAATATTTTATTTGATGGTGGAGCTTATTGAGTTGAATTTGATGACTTTTTGCCATGATCAGAACTCCATAGGAATATTACAAATTTTTAAATTAAATAGCCATAAATAATAACAAATTATTATTTTCTTGTTGAGTAAATGTTGATTAATGCTAAAATGAGAGATCTTCAAGCCTTGTAATGTAACTAATGAATGTAATGTAAAGATCACTTGAGTAGAGAATTAGAGTTTCATAGTTATATAACCAAATCAAAATAAAAACATTGAAGAATGCAAAATTATTTTTGAAATTTGAATTCCAAGTTGCTAATGAGATCGAATGTAAAATCCTGTATCATAAAAAATGATACAAAAAAATATTTAGTAATGTATTCAAACAAAAAAGAAATAAGATATTTAGAAATATAGAAATTAATATTTACTTGGATATAGCTCATCTAAGTCAGTCTAACGATTCTTGTTTTGTCTCGACTTGGCCTTCTTTTAAATTATGATACATTAGGAAAAAACACAATCATAAATACTAACGAATTATTATTTTAATGTTCAATAAATATATTATATGTATTAATGTATTGGATAGGTAAATTATAGTAATGTAATATAAGCAAATAAAAATAATATAAATATTACACAAGAGTAGAATTAGAGTTTCACAATAATATAGTAAAATTAAAGAAAAAGAATAGAAAAAATTAAAAAAATATATCTCAGAAAAATGCATTAAAAAATACAAAATAGATGGATTGTAAAATCTTAGGTTATTAAATTAGGTACAAATGAAATGTTTCACACAACATGCTAACATACTAGATAATAAAATATGCAAAACTTTTAAAATAAATTCCTTATTTGATAAAGCTTGTTAAGATGAGTGCAAAAGCATTTGTTTTGCCTTGGCTAGAACATGTTTGACATTGTTATGGAATACCAAAGGAGATAGGCATAATTAATCATAAATTATTATTTCAAGATTTTGTAAATGTATGTATTAAAGTTAAAATCCAATAAAAAAGAAATCCAATAATGTGAAATCACGTTATTATAAACATCACACAAGCAAAGCTTTAGAGTTACACAGTAATTAGCCAAATAAGTGGAACATTTGAAAAGGGATATAACTTATACAATAATGATGTATTACAAGATATTAAAAAGGCATAGTGTTTCATCCTCGATCATGAAATAAGGTACAAATAAACTTTTCTCCTAAAAGCAAAAGAACGAGATAAAATATTTTAAAATTTATAAACAAATATTGCATTTAATGGAGCTCATTCACACAAGTTCTAATATATTTCTTACAAATTAATCAGATCACATTTGAAATAACTACAAATTATAAAATAAATAAGTACAAAAAAAGAACAAATTATAGTTTGATTATTAAGTAAATTTATATTAATGCTAAGAATTAATAAATTCAAGTAATATAGAATAACAAAATAGAGGCAATATAATGGTCATAAAAAAAGAGATTTAGAGGCAATACAAATAAAATAGAACAAAAATAGAAAATTGAAGAAATGTGATAAATTATATGTGAAAGTTAATCTAAGATAAAAGGAGTTCGAGTAGAGTGGAGTGAGGTTAGTTAGATGAGTCCAATGTCCTTTTCTTTATCGCCATCAAAACTCTTCTATAATTGCTATTAATTACAAACTTAAATAGGAATAAATAATACAAAATTATATTTTTTAATAATAAATAGGTATATATTTATTCTTTAATGGGATAAATTGGAATAATATAATATATCTATATAAAAATATGTGTAGATCACACAGAAGTATAGTTTGCGTTTCATAGAAAGTTAAAGAGAAAAAATTTGAAAAAATGAGTTAAATTATATGTGAAAGGCATCCCAAGATATATAGAAGATCAAATCTAACATCTTAATTTGTGAAATTTTATATAAATCGAAATGTCTATTGAAGGTTGCACAAATCCTCGAAAAATAAAATATTTAAATATATATAAATGAATATTTTAATAGATAAATACCATATAAATGACTCTGACAATTTTTATTTCACCATGATTAGATAGTAGAATTATTTTAAATTACCAAATTAAATTAGCATAAAAAAATAACATTTTAATGTTATGAAAATATAAGTGAAATCTAAAAGAAATATAGTATAACCATGTCTAAGTGATATAAATTTCACACAAAAGAAGATTAAGAGATACATAGTAATATAACAAATAAAAAGCTAAAAAAATAGAAATAATTATATAAAGTTTTTTCAAAAGTTGGATTCAATTATACTATGGTGGTTACCTTCATTGATCATCAAATATACTACTAATCAAATATTCTAATAAAGTGAGTAAAAAAAATTAAAAAATATAGAAATTAATGTTTATTTCTTTGATTGGATATAACGAAATGAAAGGAAAAAAATTTAAGAAATGAAATAAATTATGGGATAATTTCTTTTCTAGAGCTAAAGAGAGAGTGCATCATTTCAGATCACAAAATCAAGTATAAATTAAAATACCTCTCAAGGAATGGTAAAGCATTAGAAAATAAATTATTTTTAAAAATTTTAAAAAGTAGACAATTAATTAGAAGTAGCTTGTAATGATGTGTCCAATGATGTTTTTTTCATATATAACAAATGTTATTCAAATTTTTTATTAATTTCCAAAGAAAAAATAATAATAAATTACATTTTAAAAATAATTAAATTTATTTTACAACTAAAATTTGAAAATAATGAAGTAATGTAATATGCTAAAATTAAATAATATTAAAGGTGAAATGAGATGAAATTTAGAACATGCAAACTAATATAATCAAATAAAAGCAATATTTGAAGAAATTAGGTTAATTGTGTGAGAATGTAGTAATCTAAGATTATAAAGAGATTGAGTGCAACACCATTAACTACTGATTCATGTATGAATTAAAAATCTAATAAATAATTCTAAAACCATAAAAATTAAAATATTTTTAAAAAAATATAAAATCGAATATTTATTCAATATAGGACATTTGTTATGTCAAGATCAGACCATGTTTGGATTTACTGCAAATTGCAAAACAAATAACAATAAATAATTATTTTATAATTAAGTAAATGTATAACAAAACTAGAATGAGTTAAATTTAAAAAATGTAGCATGACCAATTCTAAAGAATGTATTGTCCACATTAGAGGAAACATAGTGTTTTAGAGAAATATAACCATGCAAAAGCAAAAATATGGAAAAAATAACAAAAATTATATAAGTAAGTTGCACTCCAAGTTTTTAAGGAGATAATATTTTGCATACTCGATCATTAAATTTAAACTGAATCAAAATGAAAAAATAAAGCATGATAAAATAACAGAAAAATTAATTAAATAATAAAAAAAATTTATTTCTTTAAAATAATATTTTTTTTCATATGTATTAGTCCTTATTTTTTAATTACAATAATGTTTTACATAAATATGTATAAGTAATAATAAATTATTGCTTTCATATTATGTAAATATATATAAAAATTAAAATGACTTAAATTAATGTAAGACAATGTATCCAAATAAATGAAATGTAAAGCTCACAAGGAGGATAATTAGAGTTTCATTTTAACATAATTGAATCGAATGAAAACTTTGAAAAAAATGATATAGTTTGTAAGAGAAAGTTGCTTTCTAAGATACTAAGGGGATCAATGGTAACATCATCGATCATCAAATTAATGTCAAATCAAAATTTCTCTTAAACCAAGTGAAGACTATTAAAAATAAAATATTTGAAATATGAAAATGATTAGATTGAGCTGGTTAAGATGAGTCTAATGGTAGTTTTTCCCAATATAAGACCTTATTTTTGGTTTGTATTAATTACCAAAGAAAATAATTATATAATGATATTTTACTTTTTGTTAGTATTTGGTGCATAAATATTAAAGCAAAATTAAGATGAATTGAACTAATGTATTATAACCAAATTAGTACAACATAAGGTTACACAAGTTAAGATTTAGAGTTACATAGTAATATAAGCAAATCAATATGAAAAGTTTGAAAAAATGAGATAAATTGTATGTGAATCTTGCATTCGGAGATACTTAGAGCACCAAGTATGCCTATTTATCATCAAATTAGGTAAAAATCAATATTTCTCTTAACGTATGACAACTCTAAAAACTAAAGTGCTTAAATTTTTAAAAATAAATTTTTAATTTTATAGAGCTCAAAATGATGAGAGAAACTACATTTGTTTTGCATAGGTTGGAGGTCATATATACTTACTATGAGTTACAAAAGTAAATAAGCAAAAATAAAAATAAATTATTATTATATTGCAAATAAATTATATTAATACATAAATTAGACCAATTGATGCAATATAATATAATCAACTCAATGGAAATTAAATATCACACAAGAGGATGCTTAAGAATTACATGGATGAGATAAATTAATGAATGAGATAAATTACATGGAAACTTGCATTCTATGATACTACATAGTCATGTAGGAAACCCACGATTAACAAATTTTATAGAGAAAAAATGCCTAGTAAAGCAAGCTAAATTTATAAAAATAAAATATTTTTAAAATAAATATTTAATAAGATAGAGCTTTTTTAGATGTGTCAAACGAAGTTTGTTTCCACTCAATGAGACCTTATTAAAAATTGCAATAAATTACAAAATTAAAAGAAATTTTAAAAGATAATTAATTTTTTAAAAGAAAGAAAAAATATATTAAAGCTATAAAATCTAAAGTGAAGATATGAAATATAACAAAACTTAAGTAATGTAAAGGCCACCTAATAAATCAAGTTTAACATTTGTAATTGTTAAATCAAGTGTGGATCAAAGTTTTTCATTAAAATTCAAAAAAAAAATTAAAATTCAAAAATAAAAATGAATGTCAATTTCAATTTAGCTTTTTTAGATGTGTTTGAGGATATTTGTTTCATTTTGAATAGATTTTTTTTTATTACAATAAATTACTCAAGTAAATAATCTTAATTAAAAAAATAGCATTTTATTATTTTGCAAAAACATACTAAAGCAAAAAGGATTTAAATTTAAGTAGTATAATATAACCAAGCCAAAGCAATTTAAAGGTCACTTGAGTTTCCAATTAGAGTTTCCTAACAAAATAAAAAAAGAAAAACATTCTAAGAAATAAGATAATTTGTGTGCAAAAGCAATGTTCCAGGATATGAAGGGGATAAATTGTAGTATCATTGATCATCAAATAAGGTACAAATCGTAATGACTCTTAAAGCTTGTAAAACAATTAAAAATAAAATATTTAAGAATATATTGTGAATATATGTTTTAATAGAACTTATTAAATGAGTGTAATAAATTTTCCTTTCGTCAATTTGATCTCATTTTGAAATAATGAAAAACTTGCATTCGTTGGTCGAGTGTAATAACCTCATTCATAAAATTAAGTGGGAATTAAATTGTCTCTTCAAGCATCTCATAAGACAATAAAATAAAATTTTTAAAAATGGAAAAAAATATTAAATCGATAACAATCATTGACATGGCTCCAACGATATTTGCCTCATCTTGAGCAAACCACATTATCTGTTACTGCTTAATATGCAAAAAATAATAATACTTTTTTTTGAATAATAAGAAGATATATAATAAAGCTAAAATTAAATAAATATAAGAAAAGAAATTTTACCAAAAAAGTGAAGTATGGTCAAATGAGGTATAAATTATGCATTCACATTAATATAAATAAATAAAAAAATAAAGGTTCAACAAATAAGATGAAATTTACATGAAACTTAAATTCCAATACACTACGGAGATTGAGAGTAACATCATTGATCACAAAACATGCATTAATAAAATTATATCGCAAATAATATAAACATCCTAACGATATAAGATGCATAAGAAAGTAAAATAAAAATTTAATTGGATAAAGCTCATCGTGAGAGGTCTAGCAACTTTAGTTTCATCTTGCTCAAACTTCTTTTGGAATTAAAACGAATTAATAAAGTAAAAAAGCTAAAAAATAATTAATTTATTTAATTTAATAATAATTTACAAATTTAATCTTAATTAAATATATCTAAAAGTTGAAATAAGAAGGCATTATGAGTTACATAGTAATTTGACTAAATCATAGTATAAACTTTGAAAAAATGATATCAATTATATAAGACAATTGTATTTTAAGACTCTGTAGAGAAAAGTGTAATTTATCAATTATCATAATAATAATGAATCAAAATGCACCATAAAGCATGCCAAATATCTAAAAACAGTATTTAAAATATTTTAAAAGATTATTTTATGGAGTAGATGTAGTCTAGGTAGTCCTACGACATTTGCTTAATTTAAATTGATCCTCTTTTAGAATTTTAGCAAATTAGAAAAAGAAAACCAGGAAAATAATATTTAATTACTATTTTATATTAAATAAAAATATATTAAATATAAAATTAGTTAAATTAAAGCAAAGGAATACAACAAAATGAATGCGATGTAAAGGCCTTGCTATAGGCGAATTTGAGTTTCATAGCATTATAACAAAGTTAAAGATCAATATTTTGAATGATAAGGAACCTTGCTTAAGAAAGTTGAATTTTAAGATACCAAATAGAAAATGCATGGCATTCTTAATCATTAACTAAAGTAAGATAGAAAATATCTCATAAAGTTTGCTGAAAAGTCTATAAAATAATATTTTAAAATGTGAAAAATTAATTTTTAATTAGAAAGAGCACATCAAGATCAGTACAATAGTATTTAATTATTTCAATTGGATCTCTTTTGGAATTACAATAAATTAGAAATACATAAAAGCAAAAGTGAACATTATATTAACATAAAGAAGATAATTATATTTTAAAAGTTGAAGTAAAATAAATTAAAGCTCTATAATGTAACAAATTCATGGACATGTAAAGGTAAAATGAGATGAGATTTATTATTACAATGTAATAGGGCCACTTGAAAGGAAAAATTAACAAAACGAGTTAAGTTGTTAGGGAAAGATGCATTAAAAAAACAAAAGGGATTGAGTTTAACTTTCTCAATTGTCAATTCAAGTATGAAACAAAACATCTTTTAAAGCATGTCAAATTCTTGATGAATAAGATATGTACAACTATACTAAAAAAATTTAAATGGATAGTGCTCATTGAGATGAGTTCCACGACGTTTATTTTGTCTTGATTGAACAACATTTGGAGTAACAATGAACTAAAAAATTAAATAATCATAAATAATAATAAATTAAATTTATTTGTTTTAATTAACTATTTTATAAACTTGAGATGAGATAGAATAAAACCAAGTAATATAACAAAATGACAATGAAGTAATTATCGCATGGGAAGAAAGAAAAAGTTTGATAGTAATAATATGTATTAAATTTGTTATAGCACCTCAAGACAATTCCAAAAACTTTTGTTCACCTTCATGTAAATATATGTATTAAAGATGAATTGACAAAAATTGTTGTAATGAAATATAGCCAAAAAAAGAGTTGTAGAGGTCATGTTAGAGAAGATTTAGAGTTACATAGTAATATAGCCAAATTAATGCAAAACCTTTAAAGAAGTGGCATAAGCTGTCTCAAAAATTTTGTTCCAAAATACTAAAGAGATTGAGAGCAACATCCTCAATAGTAAAATCAAATAGAAATAGAAATGTCAAATATTAAGTTCGAAAAATTTAGAAGAAATATTTCAAATGGCAAAAATGACTTGTTAATAGAATTGAGCTTATCTAGACCAGTCCAACGACATCTTTCTCGTCTCGATAACACCTCATTTGGAAGTTTTTCAAACTAACAAATTCAATTGTCATAAATAATAAAATATTAATATTTAAAATTTAATAAGAATATATTTATGTTGAATTGAGATAAATTGAAGAATAATATTTCCAAATTTAAGTGACATAAGGTTCACAGAGTAGCAATTTAGAGCTACATAATAATATAATCAAATGGAAGGGAAAACTTAAAAAAATGAGATAAAATTTGAGGGAATTTTAAATTCCAAGATATTGTGAATATTGAGCATAAAGCATCAATATTAAATTATTTTACGAATAAAAAGTTTTGTAAAATGTGCCTATATATTAAAAAAATTTCTAAAATAAAAAAATAAATAATTAATCGGATAGAGCTCGTTGAGTTTAGTCCAACAACATTTGTTTCTCTTGATGGAATCAAACTTTGATTTAAAATACTATGAAAAACAGAACTAAATAAACTTAAATAATTATAAATTATTGTTTTATTATTTACTCAACATAAATTGAAACTATAATGGCAATAATTAAAGCAATGTGATGTAATTAATTAGAAGCAATGTAATGGTCAGATGAGGGAGTCACATAGTTATCTAACCATAGTAAAGCAAAAAATTAGAACAAATGAGATAAATGTTATGAGATAAGGGTTGTTCGTGATACTAAAGATATCAATTACAAAATCTTCAATCTCTAAAGTTGGTATGAATAAACATATATCATAAAATTAAAAATTTCAAAAATTAAAAAATTAAATTTAATGGCATAATACTTATAATGATGACTCCTTTTGTTGTTTTGTCTCAATCACTTTTTATTTGGAATTACTAAGTTATGAATGGAATCAAGAATAAATATTAATAAATTATTAGTTTAAAATTAGGTAAATATACATATTAAGCTAAAATTTGGTAAATCAATGTGTTATCATAAAACAAAATAAAAGCAATGTATGGGTGATAAGACAATGGATTTAAAGTTACATAGTAATATGATAAAATCAATGAAAGAAATTTGAAAAAATGAGATCAATTATATGATAGAATTGCATTTCAAGATTATGAGAATACCAAGTGTAACATCATTAATCATTAAATTTATTTGAATGAAAGTACCTCATAAAGAATGCCAAACACTTGAAAAAACATTTACAATAATAAAAATGAATATTTTATTAGATAGTGCTCATCTTTGGTAAGTCCAAAAAAATTTCAACTTGATCACACAACATTTTGGAAAACCATGAACAAGCAAAACAAAAACCCTAAATGATGACATTTTTTTAATAATAGATAAAGGTCACTGAAGAAGAGAAATGAAGTCTTACTATAATGTTACAAAATAAAAGAAAAATTGTTAAATAAATAAGATAAACTATATGAAAATATTACATTCGAAGATGTTAATGAAACAAGTGTTATATTATTGATTGTCAAAAGATGTTTGAATAAAAATATCTCTTAAAGTGCACTTAAATAGAAAAACTAAAATTTTAAAAAATGAAAAAATTAAATGATTATATGAAGCATACTAAGGTGCGTCCAAAATTACTTCATCTTAATAAGATCTCATGTAAAATTATGATGAATTACTTAAGAAAATACATAGAAAAAAGAATAAATTATTTTTTAAATATTATGCAAAAATTTAAAACAAAAGCTAGATAATTTGAAGAAATGTAATATAACTAGATCAAATTGAAGTTCACGTGACAAGAGATTTGGAAAAACATTGCAACATAACAAAATTAAGGGAAAATTTATAAAAAAAGAGAAGAAATATTAATCAATATAAAAATGAATATTTCTTTTGTTAGAGTCCACTCTAATAAAATATAATTTCTCTCAATCAAAACACATTTGGAATAACCAATAATTTAAAAGTTAAATAAGAATAAATAATAATAAGTTATTATTTTAAAATTAAAGAAATATATATTAAAGCTAAAAATTTACCAAATTTATACAATATAATGTAACCAAATAGACAATGTCTGAAACTCATAGGAGAGATGATTTAGAGTCACACATATATAACAAAGTGAATATGAAAAATATGGTGAAAATGGGTTAAATCTAACAAAAATGTTCAATACAAAGAGTCTTACTTGATTGAGTGAAATGTACTTGATCATCACATTAGGTATAAATAAAAATCTATCAAAAATCATATTAAGACCATAGAAAAATTATATTTAAAAATTTATAGAAAAATATTTAGTTGAATAGAGCTTAATAAGATGAGTTGAACGATGATTGTTTTGCCTCAAAGAAGCACTTTGGTAATTACCATGAATTACAAAATAAATAAGTATAAATAATAAAAAAAGTTCTCGCTTTCTAGTACGTAAATTAATGTTATTGTTGAAAAAAGACAAATTTAAGGAATGCATTATAATCAAATGAATTGTTGTAAAAGCACACATGAACAAAATGAGAGTTTCAAGTAATATAACGAAATCAAAAGAAAAAATGAAAGAAATGACATCAATTACATAAAAGAGGTCATTTGAAGGTACTAATAGAATTGAGTGCATCATCATCAATTACAAAATTAGGTATAATAAAAATGTTTCTCAATGGATGCCAATACTCAAGAAAATTAAAAATTTTAAAATATAGAAATAATTATCTTATTGGATAGAGCTCTTGATGACATGCCAAATAATATTTATTTACTCTCAATTGGAACTCATTTTATGGTTAATATTAAGTCATCCATGTGTTGCACGAGCCAGGCTTAACTTGTAGCATGTTATTCTAATATGCTTGTTTCGTGTGAATTAGTTGTAGTTCTTAATGAAGGAGCCTTGCAGCTCAGAAGATGGTGAATTGGTGGTCTTCAAAGTGCCTTGCAATGTTCAACATGTTCCAAGGATTGAAGATATGTACACCAAGCTTTGATTATTTTTTTAATAAAATGTTAACGTGTTTATTTTAAAGCTGCTCTCAATTCCTATAAATCTCAAATCATATTTGAGTATCAAGTTGTTAAATTATGTCCTCGATTTAGCAAATGAATAACACTCTATTTTTGAACCCATAAACCTTTCCTTGGTTGAATTATGTCCTTGTCAAATTCCATTTTAGTTTGTTTGTCTGGCATTGATTAAATTTTAAAAAAATTTGCTAAATTTTTTAATAATTAAAAGAAACCCTTTCCTAGCACATCCTGACTTGTGGCCAAGTGCAAAGGTCCTATGCAAGACAAGCCTGACTGAGCAAGCACATGCAATCCTCCGTCATGAAAAATGTGTCGAGCATATTCAAGCTGAAATTGAATCCTGAACTAGATAAGGTAAAACATTTGATCAAGCTGGGCAGCACTCATATTTATTACATATAGGTGAACAAATGAAATCCAATATGTAATAAGCATGCCCAATATATGAATTTTGGAGTGCATAGTGGGGAGCCAACCCATCTTTGGCTCTGTAAAATACCTCCATTTTTATAATTATAAAGTCCAAATTCTTATCTTTTCTTACAATTAAGGATTAAAAGCCTTCTCTATAGCTTCATCGAAAACTTGGAGCACTCAATACCATTCGATCATGCGTATCTGTGATTGCATGATAGAGATTGCCTCTACGTAAAAGCAATGAACTTATTGATGAGCCATCGATTTGATACATTCAAATGGTTATTGCTTCATCCACTGTAATGAATTGAACGATCAGATGATCGTGTTCTCATTTGACTTCATTGGATGACCATCTTTATTTCTACTATTTGACATGATTTATCCTTAATTTGATGGTCCAGATCGCTCTTATTTGAACACTAAGTTCTAGATATAATCCTGATTTCACCATTACGAACTCAAATGATGAAGATCACATTCAATGTGATTGGATGACTAAGATCAAATATATCATGATCGAATCATCCATAACTCATCAGCATTTTTATTATTAAGCCTAACTATCTGTATTGCCTTCGATGTAATCTAATGAGCCAGGTTCACCGTACTTAACCAATAATTATTTAGCCATCGAGTTAGCCATTTTGAATAATTACTTTAACATGTTTTGCAAGTAGTCTTGTTGTAACATTTCAAACTATTTTTCAAACTTTCTAGCAATGATAATTGGAATGTTTTCTCTAAATGCCTATCCACTATAAATGGAATTACGAATGAACATCTATCCATCTTTGAGATCTTAACAAAGCACTAAACCATATTCGACTTATGTAAATTCAACTGGTAGTAATTATGACTTCTCCTTCACAAGTCGTCAAAAGTTTCTAGTTATGCTGTGCATTTCAAATTCTTATTTATCTTCTTGAACTTAAGCTAATTATGCCATGTTCCATTAACTAACAAGTATAAAAAGTTCTACAAATTTACCAAAATATTATTGTCTTTCTGTATTTCGTTTCACTTGCAATAGGCAACTCAACATTTTTGAAAACTAGAGTTTGGTTTGATCTCATAAAAATCTTGTTGGTTTTGAGATCGTAAAAGCCAAGGTTTTACTTGAAACTAACAAAGCTAATAGGGCCGAGGTGAACAATATGGAAAAAACTTAAATTGTAACTATTTGTTGTTGGTATTTTTTGTAAACTTTTCTTTGGGTTGCATGTAGGTTCTAATTTTAAGTGAACTACCTAAAAATAATGGCATCTCAATTTAACATTTATTTTTAGTTTTTTTATATAACAAAATGATAGAAATATATATAATCAAGTTTTCTACTTGTATAAAATTATTTTTAAGAAATAAATACATTCAAAATTAACAAAAAATTCTTTTAAGGTCATATAAAGCATGCCAAATATCAAAAAACGATATTTAAAATATTTTAAATGATTATTTTTTGGAGTAGATCTAGTCTAGGTAGTCCTATGACATTTACTTCATTTAAATTGATCCTCTTTTAGAATTTTTGCAAATTAGAACAGAAAAAAAGAAATATAATATTAAATTACTTTTTTATATTAAAAAAATATGTTAAATATGAAATTATTTAAATTAAAGAAAAGTAGTATAACAAAATCAGTGCAATGTAAAGGTCTTGTTAAAGGCTAATTGGAGTTTCATAGCAACATAGCAAAATTTAAGATCAATAATTGAAATGATAAGACAACTTTCTTAATAAAGTTGAATTTTAAGATACGAAATAGAAAAGGTGTGACATTCTCAATAATTAACTCAAGTAAGATTCAAAATATCTCATAAAGTTTGTTAAAAAATCTATTAAATAATATTTTAAAATCTAAAAAGTTAATGTTTCATTAGAAAGAGCACATCAAGATCCTTCCAATTATATTTAATTATTCCAATTGGATCTCTATTGGAATTACAATGAATTAGAAAAATATAAAAGTAAAAATAAAACATTATCTTAACATAAAGAAGATAATTATATATCAAAAGTTGAAGAAAAATAAATTAAAGATCTATAATGTAACAAACTCATGGACATGTAAAGGTTAAATGAGCTGAGATTTATTATTATGTTGTAATACAGCCAATTGAAAAGAAAAAAATTAACAAAACAAGTTAAGTTCTGAGGGAAAGACGCATTCAAAAAACAAAGAGGATTGAGTATAACTTTCTCAATTATCAATTCAAGTATGAAATAAAACATCTTTTAAAGCTTGTGATATTCTTAACAAATAAAATATGTACAAGTATAATAAAAAAAATTTAAATGGATAGAGCTCTTTTAGATGAGTTCAACGACTTTTGTTTTGCTTTGATTGGACATCGTTTGGAGTAACAATGAACTAAAAAAGTTAATAACCATAAAGAATAATAAATTATATTTATTTCTATTAATTAAATATATATTAAACTTTAGTTGAGATAGAATGAAACAAAGTAATATGATTAAATGACAATGAAGTAATTATCACATAAGAAGAAAGAAATAATTTGATAATAATAAAATGTATTAAATTTGTGATACCACGTCAAGACAATTCCAAAAAAACTTTTGTTTACCTATATGTAAATATATGTATTATAGATGAAATGACAAAAATTGTTGTAAGGAAATATAGCCAAATAAAAGAGTTGTAGAGGACTTATTAGAGAAGATTTAAAGTTACCTAGTAATATAGCCAAATTAATGCAAAACCTTTAAAGAGGTGGCATAAGCTATCTCAAAAAGTTTTGTTCCAAAATACTAAAGAGACTGAGAGCAACATCCTTAATATTAAAATCAAGTAGAAAAAGAAATCACACATATAATGATCCAAAAATTTAGAAGAGATATTTGAAAAGGTAAAAATGAGTTGTTAATTGAATTAAGCTCATTTAGACAAGTCGAATGACATTTTTTTCGTCTTGATCGCACCTTATTTGGAATTATTTTCGACTAACAAATTAAATTGTCATAAATAATAAAATAATTAATATTTTAAATTTAATGAGAATATATTAATGTTGAATTGAGATAAATTGAAGAATAATATTTCCAAAATCAAGTGACATAAGGTTCACATGAGTGGCAATTTAGAGCTACATAATAATATAACCAAATGGAAGAGAAAACTTAAAAAAATGAGTTAAAATTTGACAAAATTTTGCATTCCAAGGAATTATGAAGATTGAGCATAAAGCATCAATATTAAATTATTTTACGAATGAAAAGGTCTTGTAAAATGTGCCCAAGTATTAAAAAAAATACCAAAATATAAAAATAAATAAATAATTAGATAGAGATTGTTGAGTTTAGTCAACAACATTTATTTCTCTTGATGGAATCAAACTTTTTTTGAAAATACAATGAAATGCAAAACTAAATAAACTTAAATAATTATAAATTATTATATTATTATTTACTTAATATAAATTAAAACTTTAATGACAAAAATTTAAGCACTATTATGTAATTAATTAGAATAATGTAATGCTCGCATGAGTGAATATATAGAGTGACATAGCTATCTAACCATATTAAAGCAAAAAATTTGAACAAATGAGATAAGTGTTATTAGAAAATGGTTGTTCACGATACTAAGGATATCAATTACAAAATCTTCAATCTCTAAATTTGATATGAATCAAAATATATCATAAAGAGCACCAAAACATTATAAAATTAAACATTTTAAAATATTAAAAATTATATTTAATTGCATAGTACTCATAATGAAGACACCATTAGTTGTTTTGTCTCAATCACATCTCATTTAGAATGATTGAGTTTTGAAAGGAATCTAGAACAAATATTAATAAATTATTATTTTAAAATTAGGCAAATATAAATATTAACACTAAAATCAGATAAATCAAAGTATTATAATATAACTAAATAAAAGTAATGTTTGGGTGATAAGAGAATGGATTTAAAGTTACATTGTAATAAGATAAAATCAAAGCAAGGAATTTGAAAAAACAGAGATCAATTATATGATAAAATTGCATCCAAAGATTATGAGAATATCAAAGAGTAACATCATTAATCATTAAATTTATTTGAATGGAAGTACCTCATAAACAATATTTTTTTAGGTAGTGCTCATCTTTGGTAAGTCCAAAAAATTTTCATCTCGATCACACAACATTTTACTACAACGCAACAAAATAAAAGCAAAAATATTAAATAAATAAGATAAACTATATGAGAATGTTACATTCCAAGGTGTTATATTACAGATTGTCAAAAGAAGTATGAATAAAAGTATCTCATAAAGTGTAATGAAATAGAAAAACTAAAATTTTAAAAAAATAAAAAATACATAATTATATAAAACATACTAAGGTGAGTCCAACAATACTTATTTCATCTTAATCAAATCTCATGTGAAATTACAATGAACTACCAGAGAAAATATATAGAAAAAATAGTTTCTTATTTTAATTTTATGTGAAAATTTCAAACAATAGCTAGATATTTTGAAGAAATGTAATATCACTAGATCAAATTGAAGGTCACATGATAAGAGATTTGGAAAACATTGCAACATTAAAAAAATTTGGGGAAATTTTTTAAAAAATGAGATAAATTGCTTGAGAAGCTTGACTTTTAAGATGCCAAAAATATCGATTGTAAGATCCCTAATCATCAAATCATGTACCAATTCATATGCCTTTTAAATTGTGATAAAAATAGAGAAACAATATTAAACAATACAAAAATGAACATTTCTCTTATTAGAGTTGACACAAATAAAATATATTTTCTCTCAATCAGACCACATTTGGAATAACTGACAATTAACTAGATAAATTAGAATAAACAATAATAACTTATTACTAAAAAATTAAACAAATATATATTAAAGCTAAAAATTTACCAAATTGAATCAATATAATATAACCAAAACAAAGATATTTAAAACTCATGAGAGAGAAGATTTAGTGTCACACAATAATATACCAGAGTGAATATGAAAAATATGATGAAAATGTGTTAAATCTGATAAAAAATGTTGCATATAAAGATTCCAGTAGATTGAGTAGAATGTACGTGATCAACAAATTAGGTAGAAATAGAAATCTATCAAAAATCATATTAACACCACAGAAAAATAATATTTAAAAAATAAAGAAAATTATTTTGTTTAATAGAGCTTAATAAGATGAGTTGAACATTGATTGTCTTCTCTCAAAGAAGCACTTTGGTAATTACCATGAATTACCAAATAAATAAGCATAAATAAAAAAATTCTTTACTAGTATGTCAATTAACATTATTGTTGAAAAAAGACAAATTTAAGGAATGCATTATAATCAAATGAATGCGTTGTAAACACACATATGAACAAAATTAGAGTTTCAAGCAATATACATAAATCAAAGGGAGAAAATAAAGAAATGACATCAATTACATAAAACCATTCCAAGATACTAATTGAATTGAGTGTAACATAATCAATTATGAAATTAGGTATAACAAAATTGTTTCCTAAAGGATGCTTATATCCAAGAAAATTAGAAATTTTAAAAAATAAAAATAATTATCTTATTGGATAGAGCTCGTGATGACATGCCCAACAACTTTTAATTACTCCTGATTGGACCTCATTTTATGGTTAATATTGAGTCATCCATGTGTTGGATGAGTCAAGCCTAACTTGTGGCATGTTATTCTAAAGTGCTTGTTTCATGTAAATTAGGTGTAGTTCATAGTGAAGAAGCCATGCACCTTACAAGATGGTGAATTGGTGGTCTTTAAAGTGCTTTGGAAAGTTTAACATGTTCCAAGGATTGAAGACATGTACACCAAGCTTCCATAATTTCTTTTAACAGAATGTTAACTTTTTTATTTTAAAGGCACTCTCATTTCTTATAAATATCAAATAAAATTTGAGTATCAAATTATTAAATTAAGCCCTTGATTTAGCAAATGAATAAGATTCTATTTTTGAATCCATAAACCTTTTCTTTGTTGAATTATATCCTTGTCAAATTCCATCTTAGTTTGTTTGTTAGGCATTGATTAATTTAAAAAAATAATTATGATAAAATTTCTTAATAATTAAAAAAACCCTTTTCTATCACATCCTAACTTGCAACTAAGTGCAAAGCTCCTAGGCAAGACAAGCTCAATCGAGAAAGCATATGTAATCCTCGGTCATGAAAAATGGGTCAAGCCTATTGAAGCTTAAAGCGAATCCTAAACTAGATAAGGTAAAACATTTGATCAAGTTGGACAGCACTCATACTTTTTACATATGGGTCAACACATAAAATTCTATATGTAATGAGTATGCCCAGCATATGAATTCTAGAGTGCATGGTGGGGAGCCAACCCCACCTTGGCATATAATACCTCCATTTCTATAATTATGAAGTCCAAATTTTAATCTTTTCTTACAATTAAGGACTAAAAGTCTTCTCTTTAGCATTATCAAAAACTTGGAGCACTCAACACCATTCGATCATGCGTATTTGTCATCGCATGATAGAGATTGCCTCTACTTAAAAGCAATGAACTAATTGATTGAGATATCCATTTGTAAAGCCGTTCAAATGGTTACTGCTTCATCAACTATAATCAATTGATCGATGAGATAATCACGTTCTCGTTTGACATCATTGGATGGCCATCCTTATTTCTACTGTTTGACATAATCTATCCTAGATTTGATGGCCCAGATCTCTCTTATTTGAACACTAAGGCCTAGATATAATCTTGATTTTCCAATTGTGAAATCAAATGATGAAGTTCACGTTCAATGTGATTGGATGGCTAAGGTCAAATCTATCATGATCGAATCATCCATAGCTCATCTGCTTTTTTAGTATTAAATCTAACTATCTGTATCACCTTTGATCTAATGCAATGACCTAGGTTCATCTTACTTAACAACTAATTATTTAGCCATTGAGTTAGCCATTTGAATAATTAGTTTAACATGTTTTGCAAGTATTCTGGTTGTTTTGTTTCAAGCTATTTTCTAAACTTTTTAACTATGATAATTGGAATGTCTTCTATAAATGCCTATCCACTATAAATGGAATTATTATTGTACATCAATTTATCTTTGAGACCTTAACAAATCACTGAACCATATTCTGCAAATTTATGAAATTATTGTTGTCTTTTTGTATTTTGCTTCTCTTGCATTGGGCCACCCAACATTCTTGAAAACTAGAGTTTAGTTTGATCTGGTGAAATTATTGTTGGCGTTGAGTTCGCAAAATCCTCAGTTTTAGTTGAACTTATAAAAGCTAGTAGGTTTGAGGTCAACCATATGGAAAAATCTCAATTTGTAACCTTTTGTTGTTGTTGTTTTTTTGTAAACATTCCTTTGGGGTGCACGTAGGTTCTAATTTTAATTGAACTACTTAAAAATTATGTTGTCTCAATTTAACTTTTATTTTTAGTTTTTTTTATATAACAAAATGATATAAATATATATATAATAAAGTTTTCTCGAGGTACAAATTTTTTTTAAAGAAATAAATACATTTAAAAAATACAAAAAATTCTTTTAAGGTCACAATTCACCTTCCTCTTATAAGTTTTGTAGATTAGTTTTTAGTTTGATTATTATCAGAGCAAGTTTCCTGCACAAAGTGACTCAAATCACCTCGATGATCCATCTTGTGCTTTTCAATTATTTTTTTTTGTAATCATCATTTTGGTTGCACAAGTATTTAAATTTCTATATTATCATTTTTTTTAAAGTTTTCCAAAATGTGTTTGTTAGTTTACTTCTAAAAATGTTAATTTGTCTTCATCCATGATTGACATTTGTGTGACACTTGATAATGGATAGTCTTTAATGTATCCACCATTATTTAATAGTTAATTTTATTTATATTAAAAAAATATATTTAAAATTTTTATTCATTCTATTGATTTAGAACTTTTAGAAATATTTACTAAACCACATGACTGACATGGAGATTCATGAGAAAATCAAATCATGTTTTTTAATTAACATAGTAATGATCAAAGGAGAATGACACGATTCAATGCAAGAGCACTCAACTAAGTTCAATGTGGCATATTTCTAAGTGAATTTAATCAAATAATTAATTTGCATACCAGCATGAAGTTTGGAAACAAAATTAGAAGTTTCTTATTTAGGCATTTTAGAAGAAAAAGAAACAAAAATAAATTTTCTTATAGATTATTATGAGAGAAACTATAAAGAAGATGTTTTTACAATTTACTAATATTATAGATGGATTAGCAAATCTCACAAAAGTGCTTTCTAAAAGAAGACTTAATTGCTAGTGGACCTTTAGAGATGGTTTTTTAAGAACTTTTTGGATGCATACAACCACTATGTTTAGGTGAAACTAAGTATGGATTTGTGATTGTGGATGATTTTTTAGATATGATCTGGTTGTATTTCATAAGAGCAAAAGATAGATATTTAAAAGTTTAATTTATTTGATAAAAATGGTAGAAAGATATGGTAATATGAAATTAATTATTATTCAAAGTTATATTATAGTGATCGACAAGTAATTGAAACACAGTGGGTATTCAAAAATAAATTGGATAAAAATTGAGTGATCATTACAAACAAAGCTAGATATTTTTTCTAAGGGTTATAGTCAAGATGATGGCATAGATTTTGAGAACTTATATGCATTTATAGTAAAATTAGTGTGCATTTGACTTCTTATAGCATATTCTTATCTTAAAAACATTAAATTCTTTTAAATGAATGTATAAAATATGTTTTTAAATGGGATAAGAAAAGAAGACGTGTATGTGGAACAACCTCCTAGTTTTGAGATGAGTTGAGATGGTGATTATTTATATAAGCTTAAGAATGCACTTTATGTCCTTGGGTAAGCTACCAATGTATGGTATCATAGATTGTTTAATTATCAAGTTCAAAGTGATTTTAGGAAAGGAAAAGTAGATACCACATTATTCTTAAAACCTTTAAAAGGCCAAAGCAAAGCAAGGTGATAAGAGAAGAGAATTAGAGTTACCTAGTAATATGAAAACATTTAAAGAAAACAAGTTGAAGAATGAAAGAATTTTATGAGAAGTAGCATTCCAAGATACTAAGAAAAATTTGTGTAAGAAGTACTCTAACGTAGGTAAGAAGTACTCTAACACCTTAGAAAAAATAACTAGAAAATATAATTTTTTTTAATTTTATATATCTCATCAAGATGGGTATAACAATATTTGTTTCATCTTGATCGCTGAATATATTAAATTACTTTAAATTATTCAATAAAATATCTGTAACTAACTATTAATCATTATCTAAGTCTTAAGTAAGCATATATTAAACTTTAAATGACATATTTTCAATCAATATAATATATCAAAAATAAAAGACATGTACTGGTCATGTTAAGGAAGAGTAAGCATAACATAGTAATATAACTAAACAAAAGAAAACTTTAAAATTCAAGACAAATTATATTTAAACGTTGCATTCCATAAAATTAAGAAAATTAAGCATAACATCCTTAATAATTATATTATGCATGTATCAAAAAACTAATAAAGCATGAGTAGAAAAAAATAGAAATATAAAAGAATATTGTTACATAGAGCTCATCGAGAAGGGTCTTAAAACTTTTTCAATCTCAATCTAACATTGTTCAGAATTACAAATGATAAATAAAGAAAAATATAGTAAACTCTTTTCTTTTAGCATTAAGTAAATATGCTATGAAGATGAAATGAGATAAGGCAATATAATTTAACCAAATCAAGGTGACATTAATGTCATGCTAGATTACATATTCATGTAACACCATCATTGATCAAATCAAGATAAATGAAAATAATGCATAATGCATTCCAAAATTTTAGAAAAAATAAATCTAAAAATTAAAAAACTTAATTTGATAAAGCACTTCGAGATGAGTCCACAGACATTTATTTCACTTTCATCAGACCTTGTCTAAATATTCAATGAATTACCAAATTAAATAAGCACAAATAATAAGAAAGTTTTACTTTAATATTATGTTAATAAGTATTACTCCTATGAATTTATGTAATGAAGGATAACAAAATCAAAGCAATGTAATGATCACAATAGAAGAGAATTATGGTTCAATAACACTAAAAGTAAGCAAAAGAAAGTAATTAAAAAAATTAGATAAATTATATGGGAAGGTATAAGATAAAGATACTATAGAGATCAAGTGAAAATTATTGATCATTAGATCAGATAAAAGTCAAAATCTTAAGTAAATGAAATTTAATTTCAAGAAAATAAATTTTTTTTAAAAATATTAAAATAAATATTTAATTATATGGAGCTCATCTAAAATTGTCTAATAACATTTGTTCCATTTGGATGTGTCCTTGCTTGGAATTACTATTACATGAGAAGGGGATTAATATAACAATAATAAATTTCCATTTTTATGTTTAATGAATGTATATATAAAAAGGATAAAATAAGATAAATTGATACAATATAATATAACCAAGTTAACATAATATAACAATCACTTGAGAAGTGGATTTGAGTTACGAAAAGATATTACAAAGCCGAAGTGAAAATATGAAGAAAATCATGAATTATATGAAAAATTTCTCTTTTATAATTGTAAGGAGATCAAGTTTAAAATAATAAACTATCAAATAGTATTAGAATCAAAATGTGTTATAAAGAATATGAAAAGTATTAGGAAAATTAAGAAATATAAAAGTTTGCATTTAATTCGATATAGGACTTCGGGACAACTGTATTGATGTTTCATCATCATCTTTAACCTTATTTAGAGTTAGAAAATATTTCCAAAGTAAATATGCATATATGACAACCAATTATTATGTTAATATTACGTGAATTTATTTTAAAGCTAAAATGAGAAAATTTGAAACATTGTAATATAAGCAAAAAAAAAATGTAAAGGTCACACAATATATGATTTAGAGTAACAAACTAATAAAAACGATTCAAAGAAAAACATTTTAGAAAATGAGATAAATGGTACAAGAAAGTTGCATTCCGTGATGCTAAGAAGTTCAACAATAATATCTTCAACTGTTAAATCAAGTACTTATCAAAATATCTAAAGCATGCCAAAACCCTATAAATAAAATATTTCAAAAATATATACATGAATATTTAATTTGATAGAGCTCATTAAGAAAAGTTCAATGATGATCCTTTTATTTTGATTTGACCCTAATTAGAATTACCATAAACTTTTAAATTAATTAAAAATAAGTAATAATAAATTATTATTTTAATATTAGTTATGTATATGGATGCTAAAATAAGATAAATTGAAACAATATAATAAAGTCAAATAATAGTCGTTTAAAGGTCACATGAGAATAAAATTTGAGTATCTTATTTATAAAACCTTATCAAAGAGAAAAAAATTAAAGAAATGACAAATTTTACAAGATTGAAGCATTCTAAGATGCTAAGAAGATTCAAGTGCAATGCCCTTGATCAACAATTTATCATTGAATTTAAATTTATAGTAAAACATGCAAAAGTCCTAAGAAATTTAAAAAGTATAAAAAATATTCAATGGGATATAGCTCATTATGATTAGTTTAGTGATATTTGCTACATTTTGATTAGCTCTTAGTTGAAAAAATAGAAGTTGAAGAAAAATATTATACAACCAAATCAAACTGATGTAAAGCTTATGTGCGAGAGAATTATAGTTTAATATTAATATAACAAAATCAATGCAAAAAATTTGAGTAATTGAGATAAATCATATTGTAAAGCTGTATTCCAAGATACTAATGAGATTTTGTAAGACATCCTTGAGACTTAAATAAGGAGAAAATTGAAATTCCTTATAAATCAAGTAAAAATAAGAGAAAATAAGATACCTTAAGATATAGAAACTATTATTTATTTGCATAAAGCTTCTTGATATGTGACTTATGACATATGTTTTGTCTTAATTTGATATCATTTCAAATTACATTGAATTAGCAAATTAAATAAGCATAAATAATAGAATAATATGATAAAATAAAAGTGATGTAAAGGTCACACAATTGGAGATTCAAATGACATTGTAATAAAGTTAAATCATCATAAAAACATTAGGATGTGAGACAAAATTTATGAAAGAGTTACAATCCATGTTAATAAGCAGATTGAGTGTAACATCCTTGATCATTAAATTTGGCGTAGATTGAAATGACTAATAAAGTTTGAATAACTCTTAAAAAATAATGTATTTTAAATTAAATGTTGATTATTTATTTGTTTTAGAGCTTAACCACACAAGTCAAGTAGTGTTTGCTTTCTTTCAATCAAATCAAATTTTGAACCACTATTAATTACAATTGTAAATAAACATGAATAATGATAAATTATTAATATAATTTTAAATAAAAATATACTAAAACTTTAATAAATAGATTAAAATAATATTATACTACCAAACAAATTGATGTAATTATCAACAAAGAAAAGATTTAGAGTTACAATGTAATACAATCAAATAAAAGCAAATAACTTAAAGAAATGAGATAAGATATCTGAGAAAGTTTTACCCAAGATAATACTGAAATCAAACATGCCATCTTCAACAATTGTATTATGCATAAAATATATATATCTTAAAAAAATAAGAAACACCGAGAAAATAAAATATTTTAAATATATAAATTACTATTTAAATAGAAAGTGGACATTTCAAGCACCCCTATTACATTTATCTCATATTAATCAAAACTTATTTTACATTAAAACAAATTACTAAAATAAACAAGTGTAATAATGTAATATATGAAATAAAAGCAATTTAATGGTTAATTCATAGCATATTTATCAATAAATAATAATATAATTAATTCAAAGTGAAACTTAATAATTCAAATAAATTTGATCAAAATGTTACATTTTGAGATACTTAGGAGTTCTATTATAAAATCAATGATCATCAAATAAGGTAAGGATAAAGATTACTCTTAAAGCATGCCAAAGGATTAAGAAATAAAACGTTAAAAAAGATAAAATTAAATATATAATTGCCTAGAGTTCATTAAGGCAAGTGCAATGGTTTGTTTCATCTTAATTAGATGTTATTTAGAGTTATTGCTCATTATGGTACTAAATAGACATAAAAAAAATAATTTATTATTTTTAAATTAAGTAAATATACATCCAAGATGAAATGAGGTAAATTTATTTAATTTAATGCAACAAAATTGAAGTGATACAAAGGTCACATTAAAAAAGTGTTAGAGTTTTATAGTAATAATACAAAATAAATATGAAAAATTTGTAGAAATGAGGTGAGTTATATAAGAATGTTACATTCCAAGGAACTAAGGAGATCAAGTATAATATTCTTAGTCATCAAATAAGGAATAAATCAAAATTTTGTAAAAAGAACAACAAAACCATAAAAACATCAATATCTGTTATAATGCAAAATGATTAACTAATTTTATATGGTAATGTTGCTCATCCTAATTGAACCTAATTTTGTATTACTATGAAATTAGAAAGTAAATAAAAAATAATAAAAGAAATTCATTTTATTTTTAATTAAATATTTATTAAAGCGTAAGTAATATAAATATGGGTAATTAAATATTACCAACTAAAGAAATATGAATGTCATAAGAAAAGTGAGCTAGTGTCTAATATTAATATACTTAAGTCAATGCAAAACATTTTGAAATATGAAATAAAATGTATGAAAATATTTAATTACAATACACGATGGGGATTAAGGGTAATATTCTCAATTATCATTTTTGGTGTTAATTGAAATGTCTTATAAAGTGTATCGCAACCTACATAATAAATATATTTAAAAATTATAAACTAAATATCTTGTTGGATAGAGCTGACCAAGGCAAGCTAAATTCATTTTTACCATCTCATTTGGACTATATTAAGAATTACTAAGATTTACCAAAGTAAATAAGTATGAGTAAAAATAACTTATTATTTTATAAAAAAGTAAATATATATATATATATATATATATAAATGTTGAATTGAAACAAATTGATGAAATGATATATAACAAAATAAAGGCATTATAGTTGTCACATAGAGGAAGATATAAAGTCACATCGTGACATAATTAAATAAAAGTAAAAAATTTAATCAATAATATTAATTACATGGAAAGGTTGTACTGAAAAATACTAAGGAGCTCTAGTATAAAATCATAAGGCAAATCAGGTACTTATCAAATTACTTTCTAAAGCTTGACAAAATCTAGAAGAAAAAATGTTTAAAAAATAAATATATAATTGGGTTTTTGCTTATTAGTATGGGTCCAATGACGTATATTTTGGTTCGATTAGGCTTAGTTTAGATTTACTATAAATTAGCAAGGGAAATAAGTGAAAACAATAAAAGGTGTTTACTTTGATATTAAGTAATTCTATACAAAAACTCAAATAAGATAAGTTGAAGCAATATAACATAATGGAATTACAAATCATATAAAACTTGCATCAGTGTATATTTATATTTTCAAAATAATATATCCATCTTAAAGTGGAAATTTTGTAGTGAGGAAAATTTTATTGGAAAGTTGCATTCCATGTTACTAAGAAGGTATAACATAATGTCATCAATAATCAAATCTTATAAGAATAAAAATCTCTCATATATCATGTTCAAAAACTAAAAATAAATTATTTAAAAATATAATTAACAAATAATTAATTATATATAGCTTTTCAGGAAAAGTCCATCAATTTTTTGTTCTTTATCGAATGCTATCTAGAATTTTTCAAAATTACCGATAGTGTCATAATATAACGTGCTCAACTATGAAATCAAGTTTGTGTAGAAAAGTCTTGTAAATAGTGTCATAATATTAGAAAATAAATTATTTAAAAATAATAAATTTTTTGCATAGTTGGATAGAGTGCTCCATGATTAGTCCAACGACAATTTTTTCATCTTGATTGGATATCTTTTTGACATATCAGAAATTATGAAACTATAATAATAATTTAATATCTTAATAATAAGTAAATATTTGATAATATTGAGATGAAAAAATTTAAAGAAATTTAATGTAACCAAATCAAAGTGATAGGACGGTCACATAAGAGAGGATTTAAAGTTTCATAGAAATATAATCAATTACAAGAGAACAATTATGAAAAAAGAGATTATTAGATAAAAAAGTTGCATTCTAAAATACTAAGCAGAGTGAGTATAAAGCAATTGTTTATCAAATAAGGTTAAAGCAAATTGATTCATCAAGCATTAAAACCATAGAAAGAAAATATCTAAAATATAAAATAAGAATATAATTGGTTGATAAATTATCTAAACATGCCCATTAACAATTATTTTATCTCAACCAGGCCTACTAATGATTTATTAAGAATGACAATGTTTAATAAACTTAAAATAACTAAATTATTATTTTAATATTATGTAAATTTATAACAAAATTGAAATAAGAAAACCTATAGCAATATAATATAATCAAACCAAAACAATATGAGAGTCATGTGAGTGGAGATTTATGTTTTGAATGTTATATTACCAAAATAACATGAAAACTTTAAGGAAGAGAGAAAAATTCCTTTCAAAAGTTATATTTAAATATACTAAGGAGATTGAGCGTAATATCCTTGACTATCAATCCATTTACAAATTAAAATGTTTGACATGACGTTCTAAAATATTAAAACTAAACCATTAAAAATATAATAAACTATTTTTTAATTAAGTATAACTCGTTTAGATTAGTCCAATAATACATCTTTCATGTCAAATGGTTATTGCCATGAATTATTACAATTTAAAAAGGTAAATAAGTATAAAAAAGAATAAATAATTAATTTACTATTAAGTGAATATATGTTAAAGTTGGAAAGGGATAAGTTGTAGTAATGTAATGTAACAAACTTAATTTCATTTAAAGGTTACAAAATAAAATATTTAGAGTTAGGTTGTAATATATGAAAATCAATATCAAATACTTGAAGAAACGAGGTAAATTATCATAGAAAGTTGTATTTAAATATGCTAAGATGATGGAGCCTAACATCCTTGAACATCAATTTTGGTACAAATCAAGATGACATAGAAACTATGTCAAAACCCTTGAAAGCTAAAATTAAAAAAATAAAATATGAATATGGAAATTATAATGCTCTTGAAGACATGTCGAATGAAATTTGTAGTCATTTTCATTCTTAGTTTTAATTACTATGAGTTTGCAAAATATAAAGATATAAATATTAAAAAAATATTAATTAAAAATTAAGTAAATTAATAATTAAGCTAAAATGAAACAAATGGAATCAATGAAATATAGCAAAATTAAAGTGATAAATGCATCACACTTGAAAATAATTAGATTTTTACAGTAACATAACCAAATCAAAGAAGAAAATTTTAATTAATTATATAAACTATTCAAAAAAAGGTTTGTTCCAAGATAGTAAGAAGTCCAAATATAACAACCTTGATCATCAAATCAAATATGAATTTAAATAGTTCATTAAGCATGCCAAGTGATAAAAAAATATTTGAAAATATAAAAAAATAAATCTGATTGTATATAATTCATTGAGAAAATTATGTTGATGTTTGATTCTTCTCCATCAAATTTTTTGGAATTTTGGAGAATTATTAAAAAAGTAAATAAATATTAAAAAATTATTATTCTAAAATTACGTAAATATATATTAAAGCTAAAATGAAAGTAAAGAGAGCAATATAATATATCAAATAAAAGTGATGCAAAGGTCACAATAAAGGGTGTTTTGAGTAACAATGAAATATAACTAAAGTGAGTTTTATTTAATAAGATAATTTGTACTAAAGTGTTGCGTTGTAAGGTAATTAGGACATCTGTGTAATAATGTCATTAAATTATGTATGAACTAAAATGGCTCTTAAAATTTTGAAAAACATAACAAAATAAAATATTTAGAAATATAAAGTTAAGTACTTCAATTAATAGGAAATATCTAGCTCACTTGAAAGATTATTTGTTAATCTCAATTGACCCTTTTTTATTTTTTTGAATCAATATAATAGATATGTTTAAATAAAATTTAATTATTATTTCAATATTATGAAAGCATAGATTAAAGCTAAAATGAGATAAATTAAATCATTGTTGTATAATCAAATCAAAGTGATATAAAGGCTATACAAATTGAGATTTGGAGTTGGATAGTAATATGTCCAAATTATTGTGAAAATTTTGAAAAAGTGAGAAAAGTCATATTAGAAAGGTTTACTCTCAGATTCTAAAAAAATTAAGCATAACATCCTTGATTATCAAATCATATATGAATAAGCATATCTCATATATCATGAGGTAATAAAAAAAATAAAAATATTTAAAATTATAATAAATCAATTGTTAAATAAATAGTCTCATCTTGATGAATGTAACAGCTTTTGTTCCATGTCAATCAGTCCTCATTTAGAATTACTGCAAACTATCATAGCTAAATAATCAGATTAAGGGCATTTAAAGGTTTCATGACACAAGATTTATAGTTACGTATTTATTTAACAAAATGAATGACAAATAATTGAGAAAATGAGTTATATTTAAAGAAAAATTGCATTAAAATATACTAATAAGATTGTGCAAAGCATTTCAATTGTCAAATCAGGTGTGAATAAAAATATATTGTAATGGGTACAAAAATCCTAAAAAATAATTTTCTTAAAAAATAAATATTTAATTAGTAGAAGTCACTCAAAAAAGTGCAACGAAGTATGTTTCATCCCTTTCAATTTAATATTAAGTAAACATATATAATAAGGCTAAGAAAATATCTAAATTGAAGAAATATTATATAACTAAATCAAAGTGATATAAAGGCCACACCAATAGAGAGTTAGAGTTTCATTATGATATAACAAAATTAAAGTAAAAAGTTTGAACAAAAGAGCTAAATTAAATGGAGAAGTTGTTGAGCAAAATACGAGGGGATCTAGTGAAATCAATTATAAATAAAAGTGTCTCATAAAGCTTGCATAAAACTTAGAAATAAATAGTTCAAAAAAATAAACTAATATTTGTTTATGTAGAGTTCATTTAGATGACTCCAAAGACACTCTTATCATTTCAATTGACTTCACTTGGAATTGCTATCAATTAATAAAGAAAATAGAAGTAAATAATAGTAAATTACAATTTTAATATTGAGAAAAATAAATTAAAATTGAAATGTGATAAATGTGACACAAGTGGAGCTTTAAACATAAAAAAGAAATATTCAAAAAAAATGATGTCTAACAACTTAAGAAATGAGATAAATTATACTGGTTAGTTGCACACCTACTCTAACGACGTCGATTTCATATCCATCACACCCCTATATGAAACTACTTTGAATTACCATAGAAATTTAATTTCAAATTATTTGTTATGATATCATTAATTTAATATCTTCTAAAATAAAAAAAAAAGATTAATTGAATCGATGAAATATAAGTAAATCAAAATAATGTAATGGTTACAAGAGTGGAAAATTAGAGTTTCATGGTAATATAAAGAAATCAATGCATAAAGTTGAAAGAAACAAGATAAATTATTTAGGAAACTTTCATTTAGATTATCTTCGATAGTTAAATGATTTATGAATCAAAATGACTTGTAATGAATGCAACAACCCCAGAAAATAATATATATATATTTATAAAATTAATGTTTTATTTGATAGAGCTCAAAATAATCATACAAAGAATAATCAAACCACACTTGCTTCATCTTAGTCAAACATTATTTAGAATTACTATGAATTAAAAAAGATAAAAAACTAATAATAATAAGTGCTTTTCAAATTTTAAGTAAAAGTATATTAGTGTTGAAATGAGATTAATTAAAAAAATTTAATATAACCTAATTAATGTGATGTAAGGGTTACATAAGAGGAAATATAGAGTTAGTAAATAAAATAACCAAATCAAAGTTACATATTCAAAGAAGTGAGATAAATAATAAAACATAATTGCATTTCAAAATACTAAGGATATCAAATGTGACACTATCTATCATTAAAATCACGTATGGATTAAAAGCCTCATAGATCATATTATTACCATAAAAAGTTAAATATTTACAAAATTGGAATATTTATTTAGATAGAGCTCACCAAGATGAGTGCAATAATATCTTTTTTGACTTGAGAAAACTTGGTTTGGAATTATTGTGAATTACAAAATCAAATAAAAATAAAATTAGTAAATTATATTTTAATTTTAACTAAATATATCTTTAAATTTTAAATTGATAACTTTAATTAATGCAATATGAAAAAATCAAGGTTATGTAAAGGTCACATGGGAGACTATTTTAGTTATATTGTAATATATCCAAATAAAAGTTAAACTCTTATGGAAGAGAGATAAATTGTATGAGATAGATGCATTGTAAGGTATTAAGGACATTGGGCATAAAATCCTCGATCATCAAATTAGAAACAAAATTAAAAGCTCTCGCAAAGCATGCAATATCCTAAGAAAATAAAATTTTTTAAAAATACAAAATGAATTTTAACATTAATAGGGCTCATTAAGATTAGTTCAATAATGTTTACTTCAAATTATTCGAGACTGATTTGTAATTATTGTGAATTACCGTATTAAATAAGCATAATTGTAATAAATTGTCATTTTAATATTAAGCAAAAACATATTTGATTGTAATTAAGATAAATATTTGTAACCTAATGTAATAAATAAACTAATGCAAAGGTTAGAAAGGATGAGAATAAGAGTTTCATAATAATATAATAAAATCATAAAAAAGAGTTTTAAATGATGAGATAATTTGTTTGGGAATGTTTTGTTCGAAGTTGCTAGCAAGATTGAGTGCAACATCATTGATCTTCAACCCATGCATAAATTGAAATTTGTTGTAAAAGCTGTAAAAATCCTAGAAATTAAAATATTAATGAAAATTGTGAATATTTGATAGAGCCACTTGAGACAAACCTAACCTCATAAGTTTAATCTATGAGCCACTTAAGTTAGTAAGCATAAATAATATCACAATATAAATAAATAAAAATAGATGTGAATGTCAAATAAGAAGATTTTTAGATTTACATAATAACAAAAAAAAATTGACACAAAACATTTGAAGAAATTTTTTAAATTTTATGAAAAAGTTGTGTTGCAACACACTTAAGAAATCATGAATGACATCCTTGATTGTCAAATGATGTAGGAATAAAAATACCTTAAAAACTACCCCAAAGTTTGATAAAATAAAACTTCGAATAATATAAAATTTAATATATATTGTGATATAACGAATGAGACGAGTCAAATGATACTTGTTTTCATTTCATTGAACCATGTTTTCAATTATTATAAATTATCAAAGTAAATAAGCATAAATAATCTTATCACATAACAAAATTAAATGATAATTGATGGTCAAATAAGAGGACATTTAGAGATACAATGTAATATGACAAAATCAAAGAATTTTTTTTTAATAAATGATATAAATTATTTTAAAAACAATTAAACTCCAAGATACTAAGTATCTTGAGTATAACCACTTAAATTATCAAACAAATTAAAAATATAATTTACTTACAAAACATGCAAAAATAAAAGAAAATGATATTTCAAAAATCTAAAACTAATATTTAATTAGATAGAGCTTCTTGAGATGACTTTATTAATGTTTTTTTTCATCTTGATTAGACCATATTTGCAATCAATAAAATTGTAAAATTAAATAATTGTAAATAAATATTGTGGTTTTATTCTATTATTAACCAAATACATATTAAACCTAAGAAGTGATAAATTAAAGTTGGCTACTATAATGAAAGTAAAGCATTGTGAAGCTCACATGTGTGTAGCAATTAAGTTACATAGTCAAATAAAAAAATTAAAGCAAGACCATCAAAGAAATGAGACAAAGTTTATGGAAAAGTTTCATTCCAAAATTCTGTGCACATCATGTGTTCCATCTTCTTTCATAAAATCAGGCATGAACTGAATTGCCTTATAAAGTGTGTCAATGGCCATGAAAAATAAAATATTCACAAATATAAAATAAATTTTAATTGTATATAGCTCATGGAAATGATTTGAACAAAAGTTTTTGCATTTTTACTACACCTCAACTAGGATTAATATAAATTTATATTTTAAATTGGCAAAAATAATAATAAATTTTATTTAAATATTTGGTTAATAAATATGAAAGCTAAAATAAGATAAATTGAAGTATTATGCTATAACGAAATAAACCTGGAGTAATGGTGACATAAGAGGCGATGTTGAGTTGTATTGTAATATAACCATATTGAAAATAAACATTTTAAAAGTGAAATAAATTGTATGGAAAAGTTGAATTTTATGATTTTGGGAAACTAGATGTAATAGTCATGATCATTAATCTGATACAAATCAATGTGCCTTATAAATTAAGTCAAAACCCAAGGAAAAAATTTATCTAGCAAAATAAAAAATTAAAATTTAATTTATCAATGCTAAGTTAGGACAACCAATGATATTAATTTTGAATTTTCATGAATTACAAAAGGAATAAACATAAATAATAATTTATTATTATTTTACTACAAACAATGTATATAAAAATTCTATAAAGAAACAAGTTATAGCAATGTAAAATAACTAAATGAAATCATATGAAGGTCACATGAGATGAGAATTAGAATTTTAATGTTACTATAATAAAACGAATGCAAAAATATAGAATATATTAACTAAATTATACAAAAATGTTTCATTCAAAAATCCTAAAAGGGTTGTATGTAAAAACCTTATTTTTTAAATTAGGCACAAAAATGCTTGTTAAAGCATGTGAAACCCAACAAAATAAATATTTAAAAATATAAAAATGAATAAGTAATTTAATTTATGTTATCAAATTTACTAAAAAAACATTTGTTTCATCGCAATTGTATCACATTTTGAGTTATTTTGAATTTAAAAAGTAAATATGCAAATCAAAATGAAATTTTTGAAGAAATGTGACAAGTTGTATGATTAAATTTCATTGAAAGTAGGTTAGGAGATGAACTGCAACACAAACAATCATCAATTCAAGAACAAATTAAAATTTTTCATAATACATCTCCAAATGAAATAAATTTTAATATTTAAAAAATATAAAAATTATTTATATATTTGATGGACCTTTTCTAGCAGAGTCCATAATATTTGTTTTTTCTTGATTAAGCATCATTGGTTATTATCAAAAATAACCAAACTAAATAGTACAAATAATAATGTAACAAAAAAAAATAGTGTTATGTAAGGGTCAAACAAGAAAATATTTTATGTCATGAGGAAATTTTACCAATGAAAGAAAGAACATTTAAGAAATTAGATAAATTAACTGGGAAAGTTGAACTAAAAGTAACTAAGGAGATATGTTATAACATCATCAATGGAAAATTAATTTACTAATTTAAATGCCTTGTAAATAATTACAAATGTTTAGAAAAATAAGATATTTAGAAAATTTCAAAATAGATATTTTATGGGACATAATCAATGACATAAGTCGAAGGATTTTTGTTTCCTCTCAATCACAAGTTGTTTGTTATTAAAAAAAGTTTATAAGAATAGATTAAAATGTCACATGACCAAAACAAAGTGATGTAAAAGTCATGTGAAATGAGTTTTAGAGCTATTATGTAATATAACCAATTCAAGGATAAAAGTTTTTAAAAAATGGGTAAAATTATATAGAAAAGTTTAATTTGAAGATACCAAGTAACACAAGTGTACATCATAAGTCATTAAATTATGTACAAATAGAATATACTTACAAAATATACATAAATCAAAGAAAAGAAAATAGTTAAATGGATAGAGCATATCTAGAGTAGTCAAATGATATCTATTTCATGTTGATTGGACTTCTCTTATAATTAATACAATTACTAGTTTAAATAAGCATAATTAATAATATGTTAAAATTTCAACTTTTAGTCAAACTATATTAAATTTTAATGGAAAAACATAAGCTGATGCAAATTAAAATAATACTTACGAATTAATACAAAGATCACAAGAGAGGACACGTAAAATTACATAATAAAGTATCCAAATCAAAGTGAAATATCTGAAAAAATGATATAAGTTGTATTAGAAATATGCGCTCTAACAATTAAAAGAGATCTAATGTAATCATCAAATTAGGTACAATTTGAAATGTGTTGTAAAGCATGAGAAAAGCTAAGGAAAGATAATATTTAAAATATGATAATAAAAATTTAGTTATGCAGAGCTCATTGAGATGAGCCCATTGGCATTTGTTTCAATCTGATTGAGCCCTATTTGGAATACTTTAATTACAAAAAGTAAATAAGTAAAAACAATAATTACTTATCACTTCTATATTAAATAAATATTTATAAAAGACGAAATGAAATTAACTAAAAAAATTTAATATAACTAAATCAATGAAATGTAAAGACTACACAAGAAGAGATATAGAGTCACAAAGTAAAGTAGCAAAATTAATGAAGAACATTTGAGAAAAATAGATAAATATAATAGGAAAGTTGTATCCCAAGATATAAAAGAGATCGAGTATGGAATGCTTGATCATAAAGTTTGGTGCGAATAAATATACCTCATAAAATATGCAAAAATTATGCAAAAATCTATTTAAAATAAAAAAATTTAATAATTAATTTTATAGAGTTCATCAAGATGAGTCTAATAAGATATCTTTATCCTAATAGGAAATTGCTTCAAATTACTATGAATATTTAAAGTAAATAGGCATAAATAATAACTTATTATTGAATATCAAGCAAATATATATTAGTTATTATGTGATATAAGATAAAGAAAACAAGATAACAAAACAACAATGATGTAGATTTAACTCGATAGGACAATTAGATCATCAATGTAATAAGTAAAAACAAATCAAAAAATTTAAAGAAATGAGATAAACTATAGATAAAATGTCATTCCATGATACTAAGAAGTTCTAAAGTCATATTTTTAATCATGAAATGAGTTGCATACAAATATCTTTCATAGAACATGCCAAAACCTAAGAAAACATAATATTAAAAAAATAAATAAATATTTTATTACATATAAGTTTTTGAGATGCATTTAATGATGCTTTTTCTTGATTGGTCATCATTTTTATTTAATTATAATTACAAAAATAAAAAAATCACAAATGAAAAAAAAGTATTATAGTAATATTAAGTAAGTATCTGTTAAGGTTGAATAACTTAAATTTAAATAATGTAAAAAAAGAAAATCAAAGTGATATAAAAGTGATAATAGAAGCAACTTAAACTTACTTATAATATAACTAAGTTAAGAAATTTGGAAAAATGAGATAAATTATGCAAACAAGTTACATTCCAAGAAATTTAAGAGATGGAGCATAACAACTTCAATTATTAAATCTGGTATGAATTTAATATCTCATAAAATACATCAAAACATTAGAAAATTAAGTATTTTAAATCTTGAAAATGCATTTGTAATTTGGTAAGGTCATAGAGATGAGTTCAACTGAGATTATTTGGTCTTGAATGATCCTTGATAAGAATCACAACAAATTAACAAACAAAACATGCATTACTAGTATTAAGTTATTATTTTGATATTAAGTAAATATATTTCAAGCAAAAATAAGACAAATTGTAGTTGTATACTATAACCAAATAAAAGTGATGCAATAGTCACATAAGAGGGATGTTGTTTTACATTGTAATTTTACCAAATTCAAGAAAAATGTATGAGAAAATGAGATAAATTATATGAGAAAGTTGCTTTCAAGATATTATGGATGTTGAGTGTAATGAATATGACCACCAAATGACATACAAATTGAAGTTCTTGTCATAATAAGACAAAATCCTTGAAACTTTAATTTTTAAAATAATAACTAATATTTAATTGGATAGACTTTTTTGAGATGAGTCCATTGAAATTTGTTTTATGAAATTAGATATGAAGTAAAATATCTATTAAATAATGCTCATAGAGATGAATCAATCAATGTTTGTCTTCAGTTGATCAATCTTTGAATAAAATTACAATAAATTACAAAAGTAAATAAGCATAACTTAAAATAAAATAATACTATAATGTTGAGAAAATATATTTTATAGCTTAAATATTATAAATTGATTCAATATGATGTAATCAAATCAAAGAAATGTAAAGGCCACATAGTAAAAGAATTAGAGTTACATAGTCATATGACCAATTCAAAGCAAAACATTTGAAGAATTGAGGTCAGATCAAGTTATTTGTTATTATTTTTGCTTATCTAATTTTTTAGTTTCAATTTATTTTTTAAGTGAGGTTTTATCAAGATGAAATTAATGTCCTTCGAATAAACTTGATAAACATTATCCAATTAGCTGGTTCTTATTTTATTTATTGATAATTTATTTTCAAATGTTATAGCACTAATTTTGAGAAATTTGGATTCATTTTTCATTTCACCATCAAGGTTGTAACACTTGATTTGAACGGTATCTCATAATACTACTTTATCATAAAACTTATATCTTCTCTTCAAATGTTTTCATATCATGGGGTTATTTTACTACATTATATTTTTTTCATTTATTATTATTTATGCATTGATTTTATTTTATTATATTACTTCAACTCCTCTTTTATTTTAATAATTTGTAGTAATTCCAAGGAGGCATGAATTAGATAAAACAAACATGCTTGTACTGGTCTTGATTATCTATATCCAATTAAATATTTAATTTATATTTTTTGACATATTATCTTTAATTATTTTGATGAATTTTATGAGACATTTAAACTCATACCTCTTGTGAGGATTGAGGATGCTAAACAAGATCTCCTATGTATGTTAGAATATAATTTTTTATAAAATTTGTCTTATTTCTTAATATGCTCTATTTTCTTTTGGTTATATCATAGTGTAACTCTAATTCTTCACTTTTGTAACCTTTTATTATATTGAATTTTTTTGCTATATTACTTCAAGTTATTTTATTTCAACTTTAATATTTATCTACTTAGTATTAAAGTAATGGTTTCCTATTATTTGTGATTTGTTATTATAATAAATGATTATAATTCAAATGAGACCTAATTTGGAAGAAACCAATATCATTAGACTCATCTCATTGATGTTGGACTCATCTTGGAAAGCTATATCAAATAAATATTAAAAGTTTTACTTTTTCGAAAAAAACTTTCTTTTGTTTGGCATCTTTTATGAGCTATTTTGATTCATAGCTTATTTAAAGATCAAGGATGCCAAAAGATGTACTAAGTATTCTACAATGCCACTTTCATATACAATGTCCCTTATTTCCTCGATTTTTTTGATTTTATTTTACTATTTTATTATGTAGCTCTAAATATCTTAAAGTTTAGCCATAAATCACTATGATTTGAATAAAATACATTACTTTAACTCACCTCATTTCAAATTTAATATTTATTCATTAAATATTTAAAAAATATTTATCATTATTTATACTTATGTTTAACAAATACCAAATATTATCAAATAGATATCAATGAGTATATCAAATTGAATATTAATATCTATTAATTTTAAATATTTTTATTTTCTTTTTTCTATGCTCATTACATTAGTCTTTAATTCATATCAAGTTTAAAGAATAAGAATGTCATAGTCAATCTCTTTATCAGCATGAAAATAAATTTTCTTATATAATATATTATATTTCTTCAAATATTTTTTTTTATTTCCTAAATTTTTTTGTAACACTAAAAATCCTGTTATGATACTTTTAAATCACTTTAATTATGCTATATTAGATTGCTTGAATCTATCTTATTTCAAATTTGTTATATATTTGGTTAACATTAAAATAATAGCTTATAATTATTGATATATATTTGATAATATTTTGTTATTTTAAATGAGGTTTGATCAAAATTAAGCAAATATCATTGGACTAAAAATATCACCTTAATTTAATTAAAAATTCATTTTTTATCTCTACATAATTTTTCTTCTTATGTTTTAGAATGACTTATTATCTTCTTTAAATCATACATTGTTTTATCCTAGAGGATTTTTACTTGATGATTGTGTTATGCTCGTAAACAACTTTGCTAAATAATTTTTAACGTTTCTTCAAATTTTTTACTTTGATTTATTTGTATTATAAAAAACTCTAATTGTCCACTCTTGAGACCTTTACATCACATTGATTTGGTTATATTTCTTTGCTTTAATTTATGACATTTGAGCAAAATGATAAATATAGTTAATATTGAAACAATAATTAATTATTATTATTCCTAATAACTTTAGTTTGTTGAAATTGCTAAAAAAGTCTGACTAAGACAAAAGAAATGGCAATTGATTTGTCTGAATGAGCTCTATAAAATTAAAAAGTCAATATTAAATTTTTAAATGTATTGTTATCTAGTATTCTAGAAATCTTTTTAAGGAAACTTAATTTGTAGCAAAAATGAGTGTCAAGGAAACAACTTTAGATCTCCTTCATATCTTGGAATACAACTTTCCTTAAGTGTTTTTTATGAGTTCATTTAATTGGTTTCTAAATTGACAATTGAGAAAGTTACTTTTGATCTACCAAGTATCTCAGAGTACTACATTCTCGTATAAATTCTTATTTGCTCAAATATTTTACTTTGATTTCGTTGTAGTATTAAGTAACTCAGGCTCTACTCGCATGTTTCGTTATATGGCTTCATTTTGATCATGTTATTTTTATTTAATTTATCTTATTTTACTTGTAATATATATTTAATTAATAATAAAATATTAATTTGTTATCATTTATGCTTTTTTATTATAAAAATTAATATGAATTCCAAATTAGATCTAATTTTCAAGAAATAAATATAATTTCATTCCTCTCGATTGAATCTATTTAATTAAATGATCATTTTTATCTTTTTTTAACATTTGGTTGCTTTAGATTTGTCCAAATTTATGAGACATTTTAATTAGTGCCATTTTTGGCAATCATAATACACTCAATCTTCTCAGTGTCTTGGAATATAACTTTCTTATGCAATTTAAGTGAAACTTTTAAACTATTTGCTTTATTTTGGTATACTACATTTTAAATCTAGTTCTCCTCTTCTATGATGTTTATATCACTTTAATTTTTTTATAATTAACCACTTAAATATGCTTCATTTTATCAACATTTTTTATTTACTTAATATCAAAAATAAGAGTTTGTTTGCTATTTATGCTTATTTAGTATTGTTACTTGTAATAATTCCTAGTATCATATTATTATGATAAAACATGCATCATTGGACTTACCTACGTGAATCTTTAAAAATAAATATTCATTGTTTTATTTATAATTATTTTATTTTATATTGTTATAGCACTTTTTAGGTGATATTTCAATTCAATCTTGATTTGGCAATAAAGTATATTACGCTCCATCTCTATAATATCTTGTAGCATTACTTGCACAATTTTCCTCTTATCTTCAATTTGTTTGCTTTGATTTTTTTCTATTACTTTATAACTCTAAATCACAAAACGTGTGACCTTTACATTTGTTTGACTTAGTTAGATTGTATCAGTTTCAATTTTGTTGTTTTTGTCATAATATGTATTTACTTAATTTAATAGTAGTAATTTACTACTATTTATTCTTATTACCATTAGTAATTTGTATCAATTCAAAATAAGGTATGTTCTAAACAAAACAGTGGTTGTTATACTCATCTCATGTGTTCTATCTAATTAAATATAATTTCTTTAATTTATTAAAAACATTTCTGTTACTTTTACACATTTTATTAGTCATTTGGATTTTGTGTCTTATTTAATGATGAATGATATTATTATAAATCTCCTTAGAATCATAGAAAACAATTGTCTAATACAATAGTTTTTTCTTCAAATTTTTCACATTCATTTTGTTATATTATTATGTAACTCTAAATCTTGTATTACTTCTCCATCCATCACAGTGATATGGTTAATATACATTATTTCAATTTGTTTTGTTTTAGAATTAGTATATCTTTACATAATAATGATAAAATAATTTGTTATTATTTATGCTAATTTACTTTGATATTTTACAATAATTCAAAATGGGTTCCCATGTAGACATAACAAATGTTATTGGACTTGAATTGACAACCAATATCACATTAAAATTTTACATTCTATTATTTTTTAATGTAGTATGTCACTTTTCAATTCACAGTTGATTTTATGATATATAATATTGCACTAAATCATTGTAGAATCTTCGAATTCAATTGTCTTGCATAATATATGACATTTCTTCAAATTTTTTGCCTTGACTTTCTTTGATTAAAATGTTACTCTAAATATCCTCTTATATTACCATTACATTGCTTTGATATCACTATATTTGATTTCTTCAATTTGTCTCATTTCATCTTTATTACATATTTATTTAATGTTAAAATAATACCATATCATTATTTATACTTATTTATTTTTTTTAATTTTTTGTAATTCTAACTTGTCATTACTTATTTTCTTCTACTCTTCTATCATGTAATTCTTATTAAAATTTCTTTTTTAAATTTTTTAAGTTTTCTATCCTTTAGGGTTTTAGCATGCTTTGAGTATTTTCAATTCAAACCTATTTTCACAATAGACTATGTCACTCTTGATCATCTCAGAATTATAACAAAAAACTTCACTATGAATTTATGTCATTTGTCAAAAATATTTCACTTTGACATAGTTATATTACAAAAACAACTCCAATTCTCTTCTATAAGAGTTTTACAACACTTTACTTTTGTTCTATTAAATTACATAAGTTTATCTCGTTTAATGTTCATTTTTTATTTTTTTAGTATTACAAAAAAAATTATTAATATTTATTACTATTTGCTATGTAATTTAAAATAATTCCTTGCGAGGCATTATAAAATAAAAAATTATTTTTGAATTTTAAAAAATATTATTTCCTAATGTTTTGTCTTATTTTAAGAGGAATTTCAACCTGTACCTCATTTCATGTTATAAGATGTTACTCTAGATCTCCACAATATCTTTGGTTATAAACTTCTCAAACAAATTACCTTACATTCAAAGTGTTTTTTGATTTAGTTATAATATTTTTTTTATCTTAATATCCTCTCATTTATCCTTTATATTGCTTTTATTTTGTTATGTTTCATTCGTTTTATTTTATTTTTCTCATATTTTAAATATTCAACTTTTTTATCATTTTTGTACCTTTTACGTGACATTTGAATTCAAAACTAATTTTATGATATAAGAAGTTACACTCAGTCTTTCTATTATCTTATAATGAAACTTTTCCAAACAATTATCTTAATTAAAGTTTTTGGCCTTACTTTGGCTATAGTATAACGAAGCCATTTTTTTTCAAAAAAATCACCTTATTCTGAATTGGTTATAATCCTTCTGCTGTGATTTTAGTGAGGATCTTTTTGATAAAGATGCATAGGAATATTTGTTTTAAAATAAGTAAATTATTTTGGAGAACCATTGGCAAATTAGTGATTTATTTACAAGACCTTTAGCCCTGATCAACACATCACTAAGATTAAGATCCCAACAATGTATGAAAAAAATTATATTATAATTGTTTAAAAAGGAGTGTTTATCTTTTTTACTCCCACCATTATTATGTCTTGGAACACGTTGTTGCCATTTTTACTAATAGAGGATAAATGCAGTTAATAATATTTTCATTTTCATTTTTTGAGTGGCAATTTAGAGATTATTGAAGTATGTGATTGCTTTTCATATAACTTTATCCTCTTGTTTGATTCATTGCCTTATATGATTCAGTTATTGGTAATGTTTACTTTATCTATATGATTATTTACTTATGAATAGAAAAACTATTTATTCCTTTTGCCATCCATTCGACCTCTTAGCAAAGCATTTTTTCTTCTAATGAGATTCTACTCAATCTAACATTTGTATTAAAGACCTTTATAGAAGATGAAACTCCTTTGACTACCCTTAATTTTTATTTTCTTGAAAGAGAGCTTCTTCGTGTTTTAGTACTTAGTTCATTTGATGGCCTCAGTGCTATTTCCAAATGTTGATCTGCTTAAAATGTTGAATTATTTTTTAGAAGATTAAATTAATTTTCATAAGTTTAAGTTTAATTTTCATATGTGTTAACCATGTGATATATTGCATTCTTCTCAACACAATGCTTCAAAAGTTGAGCATTAATTGTTCCATGGCCTACAATCTTCTTCCAATTCCAACCCTCAAACTCATGCTCCTTTCCGTAATAACTATAATCATGATCTAACAATAGATTTTTTATATGACAACAAGAATTTATTAATAATTAATCACTCCCATTAGTGAGTATCATTGTAAAGCTTAGCAAATAAATGATTTCATATCTATTTTCACTCAAGTCAATTTTAGGAATAAGGAATTTTTCTCATCTAGGCTAGGTTACCTTTTTTATCATAAAACATTAACAACAATACTAGTTGCATTACTTGTTATTGCACAATCTTGTTGGAATTAAAAATAGAATGAATTAATTCAAAATGTATCATTTGTATCAATCATACTTTTATGTTTGTATACATGTAATATATAGTTAATATCACATAGAATTGGACATTGATGTTGTCGTATGAAATTGTGTAATATTCATTGTTATAATATTTGTACAATTATAATAATTTTATTATATCACATTCCTAATACTTTCCCTAAGAAGTGAATCTTTTGTTTTTTATACTAAGCTTCACGAAAAAAGATATTACCGATTATAATGGTCCCATGCATTCCTTTGGTGGGTTTGGCATGTGATTAGAGTGAGCGATGTAAGTGTGCTCTTAGAGAGCTATTTAGGTAATTGGCTTCATATAATACGTTTGAACATAGAATGAGAGTGAAAATATATCAATATGTTGGATAGTTAATGTCTTTGGCTATGATTGAGTTGATTTTTGTTATAGAAATATAATATCTCTTATGTACAAATGCGATACTATTTGTAAAAAACGCATGTTTTTGCACCAAGTGATTAGGTGAGTTCATTTGCATCATATGAATATGATTCACACATCAGAAGACTTTAAGCTATTATGAATAATGTATGTGAGCAAATCACGAAAACTCATTATAGAGTTTGATCACACATTCCACAAAATATCCTGAGATGTAAAATATTAGAACAAGCTTATTTTTTTGATAATTTTCTTTGTATGATATACACATCATTTTAATATGAATTATTATGTGCATAGAAATCCACTACTTTAATAGATCTGATATGTACAACAATGTGCATCTAGTAGCCTCAATATTTTGGAATCTATACGATAGAAAAATATAGTTAGTTTAAAAAAACGAATATTGGTAAGTTTTACTATTTAAAAGTTAATGTTTATATTGCTATTTAGAATTTGAATAATTAAACATCATTCAACAAGTCATAATGAACTATTTCTAATTAAATATTGATTTTTTATTTTTAATTATTTGTTTAACATTTTTGTATGCTTTATGTGACATTATGATTGGGACTTCACTTAGTGATCGAGGATTTCACAGCCAACCTTATTAGTACCATGAAATTTAACATTCCTACCAAAGTTATCTCATTTCTTCATATTTATTTTATTATGATTTTATATAGTAATATAAAACTCTAAGTCTCCTATAATGTGGCTTTTACATCATTATGTTCTGGCTATTCTAGATTACTTCAATTTACCTAATTTTAGGCTTATTATGCATTTACTTAATATTAAATTCACAATTATTTTTTATTATGCCAATTTAATTTTTTAATTCATAGTAATTTAAAAAATGGTCCAATTAAGATAAAATAAATGCTGTTAAACTCATCTTGATAATCTTTATCTAATTAAAAAATTAAATTTAATATTTTTTTAATTAATTTATTTTTCATCATTTTATAATGCCTAATAGGTAAATTAATTCGTACTTAATTTAAAAATAAATAACATTATGTTAAGCCTTAATATCTTATAATGCAACTTTCTTGTACAAATTTTCTCATTTCTTTAATTCTTTTGCATTGATTTGGTTATATTACAATATAATTATAAAGCTCCTTTAATGTGAGCTTTACATGTCTTTGATTTGGTCACATTACACTTCTTAAATTTTTGACACTTTAGACTTAATATATATTTACTAAATTTTAAAATAATAATTTATCAATATTTATGCTAATTTATTTCCATGATTTAGTCAAATTCCGAAGGAGGTCTAATCAATGTAAAACAAAAGTCATTGGAGTCATCTCGATGAGGTCTATCAAATTAAATACTCGATGTTATACTTTTAAATATTTTTATTTCTAGGCTTTTGGCATACTTTTTGAAGCATTTTGATTTTTTCCTCATTAGCATCTTGCATTGTTTCATTTTTATACAATTTACCTTATTTTCTTTTAATTGTTTTAATATGGTTGTTTTAAATTGCTTGAAGTTACATCATTCAAATTTTAATGTAAATTTATCTATTATTAAAATAAAAATTTATTATTATTTATGCTTATTTATTTTTTATTTCATATTAACTCTAAAAATATTTATTTGTAATTAAATATTTATTTTATATTTTAATTTATTTTTTATATTTTTTGAATGCTATATTAAGCATTACTATTTGCAAAAGATTTGATCAATGAGGATGTCACATTCAATCTGATTAGTGTCTTAGAATGCAACATTATCAAACAAGTTATCTCAATTTTTCAAATTTTTATCTTTGATTTGGTTATATTCTTATGAAACTTTAATTCTACTCTCAAGTGATCTTTAAATTGCCCTATTTGTTTTTCACTACATTGGTTCATTTACCAAATTTTATCTTTTAATATATGTTTATCTTATATTAAAGTAATATTTTATTTTTATTTATGGTTGTTTTTTAATTTTGCAATAGTTAGTAAATCCACACATGGTTTTATTTAATCATTTAAACATTTTGTTTTCCAAGCTTTAGCCATGTTTTATGTAATATTTTAATAAGAACCTGACTTTATGATTATGAATGCTATGCTCATTCTCCTTACTATCATAGAATGTTACTTTATGATAACATTTATCTGATTTCTTCATTTCTTTACTTTGATCTGTTTATATTACAATGTTACTCCAAATCATCTCACATGTGACGTTCACATAATTTTGATTTGGTTATATTCCATTTCTTCAATTTATCTCATTTTAGCCTCACTATATATTTACTTATTATTAAATTAAAAATTTATTATTATTTATTCTTAATTAATTTTTTAATTTTTTTATTTACTTAATATTTTTTAAGTAATGTTTCTAGGGTTTTGGCATAGTTTATCTGATGTTTCAATTAGTACTAGATTTGATATCGAAGTTGTTATACTAAATCTCTTTAGTATCTTGTACAAGTTTCCCACACAATTTATCTTATTTCTTTTTTTTCTCTTTAATTTGGAAATTTTATTGTGTAATTGTAAGTCTCTTATCATGTGATGTTTACATTTCTCTTACTTCGATATCAAACTACTTTAAGATATCTCTTCTTGCTCAACATTATTTATTTATTTAATATCAAAATTTTTTATTATTATCATTTATTTTTTTGGTAATTTGTGTTAATTCGGAATAAAGTTCAATAAAAAGGAAGCAAAAGTCTTGGGACAATTCACGATGAGCCATATCTATTTTAATTATTTTTCTTTTCAAAATTTTTTTAATTATTTTGGCATGCTTTTTGAGTCATTTTTTTGCAGAAAATTTGATTAAAGAGCATGTTGCGCTTAACATGCTTAGTAAAGTGGAATGTAAGTTTGCCTTGGAATTTAACTCTTTCTTTCAAGTTTTTTTACTTTGATTTCATTATATTACCGTGTTTCTCAAACTATCCACTCATGTCACTTTCACTTTTCTTTATTTGGATATATATTTTTCTTCAATTTATCTTATTTTTTTATTCTATATGTTTACTTAATATTTTAATAATAGTTCATTGTTATGTATTCTTATTAACTTTATTATTATATGCTTATTTTCTGTGCTTAATTCAATAAGGTTTGTTGAATTCAATATTCATTTTGAAATTTCAAAGTATTTTGTTTTCCATAGTTTGTCATGTTTTATAAGATATTTTGATTGTTATCATATCTATTAATCTCTTCAAATACAGCTTCTTGGTATAATTATCTTAATTTTTCAAATGTTTAGCTTTGATTTGATTATATTAAAACATAGCTCTCAAGCTCATCTCATGTGACCATTATATGCCTTTGATTTAGTAATATTACATTGTTTTATTTTATATCATTCCTACTTTAATATGCATTTACTTAGTATTTAAGTAATTATTTATTATTACTTATCTTCTTTTCTAATGTTATTCATAGAACCTTCAAATGAGGTATGATTAAGATGAAGTAATAATCTATGGAGTCATCTAAACAATCTCGACCCAATTGACAACTTGTTTATAAAATTTTAAATTATTTTTAGGAATTCTTGGCTACATTTCGTGGCATTTTGAATGACATCATTTTTAATAATTGAGGATTTCAAACTGAACCCCATTAGTATCTGTGAGGATTTCAAACTCAACCTCATTGGATAAATTAATCTCATTTTAATTTTCTTAAATATTTATTTAGTATTTATATTATAATTTATTCCTATTTATGTTTATTTACTTTGGTAATTTATAAAAGTTATAAATGAGACATGATTAAGTTGAAAAATATGTCATTTAGCTCATTTTGCTGAGCTCTATCTTATTAAACACTTTTTTTTGATAATTTTTCATTTTATTTTATAGGTTTGTTGCATGTTTGACGTGATATTTTGTTTCATACAAAATTTTAAAATAAATAATGTTGCATTTGATCATCTTAGTACCATGGCATGTAACCTTCACATAAAATGTATCTAACTATTTCAAAATTTTTGCTTTAGCTGTTTCATTACTAACTCTAAATTTCGTCTTGTATGACGTTTACATAACTTTGATTTATATTATTTTAATTTAATTTGATTCTTTTTCTTTAATATAAATTTAGTTAGTATTAAAAAATTCTCTATTTTTGATTATGCTTATTTTAATTGATAATTAATTGCAAATCAAAATGATATAAGATCGAGATTAAATAAATATCTTTTAAGTGATCCCAACGAGGCTTATCCAACTAAATATTCTTTTGAAATTTTTGAACATTTAATTTTTTAGCATTTTTACAGACTTTATAAGGCTTTTTTATTAAGAATGTCTAGGTCAATCTATTTAGTATCTTGAAAAGTAGATTTCCTGTTTAATTGATCTTATTTCATTAAAATTTTTCGATTTGTTTGTACCAATAAGTAATTCAAAATCACTTCTAGTGTGTAATTTACATTACTTTGGTTATCTCATTTACATTGCATTAATTATATGTTTTTAACTATAATATATATTTACTTAAAATAATAATTTATCATTACTTATGCTTATTTAATTTATTAATACGTCACAATTTTTTGAGGAATGATCGATAAAAATAAAATATATTGGAATCATTTAAATGAGCTTTGTCTAGCTTAATAAAAGGGTTTATTTTTTTAAATTCTTTATTTATGATAGTTTTGTAATGTTTTATAAAGTATTTTTTATTTGTATTAGATTTTGATAATCAAGGATGTTAAATCCATCTCATATGGACCTTAAAATATAGTTTTTACATCAAATTTATCTCATTGCTTCAAAAGTTTAAGTTTTATTTATTTATATTATTATTAAACTACACTTCCCCTTTTACATAACATTTACATCCCATTCCTTTTTTAATATTATATTACTTTAACTTATCTTTATTTTTCTTTAATATTTATTTAATTAATATTTAGAAAATAATTTATTATTATTTATGTTTAAATAATTGTAAAATTTATAGTAATTCAAAATAATGTCTTATATCAACAACAAATGTCATAGGAGTCAACTAAACTAGTTTGTCAAACAAAATATTTGTATTCATATTTTTAACTAATTTCTTTTCCTTAGTTTATAAGTGTTTAATAAGATATTTAGATTTGTAGCTAATTCTACAATTAATGATGTTAGAGTCCATCACCATATTGTCAGTGAATGCAACAATCTTATGCATGTTATTTAGTTTTTTGAACTTTTTGTTGTGATTTTGTTATACTACTATGTAACAACAAATCTCCTGTCATGTGACCATTCTATTTCTTGAATTTTTTTTGTAATACATGGCATCAACTTAACTCATTTTAGTAATAATATTCTATTAATTAATATAAAATAAACATAAATAATAATAAATTATTAAGTTTAATTAAGTAAATTTTTATTTGAACTAAAATAAGATAACTTTAAAAAGAATAATATAGTAAAATCAAAGAAATGTGAAAGTCACCCATGAAGAGAATTAGAGTATGAGAACAATATAAGCAAATAATAGGGAAAATTTTGATAAATTCGATAAGTTGATTATGAAAGTTAAATTCCAAGAAGTTAAAGATATCAAGTGTAACATCAACAATCATCAATGTAGGGACAAATTAAAATGTATCATAAAAGAGGCTAAAACTATAAAAATAATTAAAAAAAATTTAAAAAATATTTTTTAATTAGACAGAGCACATTAGAATGGGTCGAACAATGTTTTTCACAAAAGCAAACAACATTAGTAATAATACAATATTATTTTAAAATAAAGTAGACATATATTCAAGATGAGATCAATTAAATTTATATAGTATAATACATCCAAATCAAAGACATGTAAAGATCACACAAGAGAAGGATTAGAGTTACATTAAAATATAACGAAACCAAAGTGAAATATTTGAATAAATGAGAAAACAAATTCAAGAAAGTTGCATCCAAAGATGCTGAGAAGATTGAATGAGCATACTCAATAATGAAATTACATATAAATGAAATGTTTCTTAAAGCAAGTAAAAAAGTAAAAAAAAATAAAATATCCAAAAATATAAAAATGTATATTTTATTACATAAATATTGCCTAAAAGATACCAATGTTGTTTGTTTAACAATAATAAGATCTCATTTAGAACTTTTACAAATTGTAAGAATAATTAAAAATATATTTTTTTATTATAATGTAAACATATATTATGGTTGAAATGAGATAAAATGAAACACTTTAATATATCTAACTCAAAGTAATGTAAAGGTCACATGATAAGAGATTTAAAGTTTTATGGTAATATGACAAAAATGAAAGCATAAATGTTTAAACAAATGAGATAAATTGTTTGAGAATGCTACATTCCATGACAGTAAGGAGATCGTTAACCTCCATGATCATCAGTTAATGTATGAATCAGATATCTCATGAAACATAAGAAATTTTAAAGGAATAAAATATTTAAAAATATAATAATGAATATTTAATTTGCAAGAGTTCTTTGACATGTGTAAAATTAATTTATTTTATCTCAATTAAACCTCATTTGTAACTATATTATTTATTATAGTAAACAATAAAAAAATAATAAATTATAATTTTAATATTAAGAAAATATTTATTAAACATGGAATGAGATAAATTGAAGTAATATAATATAATCAATTTAGGGCAACATGATGCTTGCAGAAGAGAAAATTTCGAGTTGCATAGTAATATAAATTAACTAAAACAAAACATTTGAATTAATAAGATAAATTATAAGAGAGAGTTGTATTCCAAGACAAGAAAATCGAGTGTAAAATTTTCGGTCATAAAATCAGGTATGAATTGATGAAATCTCATTTGGAATAACTTTCAATTACCAAGATAAGTAATTACAAATAATAATAACATATTATTTAAAAAATGAGTAACAGATTTTAAAGCTGAAGGGAGACATATTAAGGAAGTGTAATATAAGCAAAACATAGTGATCTAAATGTCACACAAGAGGAGATCTAGATTTAATTAGCTGTGTAATTGAATCAAAGAAAAATACTTTAACAAATGTAATAATTTTTGCATGAATGTTGCATTGAAAGATAAAAAGAAGAATGATTGTAGCACTTTGAAACATAAAATTAGGTGTGAATTGAAATAATTCATAAAGCATACAAACACCTTAAAAAATATAATCTTTAAAAATTAAAAAAATAAATATTTAATATGATAGGTCTCATTACATCGAGTCAACCAATTTTTCTTTGGCTTTGTTGGACCTCACTTTAAATTATTGTAAATTAGTAAAAAAAATAAAAACAAAAAATAATAATTTATTATTTATTATTAAAAAAATATTTTTAAAAGTAAAAGAAAGATAATTTGAAGAAATTTAATGTAACCAAGTCTAAGTGACTTAATGGTCAAATGAAAGGAGAATTAGAGTTCCACATAATTAAGTAAAATAAAAGTAAATAAAATTGATAAAATGAAATAAATGGTATAAGAACATAGATATCAAAAAAACTAAGCTGATAGAGCATAATATAATATAGTGTCAAATAAGGAATTGATTGAAGTATCTCATAAGGAATGAAAAAAATGATAAATGAAATATTTGGAAATATAAAATGAATATTTAATTAGTGGAAGCTTGTTTAGATGAGAAAAAATTTTAATAGGGATAAAGAGTAAAATGCTTTTTTTTTAATGTTTAGAAAATATACAATAGGATTGAAATATAATTAATTGAAGCAATTTAGTATGGCCAAATAAAAGTGATGTAAAGGTCACATTAAAGAAAAATTAGAGTTTCAATATAATATGACCAAGTCAAGGAAAAACATTTGAACAAATAAGAAAATTTTTTTGGAGAACTACCTTCCAAGATCCTAGGATGTTGGTGTAACTTTCTCGATCGTTAAATTAGATATAAATAAAATTTTTTTCCAATGAGAGTCAAAACTACAAGATAAATGAAAATAATACTAAAAAACAAACTATTTAATTAGATAGTGCCCATTAAGATGAGTTTAATGACATTTGTTTAATATCTATATGACTTGGGTTTGAATTACTATGAATTACCAAAGAAAATATGCATAAATTAGAATAATTGTTAATTTTCTATTCTGTAAATTTTAATTATTAATAAAGCTAGATAAATTGAAGCAATCGTATATAACAAAATAAATAACATAAAAAGGTCACAGTCAAGGAGATTTAAATTTATATAGTTACATATCTATTTCAAAGTAAAATATTTGAAGAAATTAGAAACATAGTACCACAAATTTGCTTTACAATATGTTATCGATATCTAATGTAATATTCTTGATCATCAAATTAAATACAAATAAAAATATCCCGTAATATATGCTAACATTTAAAAAAATTTCCATAAAATAAAGAAAATATTTAATTGGATAGGGCACTTTTAGATGTGTCCAAAGTCTTTTTTGTGTCAATCAAAATTTCCCTTAAAGATGCCAACACCATTAAAAAGAAAATATTTAAAATTTTAAAAAAGAATATTTAAAATGAATGTGCATTTCAAAGAAGTTTGTTTCATCTTGATTAATGTTATTTAGAATTACTACAAATTACTAATGTTAATAACGATAGATAAAGATAAAATATGTTTTTAATATAAGGTAAATACAAGCTAGAATTACATGAATTAAAGATATGTAACACAGTTGAATCAAAATGATGTAAAAGTCACACATGAGAAGATGAAAAGCTGTACAGTGATATAACCAAATAGAAAAAAAATTTCAAAAAATAAGATAAATTATTTGGCAAAGTTACAATCTAATAGCTAAGGATGGCAAGTGTAACATCATTGATTTAAAATTTTCATATAAAAATCAAAATACCTCATAACATATACGAAAGCTCTTAACACAAAGAGTTTTTTAAAATAGAAAAATAAATATTTAAATGTATACAACTTATTTAGATGATGCAAATGATTTTTGTTTCATCGAGAATGACGACCATTTGGAATATTTCAAATTTCCAAAGAAAATAATCACATATCATAATAAATTATTATTCTAAATTTAACTAAACATATAATAAAATTGAAAAAAATTATAAATTCAAATAACTTATTGTAACCAAGTCAAAGTACTGTAAATGTCAAATGAAATAAGAATTTGAGTTTAACAGTAGTGCAAGAAAATCAAAGCTAAAACATTTATGAGAAAGTTGCATTCCATGATACTAACAAAATCAAGTGTCACAACCTCATTTATTAAATTTGTTCTACATCAAAATATATCATAGGATGTGAAAAGTCAAAAAATATTTTTGAAAGAAACAAAAATGAATTTTTAATTTATAGAGCTTGTCGAGATGAATCCAAGCATGTTGTTTTGTCTAAATCTGACATTAGCTTGAACTACTTTGATTTACCAAAATAAATGCACATGAGTAATAATAAATTATTAATTTAATATTATGTAAATATGTAATAAAGTGAAAGAAAGATATGTTCATGAAATGTAATATGACAAAGTTAAGGCAACGTAAAGGTCACACGACATTAGATTTTTCAGTTATATCATAATATATCTAAAAGTAAAGTGAAAACTTTGTAACATGAGATAAATCATGTGGGGAAGTTTTATTCCATTATACTAAGGAGATCATTTAACATCCTTGACCTTAAAATTACCAATGAATCAAAATGTTTCTTAAAGAATACAAAAGCATAGAAAATAAAATATTTAGAAATATAAAAATGAAGTTATGCAATAAATCTTATATTGGTGAGATTAATGATGTTTTGTTATTTTTATTAGACGTTGTTTGGAATTATTACAAATTATAAATTTAAATAAGAATAAATATTAATAATTATTATTTTAAATTGGAGGAAATATATATTATTGTTGAGTTGAGATAAATTAAGGTAATGTAACATAATCAGAGAAACACAATGTAAAGGTCATACGAGAGAAGAAATAGAGTAGCATAGTTATATAAACAAATCAAAACTAAACATTTGAAGTTATAAAATAAACTATATTGGAAAGTTATATTCCAAGACACTAAGTTGATTGAGTGCTACATCATTGATCATAAAATTAGGTACAAATAAAAATAACACATAATGTGTGATAAAACTTAGGAAAATAAAAATTTGAAAAAATATAAAAAAGAATTCCTAATTGGATAGAGCTCATTAAGAACTTTTATAACAACATTTGTTTCATCTTCATTGGAGCTCCTTTGAATTAACTGTGATTAAAAAAGTTAGATGAGCAAAAAAAATTAATTTTTATTTTTTTAATATTGGATAAAGCAAAATAAAGGTCACATAAGATAATATTTAAGTTACATAGTAACATATCAATATCAAAATAAATATTTTAAATAAATATGATAAATTGAATGAGATAATTATTTTCAAAGACATAGGAGAAATTAAGTGTAACAACATCCGTCATCAAATCAAGCACAAATAAAAAACACTCATAAAGTACTCCAATGACATTTTTATTGTCTATATTAAGCATATCATGGAATCACTAAATGTTTCAAAGTACATAAACATAAATAATAATAAAACAGTATCTAAAATTTAAGTAAATACCCATTAAATTTGAATTGATTTAAATTAAAATAATCTAATATCATAGAATTAAAGTAATGCAAGGGTCACACTAGAGAGATTAGTATTAATTAGTAGCATAACAAAGAAAAAAGAAAAATTTTAAATGAGATAAATTATATTAAAAAGTTACATTCCCAAATACTATAGAGAACGAGTGTAACACAGTCGATAGTCAAATTAAGTAGCAATCAAAATAAATCATACAACAAATCAAAATCCCAAAAGAAAACCTTTAAAATGTTAAACATATTTAACAAGATGGTGCTCATTCAGATGATTCTAATGATGTTTATTTTGATTGAATTAGACCATCTTAGAGTTGTTGCAAAATGCCAAAGTAAATAATAAAAAAAATTAATAAAATATATTTTTTATTTTAATATATATATATTAATGCTTTCATAAAATAAATTAAATAATTGAATTATAACAAAAATAAAATAATGCAATTGTCAAATGAGAGAAGATTTAGTGTTGCATTTTAATAAATCCTAATTAGAGCAAAATTTTGAGAACTTGGATAAATTGTTAAAAAAGTGGTATTCTAAGATCTTAATGAGGTTAGGCATGAAATCCACAAACAAAAACTTTGTTGTGAATAAAAATTTTTAATAAAGGACAGCTACCTAGAAAGTAAAATTTTTAAAAAAATATAAAATAAAAATTTAATTTAATGGTGCATATCTAAATCGAATCTCAATTGGAATTGTCACCAATTAAAAAAGTAAATAATTATAAATAACAAAAAATTCTTATATCAATTTTTAAAAAATATATAGTAAAACCAAAATGGGATGAATTGCAAAAATATATAATAAAACCATAATATGTAAAAAAATTTGAAGAAATGAGATAAATTACATGAGTTGGTTTCATTCCAAAATAATAAGAGGATCGAGTATAACATCATAGATTATCAAATCAAGTATGAATAAACATTTCTTAATGAATATGTCGAAACCCAAATAAAATTTTTGAAAATATAAACAATAAATATTTAATTTCATAGAGGTATTTCAATTTAATCCAATAGTGTTTTTGGGTCTAAATAAGAACTCGATTGGAATTACTATGAATCACACAATTATATAAAGTAAACTATAATAAATTACTTGTTTAATATGAAGTAAATATAATTTAAAGTTGATCTGGTATTAAGTTGAAGAAATGTAATGTGACAAAATCATAATAATGTAAAGGTCATATGATATAAAGTACATATATAAATTTTTTAGAAATGAAATAATTCATATACAAAGGATGCATTTTAAGATATTGAGGGGAACAAAAGTGCCTCTTAAGGAATAAAAGGAAATTAGAAAAAATATTTTAAAAAATACAAATGAATAGTTAAATTGATAAAGCTCATGAATGTGAGTATAATGATATTTGTTTCATCTCGATTAAACATATTTTTGATTTACTATGAATTATCAAAGTAGATAAATATAAATAAGAAAGTAATATTACTTTAACATGAACTAAATATATATATTAGAAAACAAACTAAGTAAAACAAAGCAATGTGATTTGATCCAATAAAGGCAATGCATTGCCATAAAAGAGGTGATTCAGATTAACATAGGTACCTAATCATTTTAATGCAAAACCAGGTGAATAAATCAGATAAATTGCATTGGAAAGTTGCATTCCAATTTACTAAAACCAGGTGACACAAAAAGCAAGCTTATTCAATTGAAAATAAAATATTTAAAAACATAAAAAATGAATATCTTATTTGATAGAGATCAATAAGTGGAACCCAGTAACGATTGTTTTATCTTCAATTAGACCTTAATTTAAAATAGTACCTTTTAATAGGTTAAAGAAGAACAAATAATAACAAATTAACATTTTAATATGTGGTAAAAATCTACTAAACCAAAAAATGAGATAAACTAAAATATTGTTATAAAACAAATTCAATATCATTAAAATATCACACAATATGAGAAATAAAGCTGCATAGAAATACAACCTAATGAAAGAAAAAATTTGAAAAAAATACATCAATTATAGATGGAAGTTGTATTCCATGATTCATTGGACAATTAGAGAAATGTCGTCAATTATAAATCCTAGTACAAATCAAAATCTCTCATTAAGCATCTTAAAGCTACAGAAATAATATTTAAAAAATAAAACAATGATTATTTAAAATGACATTTGTTTTATCTTAATTGCACTTCACTTGTAATTACTATGTATTACCAAAGCAAATAACCCTCAATATTATTATACCTAGATCAAGGAAAGTAAGTTCATGTGAGAGGAGAATTATAGTTTGAGAGTAATATAACCAAATAAAAAATTATTTGAAGGAATGAGATACATTGTGAGAGAAAGTTGAATTTTGAGATACTATGGGGACTGATTATGACATATCCATAATTAATTCAAGGATGAATCAAAATATCTCTAAAAATATGCTAATACCCTAGAAAATAAAATATAAAAAATTTAAAATAATAATATTTAATTTAATTCATCTTATCAAGATGATTCGAATGATGCTTGTTTCGTTTAGACAAAAACACTTTTTATGTCAATGAGAATTACTAAAGGAAATAATTTAAATAATAATTTTTTAAACACTATGTTAACATAGGTTGAATATAAAATATGATGAATTAAAGCAATGTAGTATAAGTAAAACAAGGTGATGTAAAAGTCACATTTGAGGAAATTTAAATTTACATAGTAATTCAACAAAAGAAAAGAAAAAAGCATGATGATATGTGAAACAATACACAAGAAATCTGAATTCCAAAACAATGAGGTGAATGAGTGTAAAGTCTTTTATCATCAAATTAGGTATGAATGTTAATGTCTCAAAAAGAGCACCAAAACTCTGGGAATTAAAATATTTAAAGGACATGAAATTCAACATTTAATTTGATAGAACTCAAAGAGATTAGTCTAATGTCATCTATTTCCCATTGATTGGATGTCTCTTAGATTTAGTAAGAACTAAATCAATAATTAAGTAAATATAGTAATAAATTTTAATTATTACAATGTTAATTAAATATAAATTGATAAATAGATTACATAAATCTAAGCCATGGAATATATCCAAATAACAAACACGTACTGCACACATGAGAGGAGATTTGGAGTTTCATAGTATATGCCAAAGTCAAAGAAAACAATTTCAAAAAAAATCAATCGCATGTGAAGCATGTGATGAATGATAAAAAAGAGATTTAGTGTAACACCCACCATCCTCAAATCTCGTACATATCAAAATATTTCACAAGAAGTGTTGCAAAACATCTAAAAATTAAAATATTCAAAAATATAAAAATGTATATTTAAATCATAGAACTCTTTGAAATGAGTCTAATGACGTTTGTATACTTTAAATTGGACCTCATTTGGAATGATTATGAATCGACAAATTACCTAAGCATAAACAAGGAAATGTTATTTGTTTAATATTTAATAAATATATTTTAAAATTGAAAAAATATTACGTAAATAAATGTAATATAGCTAAATAAAAAATATTTAAAGGTCATACAACAAGAGTTTTTGAGATAGATAATAACATTATGTAGGTAAAGTGAAATATTTGAGGAAATGAGTTAAATAATATAGAATAGTTACATTCAATATGCTAAAAGAATGAGTGTAACATTAACAATAATCAACTCAAATATGAATTGAAACATCTTGTAAAAAATTCAAAAATTATTATAATAAAAAAATTAAGAAACTTTAAAAAATAATTTAATTAAGTAGGACTCATCAAGAAAAGTTAGATGACATTTGTTTCTTGTAGACCAAACCTCATTTAGACTTAATGTAAATATTAAAGGAAAATAACCATTAATTATAGCAAATTATTTGTTTAATTTTAGGCATATATATTAATATATATTTATTAATGTTAAAGTAAGATAAAATAAACTTATATAATATTATGAAATATAAATAATGTAAAGGTCACATGTAATGAGATTTGTAATTATAAAGATATTAATCAAACAAAAGAGAAAAAGTTCAAGAAATAAGATAAATTGTATGGGAATTTTGCATGAGAATATGTTAAGTAGATCGAGCATAACCACCTTAAAAATTGTTCCAAACCATAAGAAAATAAAATATTTAATAAAATAGAGCTTATCTAAATGAGTCTAATGATCTTTGTTTTATCTACTTTGTGTCCTGTTTAAAATTTTTGGGAATTAATAAGTAAATAAACATAAACTATGATAAAATGTTTTTATTGCAATATAAATATTTCTTAAGGTTAAATGAGAAAATTAATGAAAAAAATTGACCAATTCAAAGAAAAATAATTATTAAATGAGAAAAGAATTAAAGTTTCTTAATAACAAATTCAAATCAAAGTGATAAGTTTGAAGAAACTTGCTAAAACATTTGGAAAAATAGCTTTCTAAGATAATAAAGAGATTGAGTGTTACATTTATAATTATCAAATATGCTCTAAATTGAAATCTCTAACAAAATGTGCCAAAATTGAAAAAAATAAACTATTTAGAAATATAGACACGAAGAAATAATTGCATAGAGTTTATCAAGAAATCTCCATTGACATTTATTTAACATCGATCATTCCTTATTTAAAAATAGAACAAATTATCTTTTTAAATGAACTTAAATTTTTTTTTTAAATATAAATTAAATATATATTAAAATTAAATTGAGATAAATAAAATATATCTAATATAGAAAAATATTAGTAATATAAAGGTCAAAGAAGAAGGGATCAAGAGCTAAGTAATATCATAACAAAATAAAAAAAAATTAAAATAATGTCTAATTTTATTGGAAACTGGTATTCAAAGGTACTAAGGAGATTTGATAAAACAACCTCAATCATCAAAACATGTACAAATCTAAATACCCCATAAACCATGATGAAAATAAAATAAATAAATATTTTCAATGTCATGATAGCAAAAAAAATGTTTCATAGTAATTTAAAAAATCAAAACAAAATATTTGAACAAATTAGTTGAATGTTATGGGAAAGTTTCATTACAAGTCACTAGTAAAATCAAGTTCAACATCCTTTATCATCAAATTAGCCACTATTTGAAAGGTTTTGTAAAGTATGCCAAAATCTAAGAAAATAAAAAATTTAAAAAAATATATAAATAAATATTCAATTGAATATAGCATCTTATGAGGAGTCCAATGATATTTCTTTCATCTTGCTTAAACTATGTTTTGAATTACTATGAATTATAGAATTAAAAAGATTAAATAATAAAAAATTATTAATATGATATGAAGAGAAAAATTATTAAAGCAAGAATGAAATAAACAAAGGTTATGCGATATGAAGGACCAAAGAGATATAAAAGTCACATTAGAGGAGATTTTAGTGTCATAGTATCATAACTAGATCAAAGCAAAAACTTTCACTAAATCAAACAAATTAAACGAGAAAGCTACATTCCATGATATTATGGGGTTCAAGTTCGACATCCATGATCGTAAAATTTCGAATAATTCAAAATATCTTAGCAAGCATGCAAAATTTATAAAAATAATAAAATTAAATATTTAATTAGATAGAGCATATTGAGTTGAGTTTGATGACTTTTTTGCATTGATCAGAACTCCATTGGAATATTGCAAATTATTAAATCAAACTACCATAAATAATAACAAATTATTGTTTTTTATTGAGTAAATATTGATTAAAGCTAAAATAAGAAAACTTCAACTCTTGTAATGTAACCAAGTGACATTAATGTAAAGATCACTTGAGTAGAGAATTTGAGTTTCATAGTTATATAACCAAATCAAAATAAAAATATTGATGTAAAATTGTTTTTGAAATTTCAACTCCATATTACTAAGGAGATCAAATGTAAAATCCTCTAACATCAAAGGTGATACAAACAAAAGTATTTAGTAAAGTATTCAAACATAAAAAAAAATAATATATTTAGAATTATAGAAATTAAATTTTACTTGGATATAGCTCATTTAGGTTAGTCCAACGATACTTGTGCTGTCTCGATTGGGCCTTTTTTTGAATTATGATACTTTAAGAAAAAAACATAATCATAAATAGTAACAAATTATTATTTTAATGTTCAATAAATATATTATTTATATTATAGTATTAGATAGGTAAATTATAGTAATGTAGTATAAGAAAATAAAAATAATATAAATATTACACAACAGTAGAATTATAATATTGATTTTGTTGTGATAATGCTCGATTGGATATTTAGGATAATGCCAAATTTCAAGTTGGACAATACTTTGGTTCACCTCATACTAAAATATTCTATAAATGTCTTATTTAGTATGTTCTCATGGGGTTCTATGCACTCACACTTCCGTTTAGACTAATTTGTTCAAATATCAAATGGACCCAGGCCTTGTAGATATTAATCAATTCTACAAATAATCATATATGGCTAATCTATTGTTATCAACTTCCTAGACTAATTATTTAATTAAACTAGTACAACTCTAAGTCATACAACTACCCTGATAAAAATAATTAAAGAGCTAAACATGAAGTAACTACTTGCAAAGAAACTTAGGTCAAACTCCATGTGAATCAGATGCCAAACTAATTGATTTTAACAAATAAGTTCCATAGTAATATACACATTAGTTAAGTATGTTGACAAATAGTTTTAGTACCTTACAATTCACATAAGAGAGATATCAGACAAGGACAATCTAGCACACCAATTAAAAAGAAGACCAAATCATTGTTCACTAGGGATTGATATCACAGTCAAATGGAGAACTATAACAAGAATTTCCAATTGGTATAAAGTAGCTCAATAATAACAATTTTTTTTTGTGGAATATTTGTTTTATGAGAATCTTGACAAACATTTGTCATACAACTTATGTGTTGTAATCATATTTCAAATAACAGAATCCTTTCCTAGGAAAAAAAATTATTTTGCATATGATGATCACCCCACTTCTACGATGACAACAAAAATGTTGTGTTGTTTATTTAAATGTACTCTTCCTTAAATGATTTCAAATGAAGCATCACAAGGTTTAATAGGTCATTTATGTGGAGATCTTGGTTAACAAACTCAAGCAATTCTAACAATGGCATTGGGGTTCAAACTATAATTATCACTTGGGGAATAATAATCTAAAGCATCTCTTGGATAAGATCATTATTGAATCGTTATCATTAATAAGACAATATTAAAACATATAAGAAAGTTTTAGCAATATTTAAGTTTCAATGAGAACAAAGTGGATGTGCTTAAACATTTTTTAACACATTTTTTTATTTTTGTAGTTTCATTCATGGTACGTATACTATTTAGATAGTCTACCTAAATATTCTATACGTCGTTGTTCGTTGATGTTAGAATAGAAATAGAATGAAGATTGGGTTAGAATTGCATACTTTGTACCAACATAGTTGTACAAAATTACCTATTAAAACTCATATAGTCTTTTGTTCCCTATACTCTTCTTTTGTTAATAATACTCATTATCATCCTAACGCCCTATTGCTTTGCCTAGAAGTTGAATTTTAAGTTATGTTATATATGAAGTAGAATTGATGTGTTATGTAAGTGTGATATACTTTACATACAAATCCAGCTATCATTGTTGAGTAGTGATAGTTTGAGACATGGGAAATCGAATGTGCATTTGTATGACAAGAGCATAACTAAGTTAACATTTGAATATAATATATTATAACATGTAAGAATAAGCATATTTTAAGAAGCATTATAGTTAGTAATCATTCATCATACAAATTTTCTTAAAAGTTCATAATTTTGGCTTTAAGAAGATTTTTTGTTCATATTTGTATGATTCTTTTTGATATAAGATGATCTTTTGATAAGTAAGAAATTGTATAACATCATACTTTTATGATAGATGGATTATAGAAGTATTATTAGTCTAGAAAGTGAATTTGTATACTATTGTATTTGCATTATTTGTGAATTATACAAGTAGTGCTAGTTTAGAATCATCGAACAATTAGTTTTAACTTGTTTGTGTCATAGTAAATAAAAAGAGGCCTAGAGCCATTTGAATGCTTGGAAAGGACTATTTAAAGGCATCCAAACATTGTGCTAAAAGTAGATACTTAATTGAAGGAATTATAAGAATGATGTTACATGGTATTCAATATTTCTAATCAAGGACAATCTCATCCTAATAAGCATCTATTCTAAAATGAGCTTAGTTACAAGTTTTTATACCTAATTACTTGAAAAAAATGCAAATCACTTTTAAATTTTTTTAGTAAAATTATTATGTCCCATTTTTAGTTTATAAATTTGTTTTAAGACTTTATATGAAACTTTTACTTGATTTTCTTATGCTATTATTGAGATTTTATAGTTTTTGTTATTTTGTTTTATCAAGCTAGTGCTATAAGATTTTGTTAGGCCAATATTGTAGGATTTTATTGAGCCAATCATGTAGAATTTTATCAAGACTATGTTGTAGGCATTTCTAAAGGAACTATTATATGATTTTATTAAGATGGTGACGTATGGTTTCCTCAGTCCAATGTTTTAACATTTGTTTCTAGTGTTTTGGCTTAGCATATATGTTGGTCCATCTTTAAATTAAACTAGGTAAACATGCTTATGTCTTTCCAATAGTTTCTTTACCTCATAATAAGTACTGTAAAGCCTAACAATATTTTCTTGAAAAAAGTATCCAAAGAGTAGTTAGAATTTAAGAATATTACAAATGTTTCTCCAACAATTGCTAAGTAGATTGGAAAGGGATTAAGCAAAATAGAAGATGGCTTAAGGGAAGACTCGAAGCACCTTAAGAATCATGGTGTCTCAATACATTTTCTTTCTCTTCATATTTCCTTCGTTCTACCATGTATATATACATTTTTTTATACCTTTGGTTAGTTATTCAAACAAATTTGTCGTGAAAATGTTTTATCTATAAAGTCAATCCCCCACCTGAACCCCTTTTTTTCAACCCAATAGTATAAACAAGTAGAACAAAGAGATCTCCTATTACTCAAAGTGGGTTTCAAGTCCTCAAGTTATGATGAACCATAATGGAAAAGGTATAAAATTTAAATTAATTGTCTTGACAAAGGAATTAGCCAAACTAACATGTGAAGTGGCTTATGTTTTATGTATGGAATAACTCTACTCTTACCTACCCAAAATGAACACATGGAAACTCAAATCAAAAGAAGGAACTGATTGCCATGGGGATTGATTTTGATGTAGTTGAATCTTCACATATCTTGCAAACTATGAAGGAAGTGAACCTTTTTTTAAGTCATACATGACCCAAAAATGACTCATTGTGAATGTAAAGGTACAATTTCCAATTTTATTTATGAATATAATTATGTTTACATTTATTAGATAGGTGTTTTAACTAAAATAAGTAATATTATTTTGGAGCTAGGCTATACACCAATGTCTCACCTTTAGTAGCATTAGACTATTATAATATATTACGAATCAATAATGCAATTCTTGCTTAATAATTGGTTCATCCCAAAGGATTAGACTAATATGTCACTCCAAAGTCCCAATGATGCTTTGTAACTCTATGACTTCTAGTAAGACGTACAGTGGATCAGTATATTTGATACAATACAAAATTAGTGAGATTTTCTTAAGTTGAGTGTCCATCAATTTATATACATGTAGTTGGTTAAGCAAGGCCATGTGGTTACCATGGAATGTAGTAATGAAGCATAATAAGGTTATAACACTTATCTCATTTATGAAAATCTTGGATTCAAAAAAAATATTACATTTAAATTTATGATTTCAAAATTTTAAAAATTTCGTATTAATATATATATATATATATATATATATATATATATATATATATATATATATATATATATATATATAGATATATACATATATACATATATATATATCAGTGTCACTTTGTGCAACACCTAATATAATTAGACAAGAATTTCATTAATAAATAAATTAACAATATTTCTTGAAATACCATTGCGAACAAACCCATTAGATAGCTATACGATTGTCAATTTTAAATTTGATCAGATATAAACATAGAGAGAAGATGCTTACTACTATTACTAGAGCTATCAAGTTTATTGAATTATCTATTAGACAATTTGATTCCATTTTTGATGCCAATCCTTTAACAATTGAATGACTTAAGGCTATTGTCTAATGAAAAAAATCTTGTTCTAACCACTAGGATGCAATCACAAATCAGAGTTGTGTAGTACTGACGCATAGTTAAGATTTGTGCAATGTAGTTTTAAGTATTTGGTTGTTGCAAGTTAAATAATGGAGAAAGGCTTCGATGCTTGAAAAAGAAACATTATCGAAAATTTCCCTTTATACAAAGAAATGACACAATTAGAACGTTTAAATCTAATGCTCTATTTATGTGGGAGTTTGCATTACCACTTCATTTCTTGCATCATGTTCTAGAAAAGATGAAGCTTATTTTTTTGGTCAAAATCATGCACTGATAATAAAAATTGAGGTCTTCAAAGTGTTGAGCCAGGACATGTTATTCATTTATTATTAATGGAAAATTGTGACTTTCAATATCATAATTAGATGCTATTTTTTTCGTATTAAATGTGTTGTGGAAAAGTTAACCATTATGTTTCTTAGAACTAAGACATATTCATTTTATAGGTGCAATTGTTCCCTGAATTTTTGTTAACTGTAGAGGCATTAGTCGCGCAAGGTAAGCAATATATGGGCCTTTTATGTTCACTTAAAGATGATTTCCAGCATCTTATGTATAGGAAGCTTATGTCATACAAATACACATCTTTTTCTCTCTCATGATACATGCTTAATATTGCATAAAACTTGGATTGTTTTTGTTTTGTATTAATATAGTCTTATGTTTGCATAAAAGAAATACATATTACAACATATGTAGACTTTTTAGTTACCTTCTGTATAAGTATCATAACATATTAATATCTTGTTCCACAACTAGGTTACATACAAGTACAAAAGAAAATGAATTAAATGAATAAACAATCAAAAGAAATAAAATACTAATAAAGAAAACAATTTGAAAACTTGACTAAAATTTTTTTAATTTCTTTTAAAAAAACTTTTCTTAAATATCATAAATACTTTCATTAAGATGGAAAAACAAATCTTGAAATAAACTCAATATTACATGAAAAAATGTTCTTTTTGAAATGGACTTAATTTACAAATTAACTAAAACTAAGGTAAGCATACAAATAATTAATAAATACATAAAATTATTTAATGTATTATAATTATTTTTAAATTAGTTAATAGAATTTCATATAATATTTGTAACTATTTTCTTAATTAACTTATACTTTTAGTACCATAAGAGTTAGAATATATATTATGTAAAATTGTAACCAAAAATACAAAAAGTTAATTACTTTCAAAATAATACAAATTATTAGAACATTAAAAATAACAAATTATACACAAACAAGACTCATAAGTTTGTGAAGATAATTATTATAAATATTATTATCTTTATGAATGAGAAGGAATAAAGTTTTAAATAATTAATTATTTGCTAAAAAAATTCTCATTTTTCTTTTTTTATTATTATTCTTAATGCCATTATTCTAAATTTTTTCTTAATCCTTTCCCTTTTGAATATTCTTTGAACATTTTGTTTTAATTCTATAGATCACTCATCTTATTCACTTCATTTTTCCTTCTTGTACTTCTTTTTCTTTGCCAAATTTTATTTTTTTTAATATTATGTTTTTCAAAATACTCACTCTATAGTAATTTCATTAATATGGTTTCATGTTTTTTGATATACAACAAAATTAAAATTATGAAAAAAATTAAAGAAGAATACACACTTAAAAATTATTTTAATCATGTTCTAATTGTATAGTTCTTAATGATCATTTTTATTTAAAAGTTAATCAGGTTAACCAATGAAATATATTTTTTTAAACAATAATAATACATAACAATAAGAAAGTGATTAATTTCACTTATAAATCCAAACTCGAAAAAGATGAATTTTTTAACATTTTAGAAAAAACATCTTAATATGTAAAAAATATTAAGAAATAACAAATGATAGAGAACAAAATGAAAACTTTGCACAAAGGATATTAGTTAAAGCATTTTATTTTTTTTCAAATAACGATTAGCATAGTTATAATAAAAAAATGACATAATACTAGTAAAGCTTTTATAATTATTTTCTTAAAAATAAATGACAAAAGGATTTTATTTTAATTATAAAGAAATAAGTTTCCAAATTAGTTTAGAATTTTAATATCATAATTATGGATGAAAAGTTTTTGCATGAGTAAAATACTTATTGACTTATTTGTAGTTCTTATAAATTTTTCTCTTGCAAAAGATTTTTATAGCACACAAAACATAACAATAAAATCAATTCATCATTTAAGTTATCATTTATTAATCTTAGAATAAGATTATAATTACATATTATTGAAGAGTAATTGTTTTACTATTAAATAACATCATTAATAATTGTTAACAACTTTCATAAAAAATGTTATAAAATTGAATTTTTATTATCATATGATTAAATATAATTAGTGAAAATAAATATATTTTATTAACAATAAAAAATATTATGAATATTAAAGGACAATAACAAAAAGTAAATCATTAGTATTTAAGATATTACTCAGTGTTATATATTTTAAATTTACTTCACTAATTTAAAACATTATGGCCCATTAAAAATATCAAATTTAGCTTTTTTTAATAAATAATAATAGCCATTTTATTAATTAGTAATACAAATTTATATAAAATTAAATTTATCAATTTCTTAACATTTAGTAATTGAAAATAAGTTCACAAAAAATGTTGTAACATCAATGGTTTAGCATTCTTTTATTATTAATAATTAAATCAGGGCACAACACCAACATATCACAGCAGGATAATAATCATGGTGCATACATTTATTAGATCCAAATAAAAAGTACTCCTCTGACGTCACCTAATAATATATACATTCATTAACTAAAAAAATTTAATTAATGATAATTGCAAATTTGAAATAAGAAAGTTGGGAAAACCTCGACTTGATGTGAGTACATATCTTCTAATGTAATGAACTTGATGTTAGCATTTGGTACATGGATAACCAAGCCCTCGAGCAAAGGATTATGCATGAGAGTTATTTTTCACCTATGGCTCATTAATAATTGGCATATGGTATGTTGAGTCAAATGCATCAATATGTCATTAAAATCCAAGAAATAAAGGGAAATGCATTGCCTTTTAGGCCAAATAAATTACAAGTGTTGTTCCAATTTGTCTCTAATGGCTAGTTATGTTTGGACAAAATTTGAAATTTATGGCCATTGGCAATGGTCAATTAATCACATTATTTCTTTGAAATATTTTTCAAACTGGTAGTCATATTTCTAAGAGAACCATGCTTTTCTATGAAAGAAAATGATTTAATTGTGATTGAACTTTTAATCATCCTCCTCATCGTTTAAGTAATCTTCATGCAACATAAGATATTTTCCACATTCATTCTTCATCTCAAGTGAAAAAAAGAAATCAATATATCTACTACCACAAATCAAAATAAATTGTTTATACAATTAAAGATGATTTTTATTGGTTGCTCATTTTCCTTTGATTATACAATATAAGCCAATCCTTGGTTTTGTTTAAGGAAAGTTGTGTTCTACCTTTTCGTAACATTTCATCTTTGCTTTGAATTGGGACATGCGGAGATAAGGATTGACATCAGGACTAGGCAGAGAAGGGCCAGGATGGTGGTGTGAGAGGTGACGCTAGCAAATTGCTTTACACTTTATCAATGATCATTCTTCCATAGGGCATAATTGTTTTATGGGATGCCTACATAGTTAAGCACATTCTTAAACATCAACTTAGCTCTTAATTTGAATTATGAATGCCAAGCTATATTTAGGCGAGAATGGTAGGGCTTTGGGTTCCTTTTCCCCTTAATCATTACTAATGTGTTGATGGGGTGAGTACAAAATCACCAACAAAAATTAAAATGCTTTCTTTGCACAAAAGAGAACATAAAATAATATTTGAGGCTATGAATGTTAAATAGAGATTAGAATACTTCAAGTTGGCACATATTAGGAATTTTGCTTTTAGGAGGCCAAGTTTGGAAGCTTTTTATAAAGTGATGCATTTGTTCATATTTTAAAACAAGGTGAAAAATGCTACTCTGGATACAACACATGTTATAGTCAATTAAAACAAAAGATTATCTTCTTCGATGCAAGCTAAACCACTCATTACAAACTGTGGATTGCCAACTATTTTTCTTAAATATTTTCAAAACTTTCATCTGAATAAGGAATCATCCGTAGCACTAGCCTAGTTTTTCTTCGAGAACTCACCCATTCATTAGTTCAATAAATTTTCTTTGTTCTAAATTGCCTCTAAAATTGAAAAATCATTGAAAATAGATACATCCACATTAAAACTTACCATGGAATATGCAGCAAAGGTCTACTTTGATGTCTATCTAATGAAAGAACAACTAAGGGGAATTAAAATAATGATGAAGGTGGTTCCTCAATTCTTAATTGGCATGTGGTTGAGTGTGATGAATTACCATCATTCTTCTAATTATTACCAATAAGGTCACCTAATTGCTACATGCAACAAAATTTTGGGACAAGTGCTTTAATGTTATAGGTTGAAGATGATAAGATGATTAAGATATAACAAGTATAGTTTGAAAAAAATAGGAAAATAAAATAAAAGTAAAATAGGGAATCAAGATAATATGGCTATTCAATAGAAGAAAATAAAATAGGAGTATAATAACTTCTAACTTAGGATTCACGAGGCAAAATATAGCAGGAAAAGGCAAATGAAATAACGCATAAAACTTTACATTCCTTGACAATGATTTGGTCATTTAGCTTAAATTCATAGTAAGTAGAGAACTATTAAGTCAGTTGGATGACCTAGCTATTACCAAATGATAAGTCTAGAGTGCCATTTTTACCTTTAAGGTCACTAAGCCAAAAAGAAATAAAGTATGAATTTTTTATTAGAAAGGAAAAAACAAATTGCAATAAATTTTGAGAGAGTTCACAAACAACTTTTCATTTATATAAAGTAGGACTACTCCACTCCAATTCAAGAAAACAAATCTTAGACAATAGCAAAGAATGTTATGGATTAGTGGAATATTAGTGGCACTTTGAAGTACAAATGTATGGCATGCATGAAACATTGATTCATGGTGCACAAAGTTTTACTAGTGATTCTATTCCAACCAATGGAAGAAGTAAATTATAGGACGATAGAAGATTAGTTGGTTTGGAATGCTTCATGGAATATATCTAAAAACATATTTCATTCTTGGTAGTGAGAAATTGATTTGTGACAATATTTAAAATGGAGAGTAGTATTTCAACTTATAGGATTAAGATCAAACATCTTAGTCTAATATATATAGTACTTCTATATATATGGCATTTAATAAGTACTAGAGACATGGGCTCATAAGCCAACTAACTAAGAGTAATGAAAATATGAAGCTCCCATAGTTGGTTTGGTGATAATTTATTGTGATTACTTTGATAAGAAAATATTTGTGTAGCTCAAACCCATTCGTAAAAGCCTTAGAATATTTAATATATTTTATTAACATATATAAGCTCATACAATTATTCTTTATGGGATCTTATAACACTTGGATTGGTGGATGCATAGAGATAGGGGTTTGGAAAAGGTTAGATAGGCTCTCAACTAATGGAGATTAGATGCACCTTCTTTCAACTACAAAAGTTTATCCATTAATGAAAATGGTTTTTTATCACACATTCATCCTACATCATTTTATGAAACATCAAAAAATTTGACCTAAGAAAAAAAGGCTCCAAAATATGTGTACTATTGGTCAAAATTTCTACAAGACTTATAAAGAACTAAAGGTAATTTCTCTCAACTAGAATGATAGTATTGGCATTTAAACAGAGGCATTTAAAGGATATCCTAAGATATTGGAACAAAACACATTATAGATATATTCAAATAAATTAAATAAGTTGAAGACAATGTGAAGGAATGTGAAATTATATTTTAAGAGAACACTTTTGAAGAATGTAAGATCAGGCATACAATTGAACTTGCCATAGAAGAAGCCTTATAGTGCCAAAAGATAAGGGAATATTGTTGAAATGGAATCAACTATACATCACAAGTATTATTTATTTAAATGGAACAATGTTCTCAAGGAATAAGTACATATAGAAAAGTGCCTTATAGTTCTTCCCCATCATTCTTCTTTAAGAAGGAAATAACACATGAGAAGGATATCTTAAAAAACATTCTCCAAATACATTTAGAGGAGGAAAAATAGACTACTTATGTAGAAGTTCACCTTTGAAGAGATCTAGTATGCTATTTTTCAAATTGATAAAGAGAAAATTACTAGTCCAAAAGTTTTAAATTAAATTTTCATCGCACATTACTGGAAAATAATTACATGAAATCACCTTCCAATAGCCAAATGGTTTTTATTAAGTAAGCAGTTCAATTCATAAGAGCCCTTCTAATGTAAATCTAGTTCTCTCCCCAATAATTTAATCTCGTACAACAATACAACACTTTAAGCCAATAAGCATATGTAAATTTCATTCAAATTCTTATGCAAAATGCTAAGCAATTAGTTGCAAACAATCTTGCTTAAGATTATTTCATAAATGTAAGTAGGATTGATTCTTTGATGTGATCCATTTCATGGAATTCTAATACCTTAAGAGTTTATAATATTGACTAACTACAAAATGATAGGTAAAATGTACATCTTCAAAATTGACATTGAAAATGCCTTTGAAACATTGTCATTGGAATTCATATTTAGCTTCTTATAAAGGTCTCAATTTTCATCCAAGTTTTGAGGTTTATTTGGGATCAGTATTGGTAGAACATGGATATCAATAATAGGTAGTGGTTCTCCCTAAAGATTTTTTTAAACGGTCTTGAGGCATGTGGAAGTACAAACTAATCTAGCAACCACTTCACTTCACAAAAATTGTAGAATTCATTGAGGATTTCAAGCAATAATTTGAGACACATTAAAGTAAATTTTGTGCTACCTTTCAAGGCTATGCTCTAATATCATAGCAAAACTCTGTAGGTGGTAAGATTTGCTCAATAAGGGAAATTTCAAACATATGAAATCTATTCATAGATTACATGACCATTTTAAGTTATTGATAATAATGTAGGTTAATCTATCTAAATAAAAAATCTACCTTGGTAGTAGAATGCCATCAGTTTCAACTCAAAGGATAGGAAAAATACTATATTTTAAGCAAGATAATATACAATTTGTTTCCTTGGGTAGTCATATTTTTAATACGAGATAAAAATTTAGATATTTTAAACATACTATATAAAAGGTGTAAAGAAAAGTAGTAGGAAGGAGGAAAAGCTTACTGTTAATGGAGGCAAAATGATTGTTATCTAAGATGTGTTAAATGTCCTTCCAAAGCACTCACTCATGTGCACTCACCATCTAAATCATACGATTCATAGGCTAGAGTTGACGTTGAACACAAATTTGTGTGAGGACAATGTTAGTATTCTTTTACATCATTGTTTCAAAATGGGACAAATTATGTCCACCAATAGAGGAAAATTGGTTAAGTATTAGAAGTCTAAATGAGATTACTTAGGATTATGCAATAAAAGAATTAGAAGTTGCTGGAAAAATAAAACTTATGGGTAGATGTGATGAATGTGGCATTACAACTACTTCAAAAAAATCAAGAGCTAACAGCAAATCTAATATTCTAATCAAAAGTAACTAGTTTCATTTATTGGAAATAATAGAATGAGCATTTGTTCAGCCCTAAATCTACATGGAAGGAAATTCTGAAGAAACCACTAATGAATATGTTTTTAAAGATGATATGGGATTCTAAATATCCAACTTAGATGTCAATGCTACTTTGCATTTCACTAACAAATTGCTAAGTTTCAAAATTAGTTCAAGAAGTTCTACATCTTGATCTGAAATATTCTTTATTATCTAAAGGAGGATACAGTTGATCTTGCTTTTAGATTTTTTAGACATACATAGGCTTTTAATAGAAAGTCTATTTGGATTCATTTTCAAAGGAAGGTTTCTTTCATTACCACATTAAATCAAAGGAAGCAAAACTTTCCTAGGGGATTTGCATTTAAGGAACCAATGTAAGACATACCACTTTGGAGATACTTGAATATTTGGAAGGTGACAAAAAATGATCTATGAACAGGTTAATGCAACAACATAACAAATCATTTGCAATATAAAAACTTAATGTTGTAAAACATTCATCTTCCATTCATTTATTTGGCAAACCTAGAAAAATATTTTAATTTATTAATAGGGATGATATCCATCTTTTCAATGAGGGAAGATTAAATATATTGAAAATACTTTGGAACCATCAATAGCCAACCCTTTTAAGGAAAATAATCATTGTATTGCTATAAAAAAATAGTGTGCTTGTTGAAGCCATAATTATAGATTGTAGACATAAACAATTTTATTACCTTAACCAAATGGAAAAAAGTAGTAGATTTGATGTCACATTTCATTTTGTTGAAAAACACTTATGTTAGTGTTTTGAGCAAAAGATTTGTTTCATAATCTTTGACATGGATAATAAGGACTCTTATAGAATTAGCACAAGTTATGTTAACATATATTCAAGGCTAATAGAACTTGAATAAATAAGGTATCACAATAATTCAATTTTAAATGAAGCCTGTAGGCAATAGAAGCCAACATGATAGTTCATTCTCCTATGAAAATTGCTACAAATTTCCTCAGCACATCAAAGCATTTATTCAATTAGAATGTGTGTAACTCTGCATATTCACAACATGTAAATGATTGAATATCTACTTGAACAAGGATTTTGTTGTGACAATGCTCGATTGGATATTTAGGATAATGCCAAATTTCAAGTTGGACAATACTTTGGTTCACCTCATACTAAAATATTCTATAAATGTCTTATTTAGTATGTTCTCATGGGGTTCTATGCACTCACACTTCCGTTTAGACTAATTTGTTCAAATATCAAATGGACCCAGGCCTTGTAGATATTAATCAATTCTACAAATAATCATATATGGCTAATCTATTGTTATCAACTTCCTAGACTAATTATTTAATTAAACTAGTACAACTCTAAGTCATACAACTACCCTGATAAAAATAATTAAAGAGCTAAACATGAAGTAACTGCTTGCTAAGAAACTTAGGTCAAACTCCATGTGAATCAGATGCCAAACTAATTGATTTTAACAAATAAGTTCCATAGTAATATACACATTAGTTAAGTATGTTGACAAATAGTTTTAATACCTTACAATTCACATAAGAGAGATATCAGACAAGGACAATCTAGCACACCAATTAAAAAGGAGACCAAATCATTGTTCACTAGGGATTGATATCATAGTCAAATGGAGAACTATAACAAGAATTTCCAATTGGTATAAAGTAGCTCAATAATAACAATTTTTTTTTGTGGAATATTTGTTTTATGAGAATCTTGACAAACATTTGTCATACAACTTAGGTGTTGTAATCATATTTCAAATAACAGAATCCTTTCCTAGGAAAAAAAAATTATTTTGCATATGATGATCACCCCACTTCTACGATGACAACAAAAATGTTGTGTTGTTTATTTAAATGTACTCTTCCTTAAATGATTTCAAATGAAGCATCATAAGGTTTAATAGGTCATTTATGTGGAGATCTTGGTTAACAAACTCAAGCAATTCTAACAATGGCATTGGGGTTCAAACTATAATTAGCACTTGGGGAATAATAATCTAAAGCATCTCTTGGATAAGATCATTATTGAATCGTTATCATTAATAAGACAATATTAAAACATATAAGAAAGTTTTAACAATATTTAAGTTTTAATGAGAACAAAGTGGATGTGCTTAAACATTTTTTAACACATTTTTTTAATTTTGTAGTTTCATTCATGGTACGTATACTATTTAGATAGTCTACCTAAATATTCTATACGTCGTTGTTCGTTGATGTTAGAATAGAAATAGAATGAAGATTGGGTTAGAATTGCATACTTTGTACCAACATAGTTGTACAAAATTACCTATTAAAACTCATATAGTCTTTTGTTCCCTATACTCTTCCTTTGTTAATAATACTCATTATCATCCTAACGCCCTATTGCTTTGCCTAGAAGTTGAATTTTAAGTGATGTTATATATGAAGTAGAATTGATGTGTTATGTAAGTGTGATATACTTTACATACAAATCCAGCTATCATTGTTGAGTAGTGATAGTTTGAGACATGGGAAATCGAATGTGCATTTGTATGACAAGAGCATAACTAAGTTAACATTTGAATATAATATATTATAACATGTAAGAATAAGCATATTTTAAGAAGCATTATAGTTAGTAATCATTCATCATACAAATTTTCTTAAAAGTTCATAATTTTGGCTTTAAGAAGATTTTTTGTTCATATTTGTATGATTCTTTTTGATATAAGATGATCTTTTGATAAGTAAGAAATTGTATAACATCATACTTTTATGATAGATGGATTATAGAAGTATTATTAGTCTAGAAAGTGAATTTGTATACTATTGTATTTGCATTATTTGTGAATTATACAAGTAGTGCTAGTTTAGAATCATCGAACAATTAGTTTTAACTTGTTTGTGTCATAGTAAATAAAAAGAGGCCTAGAGCCATTTGAATGCTTGGAAAGGACTATTTAAAGGCATCCAAACATTGTGTTAAAAGTAGATACTTAATTGAAGGAATTATAAGAATGATGTGACATGGTATTCAATATTTCTAATCAAAGACAATCTCATCCTAATAAGCATCTATTCTAAAATGAGCTTAGTTACAAGTTTTTATACCTAATTACTTGAAAAAAATGCAAATCACTTTTAAATTTTTTTAGTAAAATTATTATGTCCCATTTTTAGTTTATAAATTTGTTTTAAGACTTTATATTAAACTTTTACTTGATTTTCTTATCCTATTATTGAGATTTTATAGTTTTTGTTATTTTGTTTTATCAAGCTAGTGCTATAAGATTTTGTTAGGCCAATATTGTAGGATTTTATTGAGCCAATCATGTAGAATTTTATCAAGACTATGTTGTAGGCCTTTCTAAAGGAACTATTATATGATTTTATTAAGATGGTGACGTAGGGTTTCCTCAGTCCAATGTTTTAACATTTGTTTCTAGTGTTTTGGCTTAGCATATATGTTGGTCCATCTTTAAATTAAACTAGGTAAACATGCTTATGTCTTTCCAATAGCTTCTTTACCTCATAATAAGTACTGTAAAGCCTAACAATATTTTCTTGAAAAAAGTATCCAAAGAGTAGTTAGAATTTAAGAATATTACAAATGTTTCTCCAACAATTGCTAAGTAGATTGGAAAGGGATTAAGCAAAACAGAAGATGGCTTAAGGGCAGACTCGAAGCACCTTAAGAATCATGGTGTCTCAAAACATTTTCTTTCTCTTCATATTTCCTTCGTACTACCATGTATACATACATTTTTTTATACCTTTGGTTAGTTATTCAAACAAATTTGTCGTGAAAATGTTTTATCTATAAAGTCAATCCCCCACCTGAACCCCTTTTTTTCTACCCAATAGTATAAACCAGCAGAACAAAGAGATCTCCTATTGCTCAAAGTGGGTTTCAAGTCCTCAAGTTATGATGAACCATAATGGAAAATGTATAAAATTTAAATTAATTGTCTTGACAAAGGAATGAGCCAAATTAACATGTGAAGGGGCTTATGTTTTATGTATGGAATAACTCTACTCTTACCTACCCAAAATGAACACAAGGAAACTCAAATCAAAAGAAGGAACTGATTGCCATGGGGATTGATTTTGATGTAGTTGAATCTTCACATATCTTGCAAACTATGAAGGAAGTGAACCTTTTTTTAAGTCATACATGACCCAAAAATGACTCATTGTGAATGTAAAGGTACAATTTCCAATTTTATTTATGAATATAATTATGTTTACAGTTATTAGATAGGTGTTTTAACTAAAATAAGTAATATTATTTTGGAGCTAGGCTATACATCAATGTCTCACCTTTAATAGCATTAGACTATTATAATATATTACCAATCAATAATGCAATTCTTGCTTAATAATTGGTTCATCCCAAAGGATTAGACTAATATGTCACTCCAAAGTCCCAATGATGCTTTGTAACTCTATGACTTCTAGTAAGACGTACAGTGGATCAGTATATTTGATACCATACAAAATTAGTGAGATTTTCTTAAGTTGAGTGTCCATCAATTTATATACATGTAGTTGGTTAAGCAAGGCCGTGTGGTTACCATGGAATGTAGTAATAAAGCATAATAAGGTTATAACACTTATCTCATTTATGAAAATCTTGGATTCAAAAAAAATATTACATTTAAATTTATGATTTCAAAATTTTAAAAATTTCATATTAATATATATATATATATATATATATATATATATATATATATATATATATATATATATATATATATATAATTAGACAAGAATTTCATTAATAAAAAAATTACCAATATTTCTTGAAATACCATTGTGAACAAACCCATTAGATAGCTATACGATTGTCAATTTTAAATTTGAACAGATATAAACATAGAGAGAAGAAGTTTACTACTATTACTAGAGCTATCAAGTTTATTGAATTATCTATTAGACAATTTGATTCCATTTTTGATGCCAATCCTTTAACAATTGAATGACTTAAGGCTATTGTCTAATGAAAAAAATCTTGTTCTAACCACCAGGATGCTAATCACAAATCAGAGTTGTGTAGTACTGACGCATGGTTAAGATTTGTGCAATGTAGTTTTAAGTATTTGGTTGTTGCAAGTTAAATAATGGAGAAAGGCTTCGATGCTTGAAAAAGAAACATTATCGAAAATTTCCCTTTATACAAAGAAATGACACAATTAGAACGTTTAAATCTAATGCTCTATTTATGTGGGAGTTTGCATTACCACTTCATTTCTTGCATCATGTTCTAGAAACGATGAAGCTTATTTTTTTGGTCAAAATCATGCACTGATAATAAAAATTGAGGTCTTCAAAGTGTTGAGCGAGGACATGTTATTCATTTATTATTAATGGAAAACTGTGACTTTCAATATCATAATTAGATGCTATTTTTTTCTTATTAAATGTGTTGTGGAAAAGTTAACCATTATGTTTCTTAGAACTAAGACATATTCATTTTATAGGTGCAATTGTTCCCTGAATTTTTGTTAACTGCAGAGGCATTAATCGCGCAAGGCAAGCAATATATGGGCCTTTTATGTTCACTTAAAGATGATTTCCAGCATCTTATGTATAGGAAGCTTATGTCATACAAATACACATCTTTTTCTCTCTCATGATACATGCTTAATATTGCATAAAACTTGGATTGTTTTTGTTTTGTATTAATATAGTCTTATGTTTGCATAAAAGAAATACATATTACAACATACGTAGACTTTTTAGTTACCTTCTGTATAAGTATCATAACATATTAATATCTTGTTGCACAACTACATTACATACAAGTACAAAATATTTGAGCAGTAATTTAATGAACTTGCATAAAAGTGTTTCATTATCATATATGAATGATATATTTAACATATGAATAGGTTTAGTTATTGTTACACCCTAAAAGTTTGCTAGGCAAAATGTGTGTCCTGATTAAATCAACAATTTAAATGCATCTAAAATTAATGTGATAAGGTGATGTTTCCTCTAAGCATTTTTGGTGTATACTATTCAATACGATGACAAAAGATCGTATTGTACAATGAGAATTAAAAACCTATGTTAAGTCTTGGTCACGAATATTTTATCAGGTAATATTAAGGCAAACTAAAACTTGATCTAGCAACAAAAATAATAAAAATGTTAATGTGAATATTTGCAAGAATTTTTAGTAGACGTATTATGTTGATCACAAAATCATAGTTTGTCATCAATTAAAAAAACTGCGTAAATTTTGTTACACTAGTGGCATATATTTTTTTGTCCACAAGAGATCAATGACATTGGTTACATCTCCATCAGACCTCTTTTGGAATTTTTATAAACCAAAAAACTAAATAAGTATAAAGATAAAAAATATTTATTTTGTCTTCAGTTATTATATTTTAAGCTTAAGTGAAATTGATTGATGTTTTGTAATACAACCAAATCATAGTAATGTTAATCTTACTTAAGAATGGATTTAAAGATTCATTGTAATATGACTAAATGGAAAAAAAAGTTAAAAAGAAATGACATACATTTTATAAAAAGACTGGAGTGCAACATGTTAAAAAATTGAGAGTAACGTTCTCAATAAAAAAATCAGATATGAATAGTAATGTCTTTGTAAGATGAGCAAAAAAGGTTTAAAACTAGAACTTCAAAAATATAAAAACATATTTATTTAAATAGAGCTCATTGAGATGAGTCCAATGACATTTTTGATTGTTAACTATAGCTTGAATAAAGACTTCTCTTAAAGCATGCCAATGGTTCTAATTTTATCTCGATTAGTCTTTGTGTGTAGTCATTGTTAATCACAAATGTAAATCAGAATAAACATAACTAAATTATTATCTTAATATTAACTAAACATATATTAAAAAAAATGAGATGAATTGACATAATGTACTATAAGTAGATTAAAAAATATAAAAGCCGCATTTAGATTAAAATAATTAAAATGGTGAAAGAATCGAAAAATAAAATAATTAAAATTATAAAAAGAGTTCGACAATTATTGATTAATATCAAATGTGCCCTATTTAGGGTACAGTGAATTATCAAATTGTATAAGCATTAATAAATATAAATTATTATTTCAATATTATGTAAAAACATAATAAAACTAAGTGAGATAAATTAAAGAAACGTAATGCAAGCAAGTCAAAGTGATTTATTGTTTAATTTAGATGAAAATTAGAGTTTCATTATAATATAAGTATGTTAAGGAAAAATATTTTAAAAATTGAGATAAATTCTACTAAAAACTTGTATTTTAAGTTACTAAGTAAATCGAGTGCACGACCTTCATTATAGAATAAGGTGCCAATTTAAATAGTTCGTAAAGGATGAAAAAAATTCTACTAAAGCAAAATATTTTAAAAATATAAAGATGACTTGTTCATTGATTACAACACAGTAAAAATAGCCTAATGATATTTGCTAGTCCCAATAAGACGTCGTTTGAAATTTCAATGAATTACAAACATAAAGAGAAAAATAAAAAATTTAAAACTTTAACAATAAATAAACATATATTAAAACAAAAATAATGTAAATTAAAGCATTGTAGTACAACCAAATGAAGGAAATTTAAAGATTATATTAGAGGAGGTTTACTGTTAGATAGTAATATATCTAAACAAAAATAAAACATTTCAAGAAATAAAAAAACATTTATTCAAAAGTTGCATTCCTATATATTAAAAAGATTTAGTGTAGGTTTGAGCAATCATCAAATTAATAGGAATTAAACATTGTCATAAAAATGCCAATAGTGTAAAAAATTAAATATTTCAAAATATTAGTAATAATATTTAATTCAATAGAGCTTATCGACACTAGTGCAATGTTTTAATTTATTTCTATCAGATATTGTTTGTAATTACTATGATTTACACAAATAAATAAGAGAAAAAACAATAATAAATTATTTTTCAATATTAGCTAAAAATATATAACAAAACTAAAGTGAAATAGAATGAAGAAATATATGATAGCTAATCAAAGGGGACTTAAAAGTCACAAGAAATGAGATTTAAAGTTACATAAAGATATAACAATAATAAAGAACAAAACTTTTGAAGAAATAAGGTAATTACATAACAAAGTTGCTTTCTAAAATACAGTGGAGATCAAGGTAACATCGTCAATAATTAGACCAATTATAATTCAAATATCTCATAAAAAAAACAAAAGCTTGTGAAATTAAATATTTAAAAAAAGAATAATGAATCTTTAATTGGATAGAATTTCTGCAGAGACTCTAATGACATTTATTTGGTCTCTATTAGCCTGCAATTAAGAATTACCAAGAATTAAAAAATAAGCCTTAACTATGGCAAAGTTTTATTTTAGTGATAAGAAAATTTTTATTAAAATAAAAAATTGATAAATGTGAGTAATGTAACTTACCATAATCAAAGCAATCTAAGGATTACACTATAGAAGGTTTACATTTACATAGTGGTATAAGAAAATGAAAGAAAAAATTTTGAATAAATGAATTCAATTATATAGGAAAAATATAGTCTTGGATACTAAGATGATCGAGTATATGATCATCAATCATCAAATGACAATCAGCATTCAATATAAATTGTAGATCATAATAAGAAAGTATATTATTTTGAAATATTGAGATGATTATTCAAATGGATAAAATCTTTATTGATGGGCATGATATTGTTTGTTTCATCTTGATTGAGGCACATTTGTAGTTATAGAAATTTGTCAATGTAAATAAGCCAAAGTAAAGTTAATTGTTATCTCAAATTGAAGAAACTATAAATTAAAAATTAATTAAAGAAAAACTATATAAATCGAATGTAAAAAAATAAATAAAAATCAAAAAAATATTTTTTTCACATGATAGAAGAAATAGAGTCTCAAACCAAAATAACCAAGTTGCATTGTATGGTACTAAATAAATTAAGTTCAGATTAGTTAATTATAAAATTTAGAATAATTCAAAATATCTCAAAAGATGTGCTAAAATAAAAAAATAAAATTTTTAAAGTCTAAAAATAAATATTTAAATAGAGAAAGGTTATCGAGGCAAGTCTAACAACATTTGTTTTCTTTTGATTAGACTTCTTTTAGATTATAAGAAATTAGTAAAGTAAATAAGCATAAATAAGTATAAATTATTAATTTAATACTAAGTTAAGAGTTATTTCAATTTAAATATGGTAAATTGAAGCAATGTAATTTAACCAAATAAAAGATTATACAAAGATCAATCGAGAAGAGAATTAGACTCATACAATAATACAACAAAATAAAAATACAAAATTTAAAAAATGAGATAAATTATTAGGGAAAGTCAAATTTTTTAAGACTAAGGAGATTGAGTGCAACATTCTTGATCATTAAATTTTGTATGAATCAAAATATTTTATAAAGCATGATCAAGACATAAAAATAAAATTTGAAAATATACAAAAAATATTGAATTGGATAGAGCTCATTAAGCAATATTTGACAATATTTGTTTAATCTAGTTCACCACACCTTTAAAGTTGTTGTGAAGTAGCAAAGCAGGTATGCATGGATTAAAACTAGCTATTATTCTCATTTTAAGTAAATATATATTAAAACTAAATAGAGAAAATTTAAAGTAATGTAAAATAACCAAATTAAAATGATGTAAACGATACATTATAAGAGAATTAGCATTACATTGCAATATCAAAAATTGAAAGTGAAATATTTTCTGGAATGAGATAAGTTGCATAGGTACAATTTTGACTTTCAAATATTTTTAAGGATTAGATAACCATAAATAAGAAAACTTGTTTACTTTGGTATTGAAAAATATATATTAATGCATAACTGAGAAAAAATAAAGTAATATATATAGCAAAGTTAAAGTGAGGTTAAAGATCATGTTAAATTAAATTTAGAGTTACATAGTAATAAAAAAAATAAAAAATTAATGATTTACAAGATTGAAATAAATTACATGAGAAACTTGCATTCCAAGATAAAAAAGAGATATTGTGTAACTTGCTTAATATCCAAACATGATATGAATCAATAGGTCTTGCAAAGTATACCAAAATTACTGAAAATAAATTACCTAAATAAAAACAAAACATGATATTGAATTAGATATAGCACACTAGGATGGCTATAATTACTTTTGCTTCAACTTGATCATACCTCATTCAAAATTACTATGAATTTCCAAAGTAAAAATGGAATAGAAAAGTAATAAATTATTATTTTAACATCAACTAACTAAATATTAAAAATTAAATTAGTTAAATTGAAGCAATGTATCATACTTAAACAAAAATGATGTCGAGGTCACATAATTGAAGATTTAGAGTTACATAGTAATGTAATAAAATTAATAGAAATCTTTTAAAGAAATGACAGGAATTATATGAGAACCTTGCATTTTACGATACTAAAGAAGATGAGTGTAATAACATTCACAATTATCAAATTAGGTATGAATAAAAATATCACGTAAAACATAACTTCGAATTGTTATAAATTATTAAAATAAACCAGCCCAAATAATAACAAAATATTAATTTAATTTTAAAAAGTTATGGTTTTGTTGCTTGAGAGAGGAAAATTTTAAAAATGTAAATATCAAAATAAAGGTATTATCAAGTTCACAGTAGAGGATGCACTTGTAATATGACAAATTAAAATGATAATACTTGAAGAAATGAGACAAATTATGCAGAGATTTTATATTACATGACAATAATTGATAGAGTATAACATACCCACCAATCAACTAAGATACCAATAAAAAATTATCAAGTAGTTTACGAAAACCCTGAGAAAGATTTTATTAAAAAAATATAAAAATGAATTTTTAATTAATCAGACATCGTGAAGATGAATCAAAAGATATTTGTTACGTTTTCACCAAACCCAATTAAAAATTACATAAAGTAATATCTTAAATTTTTTTAAAGATATATTGAAGTGGAAATAAGATTAATTAAACTAATCTAATATAACAAAATTAAAGCAATGCAACTGTCATAGGAGAACAAAATTGGAGTTACATGCTAGATAACTAAGTTAAAGCAATATTTCAATAAAGCAAGCAAATTATACATGAATGTTTTATTTCAAGTTACTATGGAGACTAGATCAAACATCATCTATAATCAAATAAGGAACAAAATGTAAAGTCTCATTAAAAAAATTAAAAACTTTATTAAAATATTTAAAAATTTAGATATGAAAAGTTGATATATTGTGCCATCAAGATAAGTCAAATAATATTTGTTTCTTCTCATTTGACCTTTCTTAGAGCTATTATGGATTACAAAATTAACTAATTATAAATAATAATAAATTTTTATTATAATATCTACAAAATATATAGTAAAGCTAAAATGAGACAAAGTGTTACTACATAATATAACTAAAAGGAAACAATGTGAGGTCAGAGAAATATATGTAGGTCAAAATCAAAAATTTTAAAAAGTGAGATATATTTTATGTGAAAATATAATTCTATGACACTAAGGAGATGAAGTTTGAGATAAATTGTCATAAAATCAAGTACGAATTAACATTTCTTTTAGTGCAAACAAAAAATAAGATAAATAAATCTTGAAAAATGTCAAAGTGAATATTTATTTATATAAGGCTTTTGGTGATGAGTTTAGGATTACTATGAATTAAAAAATTTAATAAGTATAAACAATGACAAATAAAAGATTGTTAATACAACAAAGTAATGATGATGTAAAATCTAAATGAGATGAGAATTAGAGTTTCATAGTATTTAAACAAACCAAAGCAAAACATTTGAATAAATGAGATAAATTATGTTGGATAGGTGCATTATAGGATACTAAGGAGATCATGTGTAACATACTCTATCATAAAATAAGGTATAAATATAAATTTCACAAAAAATTAGAAAAAGTACTAGAAAATAAAAAATTAAAAATATCGAAATAAATTTTTAGTTCCATAGAGATGATTAAGTTGAGCATAATGAAGATTTTTTTGTTGCCATCAAATCTTGCTAAATTTTCTTAAAATTACCAATATAAATAAGCATAAATAAAAAATATAATTCTTATAATAAGTATATATATACTACTAAATTAGATAAATTGAAAAATGTACCATAAAGAAGGCAAAGTGATGTAAAAAGGTGACATAATAAATGATTTAAATCTACAAAACAATATAAGCAAATAATTGAAAAATTTTGAAGAAATGAGCAATGTTATATAATAAAATTATATTCTAATACATTAAGGAGATAGACTATAATATTTTTAATCATTAAATCAAGCATGAATAAGAAAATCTTATAAAACATAAAAACCCCAAGAAAATGAAATCTTTAAAACTATAGAAATAAATATTTAATTAGATAATGCTTATTGAAATGCATAAAAGATCAATTATTTCATCTCGATTTGATATCATTTCGAATTACTATGAATTGTAAGGAAACTTAGAAAAAATAAAAATAAGTTATTACTGTAATATTAATTAAATATATATTAATTAGATATTATGATAAATTAAAAAAACAATACTATAAAATGAAAGTTACAAATATAAATAAATGTGACAGAAAATAAAAGAAATAAATTTTTTGAGATACTATGGAGAATAAGTGTAGCATCCTTGATTATCAAATAATATAAGACCACACAAAATAAATATTTTAAATTATAAAAAACAACATTTAATTGAATAGGAGCTCGTCGAATTGAATAAAAATATGCTTATTTCATCTTGATCAGACCTTGTTTGAATTTACTATAAATGACCAAAGTAAATAATCTTAAATAATAATATATTTTTATTTTAATAATTATTAAATATATATATTAACATTAAAATAAAAGAATTTTAATTACTGTAACATTACCAAATGAAAGTAATGTAAATGGCACATGAGGATTGATGTTTCATTACGTATAATATAACACAATTGAAGAAAAAATGATGAAAATATTTAAAGTAATTTGAAAATTTATATTTGAAGATGTTAAATAGATCAGGAATGGCATCATCAAATGCCAAATAACTACAAAATAGAATATCATATAAACATGTTAATACACCTTAAAATAAAAATATTTAAAATTATAGAACTAAGTATTTAACTTGATAATGCTCATTGCATTGAGTACAATAACATTTCTTCATTCTTAATTTGACCTCATATGGAATTGTTATGAATTACCCATGTAAACAAACATAAATTATAATAATTTATTTCTTTAAAAATAAGTGCTTATCTATAAAATATAAAATATGATAAATCAAGGCAATGTAATTTATCTAATTCAACGAGATGTAAATGACACATAGGAGAAGATATATAGTCTCAACATATTAAAAAAAATAAAAGTGAAATATTTCAAAAATAAGAAATTTTATATCGAAGTGTTTTCCAAGATACTAAAAATAAGTAGTGCAATATGGTTGATCATCAAACCTTACATGAATCAAAACATCTCTTAAAATGTGTCAAATTAACATGAAATATTTTTTTCAAATATAGAAAGAAATGTTTAAATTCATTGAGCTCCTAGAGATGATTCCATTAATTTTTATTTAGTCTTGATAAGACCTCATTAGGATTTACATTGAATTACCAAAGTAAATAAGCATAAATAACAACTAATAACTATTTTGACATTAATAAAATATATATTAATGTTAAATTAACATAAATTGAAGCAAAATATTATAAACAAATCAAAGTGAAACATTACCAGAAATGACCTAAATTGTATGAGAAAGTTGTGTTGTAGTAAACCTATGGCATCGAGTTTAACATCCTTGACCAAAAATGTCTGTACTAATAAAACTATCACGTAAACATTATAATAACTCAAGAAAATAAAGTTGTAAAAATATTTAAATAAGTATTTCATTGGAAAAAGGTCCTCAAAATAATTACAATGATAGTTATTTCTCTTAAATTAGACATCTTCTAGTTTTGGAATGAATCACATAAGTAATAAGAATAAATAATAATAAATTTGTTTTTTTAAAGAGGATAAATATATAATAAAGTTGAAAGGAGAAAAATTAAAGCAATATAACATAGTAAAATCAAAATAATGTAAAACATCACATGAGAGGAGAATAAGTATTCATAACAATAAAATAAAATCATAGAAAAATATTTCAAGAAATGAGATCCGTTCAATGCGAACTTTGGACACCAAGATACTTAACAAATTAAGTGTAATATCCTTGATATTCAAATCAAGTACAAATTTAAATTTCTCTTTTAACCTGACAAAAAACAAGAAAATGATATATGTGAAAAATATAAAAATGAATATTTAATTAGATAATGCTTATCAAGATCAGACAAATGATATTTATTATATCTCATTTTGATCTCGTTTGGAATTGCAATGAATAGCCAAAGTAAATAACTATTTATAATAATAAATTATTATTTTAATATTAAGTAAATATTTTGTGAAAAGTGAAATAAGATAAATAGAAGCCTGGTTTAATAACCAATTTGAGGCAATATAATTGTCAAAGGAGAGGGGATTTAGAGTTACATAATAATATAACCTACTAAAATAAAAAACTTTAAAGAAATGTGATAAATTACATGTGAAGTTGTTGCTTTCTCGAATGCTAAAGACAATGAGTGTAACATGCTTAGCTTTTAAATTAGGTACGAAGTGAGATGTCTCCTAAACAATGCCAAAATCATAGGAAATATAGTATTTTTTGAAATAAAAACAAATATTTAATTGAATAGAGTTCGTTGAGCAAAATATAATGATCCTTGTTTTACCATAATCAGATCTTGCTTGTAAACACCCAAAATTACCAAAGTAAGCCTAAAAAATAATAAATTATATTTTTATATTAAAAAAATATTTATTAAATCTTAAATGAATTAAATTGAAAAATTTTAATATAACCATATCAAATCGATATGAAGGCCACACCAAAGACAAATTTAAATAACAAGTTAAATTATATGACAAAGTTGCATTTTAGAATACTAAAGAGATCAAGTGTAAGATCCTTGATATTTATGTTTGGTGTGAATTAAAAATAGTTATAAAGTGTACCAATTGCTAAAACAAATAGTTAAAAATATAGAAATAAATATTTTATTGGATAGATTACATCAAGATAAGTCTAATGATATTTGTTTCATCTTGATAAAATCTCATTTTTATTTATACAAATTATTAAAGAAAAAGAGCTCAAATAATAATAAAGTGTTATTTAAATATTAATCAAATATATATTAAAAGAGAAATATGATAAATTAAAATATTACAAAATGTCCAAATTAAAGCAATGTAGGAGTCACACAAATGAAAATTTAAAATTACATAGTATCATGAAAAAAATTATTTGAAAATATGTGATAAGTTATGTAGAGATGTTGAATTCAAAAATATTATGGATAATTTCTGTAGCATTCCCAATCATTAAAACAACTATAAACCAAAAGCCTCATCAAGTGTGCCAAAGCCATAAAAATAAAATATTTTGAAATGTATAATTAAATTCTTAGTTATATGGAGCTCATCTAGAGGAGCTTAACTATGTTTATTTCATTTTTATTGAATTATTTTTTAAAATATTACAAATTATAGAGTAAATTACTATAAATAATAACAAAGTGTTGTTTTAATAAAATATAAATATATTTGAAAGTAGAAACGTGATGAATTCAAATAATGTAAAATAAAACAATAAATGCAATGTGAAGGTGAGATCAGAAGAGAATAAGAGTTTCAAAGTAATATAAAAAAAATAAAAGCAAAACATTTGAATAATTGGGATTAATTTTATAAGAAAGGTTTATTCAAAGATCTTATTGAGATAGAGTGTAACTTCCTCAAATATCAAATATCTTGTGAATCATGATGTGTGATATTATAAGACAAAATTATTGAAAATAAAATATTTAAAGATATGGAAATGAGTATTAAATGGGGTAATGCTCATCGAGATGAGTCCAATAACCTTTATTTCATCTCCATTAGAGCACTTTTGGAGCAATTATGAATTATAGATCAAGCATGAATTAATAATAATAAGTTGTTTTTTAATATTAAGTGCATATATATTAAAGTTGAAATGAGATGAATTAAAGTAATGTAACATAACAAAATTATATCAATATAAACATCGCATGATAGAAGTTTTAGAGTAATATTATAATATAACCATACCAAAAAAAAATGAATATATAAAATAAATTTCATATGAATGCAAAGATAATAAAGAGATAGATATAATAATCTTAATCATCAAATCTTGTGCAAATCAAAATGTGTAGCAAAGTATGGCAAAACATTAGAAAAAATATGAAAAATAAAAAAATGAATATTAAAGTTGATAAATCTCATCTATAATACCTATGAATTATTAAGTAAATAATCTTAAATGATAATTAGTTAATATTTTATTATTAAGCAAACATATAGTAATGTTGAAATGATACAAATTGAAATAATGTAATATAACCTATCCATAGTGATGAAAATGTCAAATTAGAATAGAATTAGTGTTTCATTGAAATATAATAAATTGTGTTGGAATGTTATATTACAACATTATAAGCAAATTGAGTGTGGCTTCCTTGATAATGAAATTAGGTATTTATCAAAATGTCAAGAAAACAATTCAAAAATGCATGAAAATAAAATAATTAAACAACATGAAATGGATATTAAATTGGATGCCCCACTTTGTGATGGGTTTTGTGACATTTATTTTTTCTCAATAGGTTTTTTTTAGAGTTACTTTGAAGTAAAATTAAATAAGAATAGGTAATGATAAATTATTATTTTAATACTAATTTAATATATATTTAAGTTGAAATAAGGTATATTGATACATAATGATATTTCCAAATCTTTGGAATATAAAGGTCACATTGAAGGAGAATAATAGTTTTTGAATATCAAAATAAAGTGAATGACAAAAAATTAATGAACTTAGATAAATTATAGATAAAAGCTATATTCTATGATGATTAAGAGACCAAGTGTAACATCCTCGATTGTTAAATGTTATAAGAATCAAAATATCTCATTACGTATGAAAGAATCTTAAAACAATTATCTTAAATTGTAAAAATTATTATTTAATGAGATAAGGCTCGTTATGATTAGTCTAATATCATTTGCTTGATCTTGATCAAGTTTCATTTCAAAAAAAACTATTAGCTAAAAATTACAGTAATTAAAATAAATAATAAATTTTTATTTAAATATTTTGCAAGAACGTACATATTTCAGTCGAAAATGTGATAAAGTCAAAGTGATTACTCATCAAATAAGTCATTTGGAGTTACATAGTATTACTACTAATATAAATAAAAACTCTTGAAAAATTGAGATAAATTGTAAAAGAAAATCACTTTCTAAAATACTAAGATATCCAGTGTAACATCCACATAGCAAAATAAGGTATGACTTAAAATACTCCTAAAGAATGTCAATCCTAAAAAATAAAATATTTAAAAATATAGAAATAAATATTTGATTGGATATAGCTCATTAAGTTATGTCCAACCATGTTTATTTAATTTCAATTAGACATTGTTGAATTACTGTGAATTAATAAAGAAAATAAATATAAAGAATATTGAATTATTATTTTAATATTAATTAAATGTAAATTAAAGTTGAAATGATTAAAATCGAAGACATCTAGTAAAACAAAATGAAAATGATGTTCTGTGGCACAGAGGAAGATTTTAGGTCACATAGTGATGTAAGCAAATAAAAGTGAAAATTTTGAAAAACATATATGAATTGCATGACAAAGTTGCATTCAAAGTATGAGAAGATAAATTCTAACATGCTTAATCCTCAAATATTGTGAAAATTCAAATATCTAGTGAAGCAAGCACAAAAAATGGGATACATTTTACGAGATTATTAGATTATAAAATATTAAGGTGGTCGATGAGAACATCCTGATCATCAAATTAAGTATGAATATTGAGTTAAATAAAGAACATAGAGATACAATCAATCAAAGTTGTTTATATCTTCATTGGGCCTGCTACTAAACTTCTATGAAGTAATAATGTAATGAAATATAAATAAAAATAGAGTATTATTTTAATTTTTATTAAATTTATATTTAAGCTAAAATTTGATAAATTAAAGTGATGTATTATAACAAAATTGATGTGATTTAAAGGTCACTTATGAAGAAAATTAGAATTTCAAACTAAAATATCCAAATAAAAGAAATCAATTTAAGAAAATAAGATAAATTGTGCAAGGTATTTGAATTATAAGATACTAAGCAAATTATGTGTAACAACCTCGAACATCAAATTAGGTATGAATCAAATTAAACTTCTAAAGCTTCCCAGAGTGTTTGAAAATAAAATATTTAAGACAATATAACAAATATTTCAACCAATTGAGCTAATTAAGAAAATTTGAACAATGTTTATTTTATCTTCATTAGAGTTGGATGGTAATACTCTAAATTTTCAAAGAAATTAAGTATAGATAATAATAATTTGTATTAAATTGTTAGAAAAAATGATGATTATTTTAAAAGGAAATAAATTGAAGTAAAATAATTTAACCATGTGAAAATGAAGTAAAGGTTAAACACGAAATTAGTTTGGGTTATGTAGTGACATAACATAATGAAAAAAAAAACATTTGAAGAAATGTAGTAAATTATTCAAGAAAGCTCGATTTTAATATCCTATTCATTAAAATAGGTATGAATCAAAATATTTTGTAAAGCATACGAAAACCACTGAAAATAAAATATCAAATAACAATTAAAAAATTTAATTAGATATGGCTCGTCAAGACAAGTCTAATGACATTTGTTTAATTTCGATCAAACTTTGTTTTAAATAACTATGAATGACAAATGTAAATATTAATAAATATTTATAAATTATTATTTTAATATTAACTAAATATATAGAAAAACTATATTAAGATAGATTGAAGCTATGTAGTTTAATTAAATAAGAGCAATGTAAAGGATCCATGACAAAAGATTTATGGTTATAAAGCAATATAACCGAATTAAAGATAAAAATTTGAAGAAATGAGACTTGTTATATAAGAAAGTTATATTCTTGTATACTACAATGATTGAGTGTAACCTGCTTGTTTAACAATATATGTTTAAATAAGTTGTCATGTAATTTTTTCTAAAATCTTCAAAAATAAAATATTTAAAAAACATGAAACAAATCTTATTTCAATATGGCTCATCAAAACATGTTCAATAGTTTTTTCTTCTGCTTAATTAGACCACATTTGGAATTATTGCAAATCAAAAAATTAAAATCATAAACAATAATAATTTAATTTTTTAGTATTTAGTTAAAAAGTTCTAAATCTAAACTTTATAAATTGAATTAAAATAATAAAATAAAACAAAAGTGATGTAAAGGAAATTTGAGAGGAAAATTAGAGTTTCATAATAATAAAACAAATTCAAAGATATATAATTATGGAAAAAAATAAGTTTTGTAGAAAAGTTTCATTATATGACACTAGGAGATTGAGTGTAACAAACTCAAATTCCGAATATTGTTTGATTCAAAATATCTCATAAAATGAGCTTAAATATAGAAAAATGAACTTTTTAAATATATCAAAATAAATATTAAATTGGAGAAAGGTCATCGTGATGAGTCCAATAGCATTTGCTCCATCTCAATCTGTCATTATTTTGAATAACATTGAATTACCAAATTAATTGCATATTAATAATAAAAAACTATAATTTTATTATTAAGTAAATTTATAATAGAGGTGAAATGTGACAAAGAGAAGCATCAAATTTCTATATAAATAAATATGTAATTGTGTAGAGCTTGTTAACATGAGTCCAACATCTTTTTTTCTCTTGACTCCTCTTTGAAGTTTCTTCGAATTTTAGATGTAAATTAGAATAAATAATAATGAAGTAACATTTCATTTTTAGGTTATACATATATTAAATTTTTTATCAAATAAATATAAAAATAAAATTTAACTAAATCAAATGAATTTAAGGCTTACATAAAAGAAGAATTAAAGTTACACAACAATATAACAAAATAAAAGAAACAATTTAAAAAAAAATAAATAAGTAAATTGCATGAGAATGTTAGAATCCAACAGGTTAAAAAGACTGAGTGCGACATAATCGATCATTAATTTAGAAGCATACTAAAAACCTTGCAAAGCCTAGCAAATGAATCGAAAAACTTTACTTATAAATACAAAAAGAATATCTAATTAGATATAGCTTACATAGGCAATTCCAAGAACTTTTGTTTCATTACCATTGTAGATCATTTTGAAATACTACAAGTGATAATGTAAATAAGGGTTAAAGAAAAAAATTTAAGTTTTACTATTTTGTAATGTAATGGTTACATGAGACTATAATTAATGAATAAAAATTTAAGTTTTACCATTGTAGTCTCTATCTTGAATTCATGTATGAATAAAAATTTCTCATAAAATATTCATGAATACAAAAATATAAAATATTTAAAGATATAAGAAATAACTTTTTAGTGAGATTGAGTTCCTCGAGTCCATACCAACATGGTTTCTTTTATCTTAATTAGATCACATTTGGAATTATGCATAATTATTTTATAAAAGAAGTATGAAGATTAAAAATTTATTATTTTAAATATTTGAATATATATTAAAGCTAAAATGAGATAAATAGAAGATACATAAGATGCAAAAATTAAAGCGATATAAAGGTGACACAAATGGAGATTTAGTTTTACATAACAATATAACAAAATCAATGGGAAACATTTGAAGAAATAAAAAAAAAATTATAGGAAAGTTTTCCAAAGATACTACGAAGACCAAGTCTAACGTCCTTCACCATTAAATTACGTACAAATCAAAATACCACATAAAATATTAAAAATCCTAAATAAAATATAATCGTTAAAAATATAAAAAAAATGACTTAGATAAAGCTCATCAAGATGAGACCAAAGAAGTGTGTTTTGTCTTTTTTAGAGATGATTTGAATTACAGTGAATATATAAAGGAAAAAAGAAATAATAAAAATTAGTTATTTTAATATTAAGTAGATATATATTAAGGAATAATTTACATAAATTGAAATAAGAAAACACATCATAACCAAATTGGAGTAAAGGTAACACATGTAAAGATTTTAAGTTACATCGTAATATAAGAAAACTAAAGTAAAAAAATTTCAAGAAATGAGATTAATGTTAGGTAAAATAATTATGAATTCAAGTGATATACCGAAAACGAAGAAAATAAGTTGATAAAATGAGATATATTTTTTGGGATAATAATATTAAAACATACTAATGAGATCAACTAAAACATTATTTATTATTAAGTTAAGTACAAATCAATATTTCTCACAAACATGCAAAAATTATAGAAAGGAATAAATATTAAAATAAAAAATAAATATTTAATTTGAAAGAGTTCATGGAGATAAATAATGTAAATAAATATTAAAATGTTTAATTTTTATTTTAATATCCAACAAATATCTGTTAAATTTTAAAATAAATAAACATAAAAATATAATTTAACAAAATAAAAGTGATGTAAATGTGAAAAGAGTGTAGAATGATAGTTCCATTATAACATATGTAGTTAAAAGTGAGTAAAAAATTAAGAAAAGTTGTGCAGCAAAGTTGCATTACAACTTAGTAACTATATCTTTTGTAACGTCCAGAGTCATCAAAATAAGTAAGAATGGCCAAGATTCACAAAACATTCCAAAAAAATTAAAAAATATATTTTAAAAAAGAGAAATGAGTATTTAATTTGATTGTTCATTTTGAGATGAATTAAATGATATTTATATGATCTCAATCGGACCCCATTTAGTATTACTATAAAATCATAAATTAAATAAGCACAAATAATAAAAAATTATTATTAAAATTTTGAGTAACATATATTAATGTTTAAGTGGTATAAATTCAATGAATGAATTGTAGCAAAATCATTGTATTGTAGAGGTGATACTATATCAGTTTTTGAGTTGCATTGTAATTTGACCAATTCAAAGTGAAAGTTTTGAAGAAATAAGATAAAATGCATTGTAAATTTATTTTTTTTGACACTAAGGAGACCACGTGTAATGTTCACTATGGTCAATTTGAGTACAAATAGAAATGCCTTGTAGAACAAGCTCATATGCTTGATATTAAAATGACTATATACATACATACATGTATACATACATACATGTATACATACATATATATATATATATAATGGATACTCTAAATTGTACAATGATATTTGTTTCATCTCGACCAAACCTTGTTTCAAATAACTAGAAATAAAAAAGTAAATATGCATAAATTTTATTTAATTAGATAGAGCTTATCAAGTCAATCTCATCCACATTTCTTTTGTATTGAGCAAATATCATTTTAGATTGATACAAATTTCAAAAGTAAATGTGTAAGGAATAATAAATCATTTTTTTAGTAATAAGCAAACATATATTAAGGTTGAAATATAATAAATTAAAAGAATATAATTTAAGAAAATCAAAGTGATGTGAAGGCCACATCAGAGTAGAGTTAGTGTTACATAGTAATAAAATAAAATTAATACAAAAAAGTGAATCTAAAGTAAACGGTATGTTTGTTTTATCTCGGTTAGAACTTGTTAAGTATTACTGGGAATTAAACAAGTAAATAAACGTAGATAATAACAAATTATTTTTTAATATTAGGCAAATAGATGCTAAAAATAAAATTAGATAAAAAGAAGCAACGTCAATAATCAAATCAAAGGGAAGTAAAGATCACCTATGACGAGAACTAGACATTCATAACATTATAACAAAATCTAGGCAATATATTTGAATAAAAGAAATAAATTTTATAAGAAAGTTGCATTACAATAAACCAAGTTAATTGAATGTATTATTGTTTATTGACAAATATTACAAAATTAAAATGACCCATTAAACATGTCGAAACATTCATTAGGTAGATTGTTTTAAAATTTTAAAATAATATTTAATTTGTTACAGTTGATCAAGTAAACTCCAATGTTATTTCATTGAGCTTTATCATACCTCATTTGCAATTACTACTTATTTAAAACTTAAATAACCATAAATATTAAGAAAATATTATTTTAATATTAAGTTAACATATAATAAAGTTGGAATTATCTAAATTAAAACTATTTATTGTAATAAAATGAAAGTAATATAAAGGTTACATTAAAGAGAAATTGCATTTGATTAAAATGCAGCCAAATCAAAGAAAAACATTTTAATAAACAAGATAAATTGTAAGGAAAAGTTTTATTCCAAACTACTAAAGAGTTCAATTGTAACATCCTTGATGGTGAAAATCTAGTTCCAATCTAATTGTCTCATAAGGCATAGTAAAACCTTCAAAAAAAAATTCTAAGATTATAAAAGTGATATTTAATTGGAGACGTCTCATAGAGACCAATAATATTACATTTGTTTTGTCTCGATCAAATCACCTTTTGAATTAATATTAATTGCCAAAGAAAGTTGTCTTAAATAATAATGAATTATTATTTTAATTTTAAGTGAATATATGTTAAAGTTAAAATGACATCAACTGATGCAATGTAATATAATAAATAAGGAAATTTTATATGTATACATAAGAAGAATTAGAGTCTCATAGTAATATAACAAAATCAAAGTGTGCATTTCAAGAAATGAGATTATTTGTTTTGGTAAGTTACATTAAGATATATTATTAAGATAAAGTGTAACATCCTTGATCGTCAATTTAGGTGCAAATTAAAATGTCTTCTAAAAAGTGTAAAATTTTTTAAAAAATATTTGAAGAATAAAAATAAATATTTAATTTGATAGGATCTTCATTTTATTGGTTGTTATACCTTTGTTGTATTTACTAAAAATTACCAAAGTATATAAGTTCAAATATAAAAAATTATTCTTTGAATACAAAGTAAACATTCATTAATGTTGAAAAAAGATAAATTGAAATAACAAAATATAGTCACCATATAGAATTATAAAGTTCACATTATAGGAGATTTAGGTTTACACAGTCATATAGCCAAATCAAGGCAAACAATTTGAAGAAATGTAATAAATTTTATGGCATGCAACATTTCAAGACACAAAGGCATAAAGTGTAACATCCTTTATCCTCAAATCATGAATATACAAAAATACATATTAAAATTGGCCAAAACACTAGAATTAAATTATTTTAAAATATAAAAACATATGTTTAAGTAGATAGAGCTAGTCAAGGCAAGTCCAATGTCTTCTATTTCATGTCGATCAAGTTTCAATTTACATTAGATTGATTGAAATATTACATGTGCATAAATAATAATAAATTGTTATGTTATTATTAAGTAAGCATATAATAAACTAGAAATGAGATAGTATGAAGCATTATAGGATATTAAAACCAAGGCATTGCAAAAGGACAAACAAGAGGAGAATTAGAGCTTCATACAAATATAACAAAATTGTTGGAGAATGTTATTTTTTAAGACACTAAGTAGATCGAGTCTAACATCTTTGATAACCAAAATAGCGACATATAAATATGGCTCATAAATCATCAATAAAACCATGAAAAAAAAAGTTCTCAAATTTTAAAAATGATTATTTAATTTGATAGAGCTACCCCAAATGTTTTAAGTGATTTATGCAAAATGAATTTGTAAACCTAAGTGCCACATGAGTATTAAGTGATTGGTTTAATAATTTTGACCCAAAGTATGATGTAGATGACATTAGATGGGAAATCGATACACTATGAGCATTACTACACATTTACTTGTCTTCAATTGTCGATTTGTCCATTAATTAATTATTTGAACTCTATAATTTATTAATCTACTTAATGTTGAGATACATGATTTGAAATACTCAAAAAAAATTAATGAATAATATAATAATTTTTTTATCATCAAAATATAATGTAAGAAATAATGGCTCAACATAACTAACATAAGAAACAATAAAAGAAATGAATGATAATAAAACTCTATCCATAAATAGTCGCCTTAGCACTCCACTTGCTTTCCTGTATTGTCATACTAGGATCATATATTATAAGCTTATGAGTAACATAATTTTTATGCACACATCTATTTTCAAAATCATCCACTACCTTAATCTACATATCTAAGTATGTTTTTCACTTTTGTGAGTCATGTACCAATACTTGGCATGCGTCACCTTTTGTATTTATTAGTCTGAACAAGGTTAAAAAGCATTATCTATGTCCAAATAAAATATTTTTTTAGAAAAAGTAATGGCCTCACATTAATTAATTTTTACATTATTTATTTAATGTTTTTTCACTTAGATTATGAAATTTTATTTCTTTAAATAAATTAATAATTTGTATCTTTCTATTACAAATTTGTTATGGTTATTATGACAAGAATATTTAACTTCAAATAAGATATAGAGTTAAAGTTTAATGTTTTAAGAGTTTTGTTATCTTGAATTTTTTGTGTATGATAGTAATTATGAGGTTATTTTGTCTGTAACATTAACATTGTTTAACTTATAATATCATGAAAGGATTTTTTATATTATGCTGTTTCAGTAATTAAATTTTTTCATTACAATATTTATGTATTATTATGTATTTATAATTTTCATATTAGAAATATTTTTTTTGTTTAATTATATATTTTAATATATTATTTTTTTAAAAATCTAAGGACCTTCAATTTTTTTAACTAATTTTTGATAATATAATTAATTAAGAAACTCATTGATTGCATATCGTCATTTAATATGTTTTTCTTTTAATTGTCAATTTTGTATTTCATTTAACTTTACATGGTAAACCTCTTGTATTCTCTAATTTAATTACCATGTTTTATTTTGTACATGAATTTTTGTTATTTTTGTACAATTTTTTATGAAACTCATAATTCTTTGTTCAGTTAATTATTTGTTAAATTTAGTTTTTAAAAAGGAAGCCTTTATGTTTTATTAAACATTTCATAATAGTGTCATCAAAATAAAAATTATTTCATCTTACATTTTTTTCTTATCTTTTAGCTACCCTATATAGTACAAATTGATGCTTCACTATTTTTAATAGTTGTTAAGTGTTGAAGATTTTTTTAAATAGAAATAGCCTTCAAGAATTTAAAGCAGGCCTCATTAAATAATTATTTTTAAATTATGTTGTTATAGTTGTTTAATGCATTGGGGCATTATAAAAATGATATTATAGATATGTCTTTTTATGGCTATGGTCTCTATATAATTTATATAGTTAATATCTTTAATATTATGTGTTAATATTATTACTATTATCATTATAATTTTTGAGATATTCTGTTTTTAATTTTTTATTTTAAATTTTTTGCCATTAAGAATTATGCAACAAATTGAAAAATTTATTGTTTTGTTATCATTGTTATTTTTGAGGTTTTAATAGTTGTATATTATTTTTCTTTGCTTCCTAGTTTAGGATCTTTAAATTCTTACTATATCATTTATTAAATTTATTAACCTGTCTTTTTAAAACACTAAATCCTCATGTTCTATCACAATAATTTTAAAAAATTATTTCAATTGTTCGATGTATTATCATATTTGATCATATTATAATATTTAAAAAAATTTTAATGTACAAAATAAAGTGCACTAATTTACTTTTTTAAGTTACATTGTTTAGCATATAATACTTTTTTTTAATTATTGTGCTATTATGAGAACTTTAAAAAATCTCTCACATTAATCATTTCCGTAATTTCACAATTTTCCTTTAAATTAAAGCAATTTGAAGTTTCTTCTCAAAAAAATATAACTATCAAATGTTTTGCATTTGATGAACTTAATTTAAAAAGTTTGTTAGGAAAATAAACAAAAACAAAAACACAAAAATAAAGAAAACTCTTCTACAACTAAAAATGTGTATATTATTTTGTAAATATACCAAGATTCTATGCCTTGCATAACATTCCATTAGATCGAATATTAAAAAATAAAAAAGAAAAAAATTTGCCTTCATTATTAGTAAATATTTAAAAGGATTAAATTAAAAGTGTAATGTTTTTAGAAAAAATTGAAATATCATTCAAAATATTAAAAATATTATAATATATATAATAATCTTTAAAAGAAATAAAATATCATTTTGATGACAATAAACTTAAAAAATATTTAATAAATTCCATTGAAAAAAATCGATGTGACTATGTTTTATGTTAGCAAATATCATAGAACACATTTTTGGGGTTAGAATTAGAAAACAATTAACGATGCAATATATTAAAATGATTTAATAGAGTGAGAATTATCATAAAAAATACTTATATGTAGAAAATAAAAAATATTTTAACATCATAAAAAATATTACAACACGTTACTTCGAATATTTAAAATATTAAAGAAAATGCTTTTGTTATACTTAAAAAAACAGAAATGCTAACAAAAAAATTGAGAATATGACATTTCAAATAAAAAGTAGATAAATATATCTATTTCTTCGATGATTAAACAAAATAAAAAAATGGACATTACTATCTTAAATCATATTTTGAGAGTGTGTAATTTTTCTTTTTAATATTATTTTAGAGTTGACACGAACAATAAGAAATAGATTCAATATTAAGAGGAAATACCAACTGACATAATCATGAGTTTTCCTCTTGTCTATCATCACAATGTCATTTAAAGGTTTTATAACACAATCACCACCAATTTATCATTTTATTTATATTTTCAAGCATTTTCCCTTCATTATTTTAGATTTTTTTTAATTAAATTTATGTATTTGTTTTCAATCACCAAAGTTTTTTGGGCACCTTTTATAACTATGACATTTAGCTTTTAAAATATTTACTATATTAATAATTTTTTTTAATAAGTTTTAAGTTCCAACATCTTTTATTTGCATTGTGGTGTTCATAGCTTGTAATATGAAGATATTTATTATTCATGTATTGTGTAAATGATTTATGTTTTTAATGTATTAATATTCAATTATGTTGGTCATAGTTTTTAAAATTTTTTATTATATTTTTTCTTGTCATATTTATATTTTAAATTTAATTATTAATTAGAATTAAAATTTTTTTGTATTGTTTTTTTCATAAAAAGACAATTATTCTATAAATAGATACAAAGTACAAAATTCTCTGATATTGTATAATATTTAATATTTTTAATGTTTATATGAATTTGTTTTCATGTTATCAAAATTTTTTTAATATGAAATATTTTTTATTATTATTTAAACTTTATATATTGTGTTCATTTGTGCTATCTTTTTTTCAATAACATGATGTACAACAGAACAAACTATTTTGTTTTTTTTAAAAAAAATTCTGGCTAAACATTATAACATGTCATGTGTGATACATGGAATAATTTTTATTATGCAATATTTTTTAAGTTAGCCGACATTCACAAACAGTTATTGTATGATGTCCAATATACCAAACAAATAATAAAAGAATTCGTGACGTACATTTGACTAATCTCACAATAAGAGACATCATCTTATGACAAAGGTGCCCATTAAATAGATTTGTGTAATATATCTTTTTGAGAGTATCATAACTTATTGATGAATCATCATTAATGGCTGTCATTATTTTCCAATCCTAAGATATCAATTTGAACACATAACAATTAAATTATTAAAAGTTTTCTTATATTATATTTTTTATAATAATATTTATATTTACATTTTTATTTTTAATACATTTTTTACTACGTTTTTTGAAAAATAATTTTATGTACTATGAAAATATTATTTTAAATTTCAACACTATCAATTCACTGTCAATTTTGTTGTTTTTACATTTCCTATATATAATTAATTATTTTAAAAAAGTATTTCTGATCACAATATTAACTTTTATGCAATAATTTATATTCCTTTAATGTTATATATTTGATCCGAAAGTTTTTTCTTACCCCTTTTCTATTTTTTATTAGAATGAAGTAGGATGTATAACAAGAAAAAAATTATGTTTAATTATTCTGCATAAAATTTAGAATATTTAAAAATTCTATGTATTAAAATTAATATTTTGGTTTTATTAATAACAGTAAATGCTTTACTTTTTCTATGGGGTACGAACATATTTCACAAATTATTGAATTTCTCTCAGGAAATTATTATATTACATTTTCCATTTTGCAAACAATTATATGCAATAGTCTATTCCCTAGGTTTAATTTTTTTTATATTTTAATTATATTTGTGCAATTACTATGCTTGTACTGTTGCATACAATATTATGATTTTTAAGGTTTTGCCTTTTAATTTTTCTAATAGCTTTTTGCTTAACAAGTATAATTCGTAATAATTATTAGGATATAATTTATCACTTATTAAGAAGGCATCTTTAATTGTATATAATCAATGATGTTGATTATTATAATTATTGTTATGTTATAAATTTTGAAAACATAATTATAATATTCAATGATGTTGTCTATTTTTTGATGGAGGCATAATTCTAATTACTTCAAAATATTTTTTATTAGAATATTACATAAATTAAAAAGTATTAAAAATTAATGTTGTGGAAGACAAATAATTGTAACTTAAGTAGTTTGTTTTGCTGTTTGTAAAACAACAGTTCTTTTAATAACATGAACATAATAAATTTTAATGCCTAAAAAGCTAGCATAAAATCTTCGAAGATATTGAGTTTTGTAAGGTTTATATTTTCAGTAATGTAAAATATTTAAAACAATCAAAATTAGGAAATACAAATATATTATATATTTTTAATAATGTAAACAATTGATCATTTTAAATAAACTTATTTGTGTAAATATAAAATAAATTTATATACTACTCAAAGCATTGAAAATATAACAACAAAAATATATATTATTTCTAAATTTCCATCAACAATGCTTTGGTAATTTTTTAAAATAAAAAATGTTGTTTTGAAAGAATTCAAAAAATATAAACGGCTAAATTAAAATAAGAAGGTAAATAATTCTAAAAAATATTTAAAATCTTGGAAACAATATTCAAATTTTGTCATAATGAAAGGCATATTAGAAATAAAATGAAAAAAAATTTAAAATAGTCAAGGAATATTAAATAAGTAAATAACATACCAACAAAAAAGAAGCAAAAAATTTTAAACTAAAAATGAAAATATTCTCACCAAAAAGACTTCTCCATAATGATACATACAAATAGTCCAATATTATATAATCGTTCAACAAAATTAAACACTAAATCATAAAATTTCATTATACGTATGTAGTGGCTCTCCTAATACATTAATTAATGCATTAGAAAGAAGTCTAAAAACTAATTAAATTGGTAAAAAACCATCTAAATCTCTAACGAAACATTATTAATTATGAAGTATTATTTATAATTTGTGATAAGCCTATACTGTTCATTTACTTGTTATTTCTTTTGGTCTATTAATTAATTTGATAATTTTTTTTATTAAACTTTTCATGTCGTTCACAATGAAATTTTTTTTTTAATAATTTCATTTTTAAGTTTTTTACTAATATTTATAGTATTTCATTATACTTCTAGATATCTATATTTTTAAATTTTTTGATTTTTAATTTTTGTTATAATTTTAAATTTTTTTATTTTTAATTATTTGGAGATATATTGTTAATATTTTTTGTAAATATTAAAAATAATGTATATGTTCATTAGGTTTGTTCAACTTATTTTATTGTGCTTTTGTATTATTTATATAATAATAATAATTTTTCTTAAGCTAATTTTTTTATGTGATACATTTTTTGTCAAACAATTATGTTTTTTATTTATAATAACTCATTTATGATTCTTATATTAAAATATGATATATATTTTTGAAGCTTTACCATATTTTTAAACAAAAGAACCATTTCTTAACGTGCTATTTAAATAAATTTACACAATTTATATAGTTTTTTATTTTAATATTTTTATATATTTTTGTTCTATAGAATTGTCCATAAAATTAACTTTTCTACCTTATATTCAAATTATTCAAAGTATTTTAGATTTTTTTTATCTTGATTACTTTATATCTTTTTATCATCAATTATTCATCTCTTTTGCTAACATGATTTTAGACTTCTTAGATACATCTCAAAGTGTCCTTTTATTACAATTTTTGAATATTTTTTTGATATTTTATAAAAAAAAATCATATATCTAACAAAACATCAAATCTATATATTATAAAAATACTAGTTAGGAATTTAAGTCAATCGCTGAATGTAAATTTTTATTTTTTTCATTGCTTTCCTGCTTTATTTATTAAGATTGATGCCATATTTTAATTGATAAGTTCATTTTTTATTAATATTTTGTAGTCACATATTTGAAAACATAAAAACATTAATTATATACACTTAATTTTATTTTCAATAACTAATAAAATTTTTAGTTAAATTGTTGTAAACATATGTTAATATTTTCATTATTTATCGACCTTGATGATCTTTTATGTGAAATTGTTACCTTTAAAATTTCATCAAGTTTTTTAAGAAATCATTGTTCCAAATTAAAATGTTTTCATGATGCTATTCTTTTTACATTTTTGTGATTTTTTTAATTATGTTAGCTGCAATTCAAGCAAATAGTTTTTATTTTTTATTTTGTTTATCTAATATTTTTTGCTAAATTGTTTGTTATTTTTTATAGTTAAATGACTTTATTTCCATGAGAATATTTTCAAAATTTTTGTGAAATGTAAATAAAATATTTGAAGCAATAAAAGTTTTAGTCACTTTTTAACAACCAATTTTTAAAATTTAAATGGAATCACCAAATGTGATATTGACATAATTAGTAAGAAAAATTAAGATAGATTTAATATTTCTAATATATGAGTTATATAGATAGCTTGTTAAAAACATTTAAAAAAATGTAAAAAATACAAATATATCACAAAATGTAAGAATAAAGAAAAAAAGTTAGCATTCTGAGAAAAAAATTGTATAAACAAAAATTGAGGAGGCAAATTAAACAATCATTATTCGCATCATGCCCGTGAGAAGCCCCTTTTGTAATTAACAAAATATTAAATACTATAAAAAGCAAACTTTGTAGTATATAAAATGATAGAAAATTAAATCATTAAAAAATATCCATAATATTGCATTAATAGGTAAAGATAAACACAAAATGGAGTATATTAAACATTAAATAATATCTAAAATTTAAAACAAAAATAATAAATAAAATTAAAAATATGAAAATATTTATAAATTATTAATAATAATAAACACTCTTTCAATGCCCACGAAGTCAGGTGTTTATTTAATAATATTTTTTTTGAGTGATTTTTTGAATCGTGCGAAAAATAACAAACGTTTATTAATCATTTAAAAAACATGATCAAGTGTACGCAGGGTTATTAACTTTTAAAAGTAAGTTAACGTGTTAGTGGGTTGCTCAAATTTAGCTTTACTTGTAAATTAAGGGGTCATTTTTGTAGCACTTCTTGGAATTGCTACCTATAAAAAATTCATAATCTAAACTTTAAGTTAGAATTAAAAAACTTCTTGCTTTATATTTGTATGACAAATATGATTGTATTATATTAGTCATGAATGTTAAATTTTGGTAAACCTAATCATGCATTTCATACATGTTTATATTCATATAAATATACCTTAATAAAAATTTATTTTGTAGATTAAGTTGACTATGGTGATGAGAGACATGCCTTTATTACTGTACTATATTAAAATGTGTAATACTAAACATTTAGTCAAAATTATATCATATGTTGTGCAATTAATATAGTCATTTGATAATTGGATGAGAAGCTAATAGATAATAAGTGACGTAAGGTTTGAAATATTGTATAAATACCATAAGATCATTGCCAATCACGAAGTAGTTATGAGCTAAGAGTTGATGACCTAATTTGCAGGTTAGCTAAATTATTTGTAATTTTGAGATCTTAAGGTCATATTAGTACCATCAGATTAGTTTAGCTGAAATGTACATTGTTTTATGACAATATTATGCAATCGTATTAATATGATGAATTTTAAAAATGATATTTAGATAAATTTTTATCATACTAGGACAATATTAAAGTCATTCCATTATGATATAGACTGATATGTGTTAAGTTTGAGTACTTGATCATTTTTTGCTTATTTGTATAATTTATATTCTATCTACTTTTAGTGCAACCACAATCATTCATTATTATAATTATGAGATTTTTGTAGAACATATTATATTCTATATTCTTACATCATATAATATTTTCTTGGGAGTTAAAAAAGTTAGGTTAGGTAGATTTTTCTGATTGCATATTACATTGTACTTGCATAAGTGAGATACATTAACATATCCAAAGGGAATAGATTTGGATCAGCACTTATTATAAGAAATTATAATTTATTACCTATTAATTTCTTTAAGTATGGAATTTAGTTGTTGGAATGTTTTGGTTTTCATATATTCCTTTGAATCATATAAATGGAAGTGATTCTATAAAGAACATGAGAATCATTCTATTACTAAGTCATTTTACATTTAAAATAACAAAAAGGAAAGTTTGCTTTATTGTTATTATATTTACATTTACTTCATGAACTATGCAAATATATTGAAGTTTTATATATATTATAATGGCAATATGCTTTCATAATATTTAGTTATTATGTCGTAATATTTTTTTGGATTATATAAACTGTGCATTATTTCTTTTATGTGTTGAAGGAATTGTGTAAGTTGTATTATATTCTTTTGATTGAGAGGACTTGCACATGGTTATTGCCAAAAAGCTAGAGACCTTGAGTGAAATGTCTTTTACTTTGTCATTGGTAAAAATATAATATTTTCTAAAGCTAACTACGAGCTAGCCAAGGGCAAAATAGATGTGGTTTGAAAAGATATGCTTCTACTAACAATAATAAAAGGGTGTTGTTATTAATGGAAGACTATTTGATGTAGGATTGATTTAGATTTCTATGATAGTCTAAATTGGAGCCTATAATATTGGAGAAATGTAATAAATTGTTAGGGTATATGAAAAAATATTATACACTGATTAGGATTAGATAGAATGTATAGATTTTAAAACTACTCAAATATTAGAATTCCAAAGTAGTGCCATAGATTATTAAGTTGAGTAAGTGGTAATACCATTTGTATTAAGTATAAAATCTTATAAAGTAATTTTTGTTACATCTAATTATATATATAAAATAAAAAATTTAAAGAAACTCAAGATAGAATACTTTAATTAAAAAAATAACTCTAACTTTAGTTAAAAACTAAAAAAATAAAAGTAACTAAAGTGCATGTCTTTTTTGATGATAATATCTTATAGTTTCATAGGAGGTGGAGTTTGGAGCAGCCAAGATAGAAAAAGGCAAAGATGTAGTGGTTTTGGATTAGTGGAGAAGCTTAGCTTAAAAGAGTAACAAGATAGTAGGATATGATTCAGAGCTTTGTTGAGAAAGGTAGTAGTTTGGTGATTAGTTTAAGAAAGTAAAATGGTAGATGAAGAGATATGGGTGTTAATAAAAGTAAGAATTTGTTTCTCACTTTCTATCCATGTCACTCACATGAAAAGCTAGAATCTCTCCAAGTAAGGTTAGACATATACATATTTTCTACAAATGTAAAAGTATGCAAACAAAAGTTATTTTATATTAATTTTTTCATCTCTTAAAGTGCTTCTTTTTTATATAGACCTTAAGTCTTCATCAATAATTTTAAAATAATGAAAAAGCTATAAATGTAATTGAATTATGCAATAGATAAACTACTCCTACACTTTAGGTGGTGGCAATGGCCAGCAGCAACATAGTGGAGTGATCCAAGCAATTTAGATAAATTAGTGCCTCCTTTTTGTTTTGTGTTTCAATGAGCAGCACTGACAAAGACGTGTTGAAGCTTCAGGTCCACTTTTTGGCAATGTGGGTTTGAGAGAGCCAATTGGTAATTAAGTCAATGTGTTCATTGATCATGTCGACACAAGTCTAGTGGGTTCTGAGGTCCATGGGATTGTTCAAATCTTGTGGGTGTGAGAGAAGTGGCTTTAGTAGGTTTTGATGATGATGCTAATGGTGGCAAGCAATGATGGAAGATGGATGACAATAAAAACAACCAAGAAAATCAAATTTCTGTATTTTTAAACAAACTGCAACCTAATTTTTTACTGACAGACTTCTTGAACAGCTACAGCACTAGCAATGATATGTTTGTGGGCTGATGTTAGATGCTTTTGTGTCTTTATTTGAGTTGATCAAGATTAGAAGTATGCCATAGTTTTATCGAATCACCTAAAGTCCTTATATGCTGCTTTTGATTTTTCTTTACTCTAATTTAGTTATTGTTTTAGAATAACAATCTTATCACCTAAAAGTTTACCAAATCTAAAAATGACTTTTAAAGACTTTGTTATAATGTCATTCAAGACAACAAAAAATTTCTTTTGCAAAGCGCTTGTTTTTAAAAATATTGTGTTTGAATAAAAGAATTCTATTACGAACGCTAAATTAGTTTTTTGAAAACTAAGTTCTACAATAAGTTATTATGATTAATAAGAGATTACTGCAATGATAATAACTACTTTGGTATAAGAAAGTCTATGTTTAAGTATTAAAGTTTGATTTTTATTTTATATTTAAAAGTTAAATGAATTTCACTAATATGTTTATGATGAGAAAGTAGGCAAAAAAAAATTGATTTTGATCAAATTGAGAATTGAATAATTCGCTATTTCTTTGGACATTATCTTCACATATTTACAAAACAAATATTTTTGATGTTCTTTAATATTTTATATATTTTTATCAATCATATTACTTTTTAACATGTGTTGACTCATATTTTTTAACAACAATTTTTTTAAAATTGTTAATATAACCATTATTTTAAGTTTATAATATTTTATTTATTATTTTTAAATTCAAAAATACCTAACCTTTAAAATTATTAAGAACATTGTTATAACAATGTACTATAATTGAAATTTTCATTGAATAAAAATTTTCTTGTGGACTATAAATGTTATTTTTAATATTCAAAATTTATTTTCAATATTATCATCCATATTAATGAGCTTAATTTTTTTTATTTTTTTTAGCACAAGGAACAAACATTTTTACATTAATTTATAAGTATCTATTTCTTAGATATTTAAATGTTTGTTTTTCTGAATAGATACTTGATGTACTTACATCGCTATAATTATTTTTTCTTCTATGAACACATAAGGTTTTTATTTTTAATTTCTCAAAGATTGATGACTTCTTTTATGGTTTGCCTTTTTTATTCTCAAATTGTACAAACATAATAAACAATATTATGTCATTTAATTTTTTTGGATAAATTATTTGTTTATTACTAAATGATTGAATGGGTTCATCATCTGTTAGATTAAATTTTTTTGTTCTTTTTTATACAATCTTTTATCTATGTTCGACATTTGTAATTAGCAAGCTTACACGAATACATTTAGTGAACTATGATGTCATGTCAACAAGTTGACCATTTTTATTCTTACTTTTTTTAATTCTTTGCAATATTGTATTGGACAAGTTTATATTTTCACAATGTGTTTTATTAAGTGTTATAAAGAACATTTTAATAATATAATTTCATTTAACATCTTATAAACTTATTTTTTACATTTTTTTTATAATTTTTATTGTGTTAATTTATTTATTAAGGTTTGATTATTTGGAATAATTGTTTAAAAGATGAAACACAAAAACAATATTTCAATATTTTTTTAAAATAAAACGAGATAATTTTAAATTTGATAGAAATTTAATTTTTTGCACTAAAATATTTTCTTTAATTCAAGAAAAAAAATTCTATTGATGTAAAGGAATTATGCCTTATTAATGAAAATCTTTATAACAATAAATTATTTTCCTTTTTTCAAGTTTGTTTGGTTATTGACATATCAATGATTGATTGATGAAGATAGTTTCTGATAATTTATAAAACTTATATTTTATATTCTAGCTAAAATTAACTATAAATGATTTTTTTTCCATTTCCATATAATTTTTGCAAAATATTTTCATTGCTTGTAATTATTATTACTATGATATTATTTTTAAAATCATTAAGCATACTGTATTTAGTAATTTTGTATTTACTTCTACAACTTACTATTTGCATTTGTTATTCAAAAATATTTTTTTGACATAAATTGTGTCAAATTATTTAAATTCTAAATATGTTTCGATTATATTTTAGATAATATATTTTACAACTTCTAATTTAAGGACAAAAATATTTTACAAATGATAAAAATATTACAAGCATTATGCATACAAGTATTCCCTTAGACTTATTATAATTAATATTTATTTTGTAATGACTTTTTGAAAAAAAAACTCTATAATGCAAATATGCCAAAACTCTAAATACTTAATGTTACATGAGAAAAATCATATAAAGGGCTCATCGATGCAATCATATGCCCTCTATATATTTATAGTAAGAATGGTTAAAGATATGACATATTTCCTTATTATTGAATGAGATAATATTCAAATAATGTATATAATTTTTGAAATTATTATTTGAAATATTGTTTATCATAAAATAGCATTGAATCACATAGTCATGGCACTATTTTGTAAATATATTATATAATGGAAAGGTTTTTCTCATATAATTTTTTATTAAAATGTTATAATAAATCTTTTGACCTAAGAAGCTTCTTTTTATCGAGGTAACTTTCAATTTTATTATGTTTACGTATAATTTTATCTTGAGAAAAAAATCTAGTATATTTTTTTTGTTATATGTTTGCCATTGATATGTCACCAAATTCATTCTAAACGTTGAACTATTTTTATTATCTAACCATTTTTTATAAATATTTTTTTGTTATTACTACATGTTATATTTTAATGAAAAACTTTTGTTAAATATTACAAAAAATTATTTCATTAATATTTGAATTTTTAAATTAATCTAATTTTTATAACTTTACACTTTGTTTTCAACGTTAAATTTTTCATAATGTTTTCATAATAAGGTTAATTTTTGAAATAATTATTTGTCAAACTACTCGAAGGTTGAATAGTGTTATTATCTTAATAGTTATATTTAATTACACTTTTCCAAACTTGCAAATATCTATATAAACATATTTCTTATCATTAAAATTTATAAAAAGACATTTTAGTAATATATTTTAAATTATTTCTTAAATATTAAATGTTTTTTCCATACTAATTTTATTTTTTAACAAATTCTATATAATTAAATTTTATTTATTATTGAATTATTTAAAAATAAATTTTCTAACAAGTTATATATATGAGCTTTAATAATTATTCTATTTTTCTTTATATGATTTTTTCAGTTTTTGTCCTTTTTGTAATTTTTTATTTTTACGAAAACATTAATTTTACTATGATATTTTACATTTGACAATCATAGTTTTCACATCCTTAGTTTTTAAAATTCCCCTTTTTATACATTATTTCTAATTTAATATTAATGTCTAATATTTCTCGTTTATTATTAGTAAAAACATTATATTAAAATTCTATCATTACATTTTTTTACAATTTTTAATAAATTGGAATACTTGATCAGATTGGATAGCTAAGAATGTTTTTTTTCTTTTTTATGAAGTAAATGTTTTTATTTTAAGTAATCTTTAGCTTAATTGTTATTACTTTTCATTATTGCACGCATAAACTTCAATAATGTTTAAGGATTTATTTTTATAATAATGACATTAAATATTAAAAACACATAGAATGCTCTGTTGGTTTGCTAAAATACTTTTCGTTTTATTGAAATATAGCAAACATATAATGCATGCATGAATGTTTTAAAATATATTTAAGATAATTAAAATTGTCTAATATTAATGGCAAGTATGTCCTTGTGAAAAATATTTATAGGTGTAATTCGATCTTAATAAGAAAATCAATATAAAAAAATTTGAAAAGTATAAAATAAAAATTATATTTCCTTGCAAAATATTTGAAGACATCAAAATTAATAAAAGAAACTTGTGTACAACTTTAAAATTGATTTTTGACAAATGTTATTTTTCTTTTTAAACAAATTAATTTAATTTTAAAATACATTGTTGTTTTATTAATAAATTTTGATGAAAATTTTTTAAACAAATCAATAAAAATAAAAAAATATACATAAATGATTATGAGTTGATTTGATTTAAAATCAAACTTAGACATAATCCTAGCAAAAATAAAGTAAAACTACAACAACAATATAAGCCTTTCATCATAAGAACGTTAGGTGAAGCTCTTATATTAAGAAAGCAATAAAAATAGGATATTATGACCTGTAACATAATTAATATGAAAAAAATAAAATAATTCAATGACAAAAAATAGAAAATAATAAAAATAATATATTAATTGTTAAAAATTGGCTAATTTAACAAATTTGTTTAATTGAATCAAATATAAAAAAAAGAAAATTGAGAACTTAATTTATTTGGGAAAAATATTAAGATTAGATGTTTGATGAATAAAGGACACAAGATAATGAATTGAGAATAAGCACTAGATGCTAACAACTTGAATGTCATGGCATGAAAAATTTTCTTTAGATTTTGTAAAAATTTCATTACGCAATTTTGTCTAAGAATTCAGTGATTAATAAAAATTTCTAATGGTTAAAAATATTTTCCAAATTGATTGATTAATCAATAATAATAAATTATAAGAATCTCAATAGCTTGAAAAAACTGTTAAAAGAGTAGTTACGCAGGAGCTACTCCATCAAAAGCCTTTGTAACCTCTTTATCCCAAAATACATGATTGGAATACTAAATTGAATAAACTCTACTTTGAAATTAGGATATTATGTCGACCGTTATATTTTAATTGGGATATGATTTTTGGATTTACATATGATATTTAGATCACAAAATTGACCAATTGGATGATAGTCCTAATTAGGTGTTTAAAGGTGGATGTGAATATGATTATTTGATCACATAATTATGCAATCAAATGTCAAAATAATTCCCACAATTTTAATTATAGCCGCATAAAATAGATATGGGTTTTATTCCCATAATGCATGAATGATGGATCATTATGACTATATTAGAGTTTTCTTACTTTATGTAATAAGTGTATTGCTTGGAGTTAGCTACCATTGGTTCACTCTAAGTTATTTCCTCTATTGCTAGTACATTAATACTCAATTAAATTTGGATTTATGATTTATATACTAAACTAAAATTGTTAAGAGTTTTTGTGTCATTTTCTTAATCCAATAAGTTCATCAAATCATATTTTGTATGGTTACCTTTGTGTTTGATGAGTTAATCCTTAAATGCTTATCATTTTGCCCTAATGAGCCTTATTAGGGTGAATCATATTTAATTTTAAAGAAAAACTCATATAAATTTATAGAAATTGATTTATAGATAATCGAAGTACTTTTGATTATTCAATAAAATTCATGTATTCAACATATATGTATCAAATTTGTAAAGATTTTTTTACTATAAAATAAAAGATCAGCATGATAATTATAATGCACATTTCATTCAATTTCAAAACCTAATTTAAGTATCTAATTTAATCAATATTTTCATTATTTAAGAAAAATATAAGATTTCATTGTTTTATCAATTCATTTTTTATTAAATCCAACTAATAATTCTTAGCAAAATTTTTGTTAATTATTAATCTTTGGGCAAAGTTAAAATATAAATTCTATTAATTTTTTCTAATTAAAAAAATTTTAAGCCACAACCGAAGATGTCTTAGTACCAATTACCTAGGTCAACCAAGCCAAGCGAGCCTGGAACCATCATGTCAAGAGAGTAGCTGAAAACTTGCCTGGTTAGCTCCAAAATTGGTTAGGGTGTGTTCATGAGTTTTTTTGGAGAAAAGATAGAGGATTGATTAGGACTGAATAAGTAGAGATCATGTCAAAATCATAACCTTGAAATTGCCTATAAGAATATGAGTGACCCAGATGATGAATCTCTAGCACACTTGGATTATGACCCTTGAAAGGTATTGTAAGGAGAAAACAACTTTTTTTTTTTGACAATGTGGGACAAACATTAATCTAATTATTCAACACAAAAAGAATGTGCTATTTCTCACCATCCAATTTTTGTTCATGTTGTAAATGTTTCAACGACTATAACCACTAAACCTTGGCTCAAAATCAAAGAACTAGGATCATGTCAGGGTTCATTAGTTTGCTTTGATTGTTTCTAAATTTCAAAATAATCTACCCATGAATAAGAACGCCTAGTGCTCTCCATGTTTGTATCTTATAGTTGAGATCTTTTTTCCATTGCAAATAATGAATCAAATGATCCATATCTCATCTTATTTAATCAGATGCCTAGATCTAATCCATCTTTATCGAACCATCAAGAACTAATTTACTTTAATAACCTTTGATGTAATAGTCCAAAACCTCTCTAATAAGATCCAATGATGCTAGTTGATCACACCAAATGGCTAATTCCTTAGTTGTTAGTTAAGCCATTACATTAACCAATTTGAAGAAATACTTTAAATTGTTTGGAAGAACTCTTTAATCCATTTGGAACTATCATTTAAAAATACTTTTTCTTAACTTTCTAATGGCTTTAATCAAATGTTTTTCATATAAATCAAACCATTATTCATGAAATGACTATTAAACATCAACCAATATTTGAGATCTAAACAAATTGCAGCATGTTATTTTACTATAGTAAAACTTATTGATACCAACTACAACTTAATTCTTCACATAATATCAAATTCTTTCAAGTAATCATAGCACTTGTAAGCTTTAAATTTCTTACTTTTCTTAGTAATTTTAAGCTAGTTGTGCCTTCTTTTATTAATCAACAAGCATCAAATGATGCACAAACATAGTATAATTTTTCCTTCTTGTCATATTTTTTCTTTTTTTTTATTAGGTTGCCTAGAATTTACAAACGAAGAGCTCCTATGAAAATTTCTAGGCATATGTTTTCATCAAACTTGTTTAAGTTGGACCTTTAATTATTAACAATGCTACCTTTATACTTTAAAATATGAAACAAACAAACATTCAGTTTCTTAATTTAAAATAACTGATAAAGAGTTTTTTTAAATATTTTCCTTAAATTAATTCTATTTATTGCATAGCAAGTTGTGTTATTTTCCTTGGGCAAAAAGGATTTTGAAAGGTTCTTTTCAATTAACTTATGAATATAGTGGTAGATGGCTCTTCTCATATGATAAATAAGAAAACTTTTGATTAAGAGATAAAGTCATAAAAGAACATAGAATTCAACAAAGATGAAGGTGAAAGAGAAAGTAAAAAAGAAGAAGAGGACACTCACCATCAATTACCTAAGATTAGAAATCGCATGCTTCACATCAAAAAAAAATCAATTATAGGACAAGTTAATCATGAAGTTAATACTAGAACCTTTATGATAGAGTTAATAATAGTACATTTGTATGTTTCATAGAATTAGTATGTATAAGGGAAGGCCATAAGTTTAACTATTAGGTTTAAGTAATGAAATAAGTGTAAGATCTATTTGAGAGAAACCAAGTGTAAGAACAAGTTGTTAAGCCTAGTGATCAACAAGTGATTGAAACAAATGGATATTTAAAAAAAAATTAGATTAAAATAGAGTGATATCTAGAAACAAAAGTAAATCTAATGGAAACCATTATAACCAAGTTGAAGGTACATATTTTGAGGAGACATTTCTATTAGTAAAATCACTAGAGGCCATTAGACTTTTCTTAGTATATTCATGTCATAAGAATTTGAGATTAATTGAAATAGATGTAAAAATTCTATTTTAAAATAAGATAATAAAGAAAGAAGTGCGTATAAGACAATCCATAAGTTTTGGGACCCATGCATATAGTGATTACGTATATAAGCTTAAGAAGGGATTTCATGGCCTTAAGCAAGCTCCTCGTTTATGGTACCATAAAATGAGTAATTATCTAATTGATAGTCATTTTAAGAAAGAAATAATAGATTATACACTGTTCATAAAATCTTTAAATGATAATTTGTTGTTTATGCAAGTTTATGTTGATGACAAAATTTTTGAAAGCATAAATGAAAATATGTGTAACTTTGTGACTTAAATAGTAAGGGAGTTTGAGATAAGTATAATAGGTGAAGGGCATTTCTTCTTTCGATTGCAAATTATTTAACTAAAAGGTGAGATTTTTATTTTACAAACAAAGTATTTAAATTATTTATTCAAAAAATTTGGATATGAAATTATGAAATATAAGGAGCTTCTAATGAATCAATCAGTCCATTTAGATTTTGATGAAAATGAAAAATGTATTGATCAAAAATGTTTCAAAGAACATGTTAGATACTCACTATATCTTATAATTAATATATCAACATCTTATTTAGTGTTAACATATTTGAAAGATTTCAATAAAATCCTAAGAAAATCTATCTAAAGGTAACTAAATTACTCTTCAAAAATACGAAAAGTATAATGAACATAGGTTTAAGGCATCCTAAAAATGTTCCTTCATGAGATCTTATAAGTTTCCTACATCCATACTTTACAAGCTCTAAAGTAGAAAAGAAAAATATCTTAGGTACATATCAATTACTAAGAAATATTTTAATTTCATGGTCAACAAATGAGAAAAGATTGCATAACCATATTGTCCATTGAAGTCAAGTTTGCAGTGATTGAAAGTTGTGGTATTCAAGTCTTATGTCTGAGACATTAATTTCAAGACTATGTTTTACATCTCTCACATATTTCCATTAAAATTGATAATACTAGTCGTAGCTTAAGGAAACAACCAAGCACGTCCTTCTTGGGGCAAACACAGTGTAATACATGACTTTGTGAGTGACCAAGTTGTTAAGGGCTTAATAAAATTCACATGTTTTTACTAAACAAGAATTGGTAGACATTTAAAAATTTTTTTTCCAACTGATCAATTTTAATTCATAAAATTTTAGTTTGGTGTAACACAAGTTGTATAAATTATACATCTTTTTCATAATATTAAAGAGGGAGAATAACTATGGTTTAAATAAGTGAGTAGAAACATATAATAAGAGTGAGTATGAATTAAGTCGGAGAAGCAACTTTTCAACTTTAATAACATTTGTCATAATAATATTTGTTTTTTACTTATATTTTTATCTAAATATTTATGTCTTGTAATTATCATAAGAGATTTTTGTCACTTTTATGTTTGATATGTTAAGCTATAAATATTTAGTATTTTATTCTAATGGGCTTTTTTAGTGTGGATTAAGTTTTGTTTTAATGATCAAACCTAGCACCTTTTAAGATTGTGAAAAATTGGTCTCCAAAATACCTTGAAGTATTTAGTAAGTTTCATTGATTAGTGACAGACGCATGAACATTAAAATGGTTTACATTTTTCTTATAAAATAGAACATTAACTTGTCGATTACTTGCTACATCTTCATTTATATGACCTTCACATCCTAATCTAAGCATTGGACATATTCATCCTCTCCTTCATTTTGAAAACTTATAGGATTTAATTTTTTGCTCATCTTGTTTTCTAATTAATTCCATATAATGCATCTCTGCCAAATTTTTTGTTAATTGCTAAATTTTCAGTAAAAAAAATAATTATTTTAAATTTTCATAATTAAAAAAATTATGCCATCGCCTAAGTTGTCCAGTGTAAGGCACTTTGGTTAACTAAAACCAACTTGGCTTAATAGCTTCGGATAAGAAGACTAGGCTAAAATAAGCAAAACAATTATTTAGGGTGCATCCATAACCTTGTTGGGGTAAGGTAGAGAATCAAAGGTAACAAATTTGACATATCCATCTAAAACTCATCCATTTTTATAGTTTTTTCATTTGTTGATTTAAAACCTCTCAGATAAAAGTCAATGTCACCAGTCAATCCCAAATAATAATTAATTCCTTAGCAATTAATTAAGCCATCAAGTAAGTCATTTTATAAAAAAAAATATTTTATGCTATCTAAAGTAATTTTTTAATCAACTTATTCTTACCTTTCTAGTAGATATGATCAATTTTTTTCTATATTAATCTAACCTTTATTCATGAAATGACTAATAAATTTGAAAAAATCTTTGGAATGTTAAAAAAATACACATTTTCCATGAGAGAATTCATTAGTAATACTTGACATATCTATCATCAACAAAAAACCATAATTAACTGTCAAAAAATACAATATATTAACCATCCAATACTCCTTATGATGATCATCAAAATGTCGACTATCATTCGATAGTCACACTATCTCCATTCTACAATATTTTAAAATGATTCCATCCATTTATGGAATCAATAGGTCTCAACTTACAATAATAGGTCAAATCTTTATTAAAGGTACTTCCATAATTATCAAATTTTCCTCCCTTTTCCTAACCTTGACAAAACTTTTCTATTTTACTATGCCCTATAATATCTTTGTTCTCAGTTGTATTCCTTATGATATTCCTCTCTTTTGTACATTAATTTTTTTGTTAGGTAACCCTTGTGATAAAAACCTTGAAAAGAGTTTTATTTCTTGCACATTGTATTGAAAATAACATAAAAAATTCTTTTGACCAATTTCATAAATAATGACTATATGAGATATTTATTTAATCAAAAAAATCATATGTTTAAAGTTTAGCAACTTTTTTTTATTTTTCTTTAAAAATTCCCCTAAAATTAAATTAATGTTATTTTTAATATGTTTTGGTATTTATTTTTATGACATGTTCTCTTCCAATTCTTGTAGAATTATTATTTTTTGCTTCTTTTCATTTTTATTTATATTTGACTTCCTCTCCACTTTATTAATTCTTTCAAATAATTATATTTTTTATCTTATTCAAAGATATCCATATGCAAAATTCATTTCATGATATTAAAAATAAATTTTGAAATGCACTTACATTATTTCAACAAACATTATACAAAACTTAAAGGCTTTCAGCTAATTTGTAACCATCCCTCCACCAAAGAATTAAATCAATCAAATTCAAGAAAATGTTGAGAATTCTCCAAAGAGCTCTTCCTCCACTTTCCAAGTTGTTGTTGGTTTGTCAATTGTTCACGGGATGGTCTACTTCCTTATTTTGTTGATTTCTTTTGTCAGGAATGTCATTGTCATTTTCTTATGAAATAGTTTAGGATGCACCACCATGTTTCTTTGATCATATTTAAAAATAAAATTATAATTAGGAAAGAGTTTTATTTGGATTGAATGACAAAATACATGATTTTCTATGGCAACAATTGTGACAAAAATCTTGTTAGCAATAGAACAATTTGTTTCAATAATCTATGAAAGCATAAAATGTCTTGTCTTTAGTTATTCTCTTTTTCTAAACATTGTAATGTATTTCATGGGACTTACCTTTAAAACTACATGATTTGCTTACCAAAATTCCACTTTCTTAATTGTTCTCATCATAACTTTTTTTAAGTAATCTATTCCTCTTGAATTCATGTTTTGATTATTTAGAACTTTTAATAGAACATAAAATTATATCTATATCACTTATAAATTTATTAGTTCATTCATACCATTATAATAATAATTAATGCATCTTATTATATGCATCTCTATGCTAGGCTAATGATTGTTGTTGTAGGAAAATTAATTAGAAGTCAAATACTTATCCTAGTTGCCTCAAATACATCATTTTCATAATCTTAATATATTCTCAAGTGTTTTAAATATTGTCTTTCATTGACTTTATTTTGGGTATAGAATGTCATGTTAGACATTAGTTGAGTATTAGATGGAATCCTTATGTAATATATTAGTGTTTTCCATACCACATTAGTCATACTATTAATTAAAATATATTTGACTAATTGTTTTATCAAAAATGTTGCCTTAATAAGTAAAATATGAATTTTTGGGGTAGAGAACCTCATTTTCAATCCTACAAATATTTGGGTGTTAATTTTCTACACATCATCACATTGGTTTAAAGCAAAAACTTCTAGTTGTTAATATGCCATAGTGATCAATAATAAAGTTCCTTCATTTTATTGTTGATATAACATATATCAATCAATTATCCATCTAAATGTTTAGTTTAGCATTCTTTATGTTATATATCATTAGCTTTTGCACTCCTTAAAGAATTTATTTCTACTTTTTCTTTTTTCTTGATGATATAGGATCTTCAAACCATAATACTTGAATAATTCAAGCTATTCCATTTATCTTGATGTCTACATAGATTTATTACCAAACAAATTTTAAAAAAGACATTATATGTACTGTGAATAATAAGAATCTCAAATATGAAAGCTTTGGCATTTTGGATGGAAGTGTTACATCAAAAATTAAGATAAGAATTGGAGAATAGAAACCAAATTAATGGATTTTATTTTTTATAAACAATTTGACAGAGGAACCTTAGTTGTAAAGTAATCTACTCAAGTGGTTTTTTATGGAATTATGAATCAAAATAAGAAAGTAAATTTGGAACACATGGAGGATTTTAAAAAATTAAAATTAGAACAAAAACAATGAAAAATATAGATATAGTAGCATTATTATTAAAATATATTTCACTTATTTTTTGTCAAAATGGTTATCATAATAAGAAAAATATGTATTTTTATGGTAGATAATGTTATTCTCATTTAGTAAATCAACCTTTATACCTACAAATACTTTTTTTAATCTTTCACATTATCATGCTAGTTTAGAACAACAACATTTGGTTATCAGTATGTCACAAGTACAAATATAACAATGTTCTTTTTATTTTTCTACTAATATTGCATTTATATTTTTATTTTCTATCTAAATGTTTAATTAGTCTTCTTCAATGTTATGTATCAAACAAATTTCTCTCCTGTTAAAGCATTGGTAGCTTCTATTACTCTTCCTTTAGTGATATAGAATCTCCTAACCGTAATGCCCTAATAATTCAAGATGTTCTATTATCTCAATGTCTCAATAGATTTATTATCAAACCACTTATGAATATGATGCTATATTAATTTAGAATAACAACAAGTCTGAACATTAAAACTTAGGGATTTTTTTATGCAATTGTTACATCAAAAGATAGGAAAAAATTAGGGATTGAAAAAAAAGATAATGGAGACAATCTTTTTATGATATTATTCAAAAGATACACCTATAAGTGGTTCAATATGGAAACTTTAATTGTAAAGGAATACACTCAAGTTGTATTTAATGAAATTAGCATAAAAAAGCATTAGATTTGGAAGACATGAATGATTTTGAAAAAAGTAATGGAAGATCAAAAAAGATTATGGTATGAAAAACATAGTAGATTTTTACTCAATTATTATTTAAGAAGGGAATTTAGATAAGACTTTGTTCAATAAGAACTATGCTAATGAACTTCTTGAATTCATAGATTTTGTAGATGATGTGATTTGTTGATCAACCAACTTTGATTAATATGAATGAACAATTAAGCTTATGGATGTAGGATTTGAAGTTATCATAGTTGGTGAGTTTTACTTTTTTCTTTAAAAACGAGTTAAAAAAGATGAGAAAGGCAACCTTATATCTTAAATAAAACATATAAATCATATGTTTAAATTTTAAAAATATGGATATGGTTGCATCAAAGGAGTTATTATACAATAAAAATAATCTTAGTTATTTAATCCTAAGTGACTACTTTTTTTTAGTACAAACCCATTCCTCTCTTTAAAAAGAAGTCATATATGTTGTATCAACTTAAAACCTGTTCCTCAAAATACAAGTGAATCCTTGAGGAATGAATTTTACTATGTTTGTTATTGGATGATTTTAACTTCTTTGTTAAAATGAATGCATTTGTCATTATTAGGTAGGTTATGTCACCACAATATAGTCATAAAAAATGGGCATTAAAAAATAAAAACAAATTAATCATCTTGTTATCATTCAAAATAAGGAAAGGCTAGTGGCAAAGGGTTATAATCAAGTGAGAAAAGTAAACTTAAAAGGAGCACTTGAACTTGTCATAAGGTTGAAGGCAACATGGTCATTATTAGCTTTTTCTTATTACAAGTATTTAAACTATGCAAAATTGATATTAAGAGAACAATCATAAATCTTATTATTTAGAAGGAAGTGTGCGTAGAATATTTGGATTACTGTAAACATTGTCCTCATCAAAATCATGTGTAAAAGCTAATAAAATAAATAGATGATTTGTGACAAGAAAAAAGATCCTTGTGTTGATAGACTTAACAGATTTCTACTCAATTATTAATTCAGCATGGGAGTGTAGAGTGAATTTTGTTTGATCAAGAAGTATGCAAATGAACTTATTCTAGTCCAAGGTTATGCAGACGATATCAATTTTTGATCAGCCAACTTGGCCTTTTTGAGCAATTTAGTAAGCTTATGGGTCTAGGATTTGAGATTAATATAATGAGTGAAGAGACCCAATTTCTCAAATTGAAACTTAAATAATATGAAAAATTTATCATTGTATCTTAAATAAATTATATGAATGAGACCTTATAAATTCTTGATCTTGAGTAAAGTATTAAGCAAAGACAAGAAAGGAAAACAAATAGTTTCAAGGTATACCAAGGGTAGATTTGCTCTTTAATTAACTACGAAAAGACCTAAGAAAGTTTTTATTGTTGGACTTTCATAATTAATTCTTTGTTTTGGAAATTATAAAATGAATCTTTTGGTAATTGCTTGGCAAAAAGGTGTTAGGGTTTTCGTATCACAAATTTGATTTATGTCGTCACCTCATAAGATAAAGCTAGAAATATTATCTTCGTTCAATGGTACATAAGAAAAGAGCTGTAGACATTTAATCTTATTTTGAGACATCTTAAATTCATGATCTATTAAAAAAATATTGAACTATTGCTTGGAACAAATGAAACATAAAACATAGCATTGTAAGGATTTTTGGAAAAAAAATGTTTGTGGTAAAAAGGAGAGTATGAGATATGGGATTACATTAACAAAATAAATACCCACAAAATAATACAGTATGTGTGTCATTTGCCTAATAAAAAACCTTATCTAGTACTATAAGGACAAACAATGTGATGTTAGGTACCATTTCATCAGGGAACATACAAAATGAAATGTGGTAGACAATTAATTTGTTGTTAAAATGCAACTTGTTGGCATCTTCATCAAGATGCCTAGGAAAGATTTACTTAATAGGATTAAATGACTTTTTTATCATGACAAAAGTTGGAGACATAAATCTTGGTTTTTAAAGCAGTTCCTTAAGTGAAGGGGATCACATCCATGTGCTTTTATTACTTGCAAATCTAGCTTCACTAGATAATACTGAGTAAATGCTTTCTTACTTCACATTGAATTACTTTATGATAAACTTATAATGTAACTTATCAAAAAAAAATAAGAGGTTCTTGGTCTAATGAGTAATACTCAAGTATAGTTTAATAATTACAACCTATTTTAGTAGCTTACTCATTGATCATTAAGTATTGCTTCTAGGTGTGAGGGTGAACAACATTGGAAGCAGATTAATGTTAGAAGACTACTGAATTGATTAAATAGGTGTATGTAACCATGTTAAAGAGCAATGGAAAACGTAATTGTATGATCAAGAAACTAAGTATCCTTTTTGAGTAAAACATTTTCCCTACCTTGTAAATTAAAGGAACTTGTGGCTCAACTACACTATGCATGATTTTTCAAATTCGAAAAGATAACTTTTGCATGACTAAATTCACCACAATATCCCATCTTATAAAATATGATTAGCTACTGGAGAGAAAAGGCAATTATAAAACTAGATTATTTGATGTAAAATAAGAATTAGATCTAATAAAATTTTATGAAACAATTACTAGCAAAGGTTAAAACAATATGATAAAATTATTCAGTTAAAGAAAATCATTATATAAAAAATGTATATGAAAAACTCAAACAAATCAATTGATACAGTTTACTTATACCTTATAGTAAAATCATTCAAATTAAAATTAAACTATTGAAAATGTTGTATATCACCATCATATAATATGCAATGGTATAACAAATATTATGAATTGTATAATGGTAATGTTCATACCGTAATTAATTAAAAAATTTCCAATATATAAATATTAGTTTATACCATAAAATTATCTTACTCATTTACACGTACATAAAATGAAAAAGTTTGTATGGTACAATAAATTTTTATTGGATTCTATGATCAACTCACTTTTATTTACCATAACAAATTCTTGGAATTCATATGGTATGCTGACATTCTTTCACACTAACTAGATTGTTTAAAAATGGATATCAAACAATATGATTATGATGTTGAATTATACAATCAAACCACCAAAATTTTTTGATGTTATGAAATTATCTTATTATATTATTCTAACTTGATAAATTTTTTGTAACAAATCAAGTTTCCTATATAGTTTTTGAAAATAAATAGCATTGAGTTTGAATGTTGCAAGAAGTTTGAAAAAGAAAATTTCAAGTCTAGTGTTGTTAATTCTTTTGTCAGTTGAACCTATTTTCTTAGCATTTTCATATCTAAGAAATTTTAATTGAAATAATTTCCTATATGGTGTTATATTATTTTATTTTAGATGAAAGATATCATTTTTTATAGTATAAAAAAATTCTTTTTTTTTCTAATATAGTTTTTATTTAAACAAATTTTGATGTTAACTTACATATATTCCTTAAATAATTTATATTTTTAATTAATTAATCATGCATAAGCCTTAACAAAATCTAGATTTATAGATATTCTGTTAATTTATTTTGTAAACTATTTGTTTCAATTTTTAATTTTAATTAAGATATCCTCTATCCTTAAAATATTAAAAGAGCTGACAAATCACGAGCTTGGAATAATTTTAATATTTTTTCCATTGAAATTGTTTTATTCTTTTAAAAATACATTTTTTTATTTTTGTAATTAGGAGCATTTTATTTTGTTGTAGATAGTTTCTATTTATTTGTATTTTTTATACTTAATAATTTAATTTTTAAGGCAATGTTTTGAATATCTTTTAATATTTTATTGTGATAATAATTTTATACTTTGTAAATGTTTTATTCATTTTTAACTATCATGGATCTTACTCTATGTGATAATTATCCTTTTCATAATACAAATGTTTTTCGTTAATGATTTCCTTTATCTTGTTTTACTAATTCTCTTATCACATTATTTTTAACATGTTTATCAAGCTTATACTCTTAAAAATTTTTTTGGGTGATGTCAAGTAGAAATACAGTAAAAACTTTCAAATAAGTCATTAAAGCATTTACATGATGATTTCTTTGTATTTTTTATAATTTGATGATACTTTTAGATAAGTGTCTTTGATATGTCTTATTCAAATATTTCGATAATAAAAATATTTAATTTTTAAATTAATAAGTTTTTGTATAAATATGTACTTCAACGAGAATTTTGAATTTTAACTTTTTTATTTTTAACGAAAATTTTTTTTACTGATTAATCTGATTGAAACTTTAACCTCTCAAAATATTTAACTCTGTTAGTATTTTTTATCATTTATACATTTGCATACCATGGTATATATGTTTGTTCATTTGTTATATCTAAAATATTATTATAGCCTTTAGTTAAGAGGTTTGTAATATGAACTTAGATTTCGAAAACTTAATTAAGACAGCAATAGTAATTAGTTTTTAGAAGTGCTTCCAGAAATATGTTTTCATAATTGTGTCACTAAATAAATTCTTTTAATATATTATGCATGTTCTATTCATTTTTAAAACATTGTTATTAGTTTAATAATTTAGATTTTAAATTTTGACCATTAATTAATTTTTTTTGTAGAGACATATTGAAATTACGTTATGCCTTTTATGGTTTTTTACTTGAAATCTTCTATCACTTTTTATCTCATTTTTTTCATATTTTATTCTAAAAAGTTTATGCAGTAATTATTGGTATAATAATTTTTAGTTATTTCATAATAGATTTCAAAGGTATTGAGTACTCTTTATTCATAAGATAATTACCAATACTTGTTTTTTTTGGATATTATTTTATATTATTTTCATATATTTTAAAATTTTAATTATCACAACAACATGTTATTATTTTTTTAATTTTGTTTATCAAATTGTGGAATTAAAAACATAAAATAATTGATATGCTCGAGAATCTTTTTACACCACCTCTATGCAAAACACATTTATTAAATATTGATATGAAATGGCATTTTAAGAAGGTCTTAAGTCTTCCTTAAGCTTCATTACTTAGGAGTTGGTTGTTCCTATTTGTTACATATGTATACAAATTTTTTTGTTAGTGTATACTATTTTTAACAATTTCACTTTAAATTAATTTTTTAAATTTTTAGTTTTCAATCACTTTTTTAGGATAACTTTGATAACTAAGTTATAAATAGTTTCCAACACATTTACATATTTTTAAGATTATTATCTTTTAATTTCAATAACAAGATTATTTTATTATGTTATTGTGTAATTTTAACATGTATCATATAAATATAACAAATATTTTTAAATATTTGCATAATTATGATGTGTCTTTTTTGTATTTTTTATCTAAACTAATCATGCTTTATTTAGCCAACTACTGTTTAAATTAAGAAACAGTTTTAAACATTTAAATATTTTTAATAATAATAACTTATTATTAATCTACAGTAATAAGAGAACTCTATGTTGAAATATTATTCTTGTTACTTATTTTAATTCATATTTAAAATAATCATGCTTTTAAAATTTTTCATACAATGCAAATTTTTTAAATATTATGTAATTGCAATAATTTGCATACTTTTAACTTTTATTATAATTTTGTTTTACTATAGCATTGAGTTATTTAATTTATGCTATAGCATTTATGTTCAACAAACTTAATTCTTGAAATTGTTTTAACAACCATGACTTACTTATTTATAAAATGCTATTTATGAAAGATGCACCAATAGAAAATCTTTATGATGACTACTAATATTTTAATATTGTGCATTCATATGTAATGAAAAATTATAGTTTCACAACATATATAATATATCAATAAATATTTTATTATTTTATTATTTTTAATTTCTTAGAAATTACTAGAAACTAATTTAAATATTAATGGTATAAAGCTATATTTTAGAATCTTATTTTGTTGATATGATGTCAACCTTATTTTGAGCACCGAAATTATGTTCTAGGAAAATTTTATTTTATTTTTTATTGTTTTCATATAAAAAATGCGAAATTAAATTGTAATTAATAGAACAATTTTCATCACATTTTATTGACATTATTTATACTATTTTTCGATGTTTCTATTAACCATTTTGTCCAAAGTTTTGTAACATTTTATTTTTTGTACTATTTCCCTAATTATTTTATTATATTTTGTTTTTGTTGTTTTGTTCTTTATTCAATTTTTGACATGATATATTGAAAGTAATGAATAAACTTTTAAATATTAAATTGTTTCAACGACCATATACCTTTTAATTGTTCCAAAATATTTGTACTAATAAGTTTGAAAGCATTACATCCTTAAGGAAATTTGTGTTCATTTCCAATGGATTTGGCGATAATTATTTAAGTCATTTTTAATGGTTTTGCTGTTTAGTAATTCTTTTATTTTTTTTATATCAACAAATTTGTCTTTATTTAATTACCTAAACATTTTTGAATGTAACATACACTTTGTTTTAGAACTCTGCTATGAATGTTCCAGTTGTGGTATTTCATAACAACTTAGCATTTTCTTGTCTGACAACATTTTTATTTAAATGGTATTTATTTGCTATTCTATATTATGATAGTTAATGTACAACATTCTAGCATTCGATCTATTTCCATATCTATTTTATAATGTTTTTGCCGATTAGGCATGTCCATGAATGTGCCAATATAATTATCTTTATTACGAAAAGAAAAAAAAATTATTACTATATTGTAACATCCAACTTATCAAGATTGTGAAGGAAATGGCCAAAATGGTTTGCATAAAACTATGAAAAGAATTTTTTTTGTGAAAATTATGAAAATATAAAATATGAAAAACTAAAAATTTATATAATTTAATAATCATATATAATATTCAAATTGTATAACATATAAAATATAATTTACTATCATTATAAATAAAAGAAAAAAAAATTAAATTAAAAAAATTAAGGAAAATAAATAAAATGAAAACACAAAACAAATAATATTACAAATATGTTAACCACACAACATCAAAAAAATGTGACAAAAAACGCTTTTTGCTAAACAAAAGTGAAAACTAAAGTTTCTTTGACGTCAAAAACATAAAATAATAAATGCCACAAAATATCTGAAAATCATGAAAACATTGTGTACACTTTATCATAAAACATTGCACATATTTCAAAATGCTAACCATATGTATATATTACATAAAAGCATGATAAATGCTTTATAAAAGATATATATGAACTAGAATTATGAAGAAAAAGGCAGAATGGAGACCCTTTTTCTAAATTTCGATCTTGCTCTTATGCCATAATGATAAAAAAAAGGTTGATAAAGAATAAAAGAAATTGAAGGAAACAAAATCATTTTGCTCCTCTCTAATTGCTTGCTTTTATGCAAAATTTCAATGATAGAGACATCAAATATTATAAAAAAAATTTATATTTCACTCAAAGATTTTTTAAGAGTATATAATAAGAATCTATATATCAAAATGCTAACCTTCATGTAACAAAAAATTCCTTACACTTAAGCCATTGCAAATGAATAAAAATTACAAATAAAAAGAAAACAAAGAATTGAATATTATTAATCTTATAATACAACTTTTCTTATATTAGTTAACCCCACTAAAAAATTTCATATTTTAGGTTTTTATACTCTTAGGATACTTAATTTAGTTCAACTTCTATTTTGAAGATGTGACTAATTGCTTTATCAAAAAAAATTCATATAATTAAGGAAATAAACATCATGCTTGCTATTTTTTTTGAAATCATGAGCAAGAAAATTTTTTGTAACACAAATTCATCTTATTTTTCTTCAAATGCTTTAGTTAGATTAAACTTAGGATAGATAAACTAAGGCAGATAAGTTTTAGAAAGGTAATGTACAAAAGATTTATTATTAAATTAAGAAGTAGAATTAGGACATTATTTAGATCTTAATTAGATTCACTTAGAGTTAACATTGGCGGATAGATTTTTAAAAGTTCTTCAGCTTTGTATTTTTATTAAATAAAGTCAAAGTTTCATATTTGAACTTATCATTGATGAAATGTAAAGATGAAATATTGAATAATTGCATGAATATTTCAAGGGATACAATTTCCATGACCAAAATGCAAAGCATTTACTTAACATAACTATGTTCTTTCAACATATAATATAAATGTAGCCATATAAGTCCATCACACAATGTATTATGTTTGTAATTTTCATAGTTAGTTCCAAGTAAACAATAATGTTCTCATTAATAAAAATTATAGCTTCTTAAAAAAATAAATGTCGAACATATTTAGAGATTGCACATGATAATCAATTAGATTTTGATAGTGGACTAAGTAATTTAACTCATACATGTGTAACATGAATCATTTTATGTCTTGAGTTTAATAAAAACCAATGTAACTAATGTATAATTTGAGATGATTATGTTTAAAAACCAATGTAACTATTTCTCATGAGTAATATAAATAAAACACATAGCAAATGTGCTAACATATTCAAAATATAGTAATTCGAAACCATAATTTGGGTCACAAGAAAAGTTAAAAATGAGGGAAGAAATGTCAAAAAAGGCAATGCAACAACTAGTGATTTTTAATCGTAATGATTATTTCAATAACTCAAAATAAGCTTTGATAAAAAAGATTTGATAAGATTTCTAATGAGATTTTTATCCACTAGCTACGTAATATGAATTTAGTTGTTTTACATGAAATTAAATTACAATCTATTTAAATCCACAAATTATTTGGTAGTTTAGTTAGTTTTCCCTTGAATTTAGGTTTAAAATTACATTCTATTTACAATTCTATGATGTAATGAATAGAAACGTCTTTTGTTAATATTGGTAATATATTTCTCCAAATAATGTTTTCTTTATCTAAAAATGTGCATAATCTTAGTTCGCTATCTAGGTAGTTTAGATGATTATCTAATATCTAAATTATTATTTGAATTTATCTCTGCCATTGTTGACAACCCTTTTATTGTTATCATTCATCATAAGTCCTATTATAAGAGTTCCACTTACCCATACTACATTAATAATTCTTGGCCATCTCCTTGGTCACTTAAGTCCTAAATCACATAAATCATTAGGCATTATATTGATTTTAGTTAGGCCAGCTCACAAAGCTCTTCAAGTTATGAAATTAATTGCAACAATAATCCCCAATGACCATGGTATCACTAAGAGTGCATAAGTGGTTGCCTTTAAATACTACATTACACATAACAACTCTTCTAGCAAGAAACAAGGATTTAGTAACCTAAGCCACATCTTTGTTCATAATTTTTTATATAGTATGTCCATGTTTGGGATTTTTAATTAAAAATGATAACCCTACTACAACATAAATTGGTTTTTTCTTATTTTTAAATAGCTAGAAATCATTTTCATTCATTTCTTTTCATTTCATTATTATAATTTAAATAATATTTGGCATAATTCACTTTTTTTCTCATTTAATAAATTTATTATATATTGCCTTCTAGTTTATTAAATTTTTCTTCTAACTATTTAAATGGACATGTAAAATAGAAGTTGTCAATGTCATCAGCCAAAATGGTGAGAAATGCATTATAATTATGGAAGTGGGTAAGCTCCATTTGTGTAATTGCAACATAAGGAGACAAAATTCTTGTTAGGCTCCACCTAATTTTGCACGTTTGATGTGCATATCCATTTCATTGAAAATGTATGTTTGTATTAAAAGAGGCCAATCATATTTGTCCAAAGTTAAAAAAAATATTAGGTTTGTTTAGTATAAGGGTTGAGATGCTCTTTCTATTATACTTGCTAAATAAATATTCATAATATAAGTGCATCATAAGATGAAGAGTATTAGTGATCACCAAGATTAAATGGATGATAGTATAATCATCATTGATCACATTAGTCCATTGTTTGCAATTCTTTGTGAACCATCAAACTTTCTTAAGTTTCCATAAATAGTATTTTATGATGATAGCTAGGATTTCCTTAGATAATGTTTTGATTTGAAGTAGTTTAAATCAAAATATTATTATATTTTGATAGCCAGGTTTTACTTTGATGCATACTTTCTTTATCTATTAGTTATTGAAGTCGAATTATGGAATTTAAGCACTGAGATTAAGAATGCTCTGCACCCACTACTATTCAACTATTTTTATCATATGATTTTTCATACACATGAACAATACTCGGAAAAATAGAAGTCCTATCTTACAATAATAATATTTGCATTACACAAAATAGGCAGAAACCTTGAATATTTTAGTTCTAACTCCATTTAATATGAACATTACTCCATAATTTAGATATCATGCCTTTTATGATGATAAAATGTATGGAAATTACAATTTTTCCATAGTAATAGTAGTTTTATAATTATAGAGAATTGATGTTTCATCCATATATGAGTTGAATTTTTCATTGTTGGTTTATGAGCAAGAGTATCAGCACATCATTATTTTACGTGTATAATAAACTCCATTTTATGTTTAGCAAACTAGTTTTCATATTTGCATAATCCCATTTACTAACTCCCATTGTATGTTTACTCTATTTTGGAATAGATTTAATAGCACACTACATTCTACTAAAATGTGTAAATTGTCAATTTCCAATTAGTTGCATAATTGAACACCCCTAGTTGTGGCCAACACATTAATTTTAGTTATTATTTTCTTTATTTAAATATTAAAAAAGTCTAAACTCATTTCCTTTAAATGTTTCGAAACATTTCAGTTACAATAGCAGTACAAATGGCACATAGCTTCTCAACGATGATGCTTAACTACATCTAGATCTCCGGTTGAGGGAACCACCTAATTGCTTTCACTTTTCTTTCTTAAGTTCTTGCTTATTAATTTATGATTCCCAAAAAATTTGTTTTACATTTTCTTATAAAGTTTGAATTATTGGAAAAAAAGCTTATTATGAAGCAACAATTGTTTTTTATATTACATATAACATCATGCAACAATTTGAGTTAATTTTTCATATTACCTTGAATGTCGCATGATGTAATTCATTTCATGACTTTATAGGTATCAGCTTGCATAATGTGTAAATTTTTTTTCAAAAGTAACCCATCCTTATTTAGCTTCTTTACAATAAAAAAGCATGATCAATTGAATCTTTATTTGACATTGTTGGTGCATTCAAGAAAGTTGAAAGTTTATGTTGATTAGGTTATTTGTTAATGGCATAAGTTATTGAATATCAACCATGTTAACATTAACAAATTTAAAGGGCATTTGGTGCTTCATATGTGTAGTCTACATTTTAAATTTAGCTGTTTTAATCTCAAATAAACTTGGGTAGAATGATAGCTAAGTTACACATAACAAGTAAGAGAAAATATATAAGAAATTCATTGAGTTAGAAATTTGCATTCCTTTTAATCAAATCTTTCATCCTTTGCATGTCAAGACATGTGTTAGATTTCATTTTTGATGTATCTAATGATTAGTATTTTATTGACATGTAGTTAGACCAAAACTTATTATTATTGTGTAACTTCCAATTAAGTTCTACATAAAAAGTTTAATCATTTTCTTGATTTTCTAAATACCAAGGCTATTTCTTCTAATGTGAACTAAGATTATTCCAAGTATTCTAGAGATGCTTAAGATTTGCTTCAAAAATTCTCACGGCAGTTAACTCAATCCTTTTTTAATTTCTAATAATTTTATGTTGCGAGTTTAGCTATTATTGCAATATATAATAGAAATGCGGAAATGGCATGCTCGATGAGAATGATTCCACCCTTGATAGATAACAACTTCTTTTTCCACCTAAGTAAATTTTTTTTTTATTTTACCAACCAAATTTTTGAAGTAAGCTTCTTTCTTCTAACATATATATATTGTGTACCACAAATAAGCCAAAGGAAGATTTAATTAATGTAATCTTGGACCCTTTAAATTTTTATTAACCTAGCATACACTCTTTTTGTTTCAACAGATGTCCTCATTTTAATTTTTTATATTTAAGTATTTTATAGAGTTATTAAAGAGCTACATAAACTTACTAACATTAATAATAGTTTTTAGATGTCCTTTATTACTGACAATTATGTTGTTTGCATAAGATAGGAAAGTGATAGATATAGATGATCTGTGTTGTCCATATAATATCATTCTTTTTTTAAGCAAAAAAAATACTAGTTCTTCTTTTGAAGAACTCAGTGAATGAGATGAAAATAATGGAAGGTAGAGGGTTATTCTTATAAGACTGATTGAATGTTGAAAACGTTACTTGGTGATCCACTAATGACAATTCATATCCATGCATTACAAAGGTTATTAGTGAGCACCTTAATAAGCTTCTTTTTAACATTGTACTTGGAGAGTTTCTTAAAAAGAAATTTCCATGAAATGTTGTAATTCACATTATTCAAATACAACTTAATAATAAAATTTTTACTTTATTTTTACTATTAATTGAATGTACTAATTATTGAACCAATAATATTTTTTATACAACATATCTACATTTGGAAAATTTGTTTGCTTTAGAGAAACAAGCCTATTAAAAATTTTGTTATATTTATGAACGATGAGTTTTGTGAATATTATTTTTAAGCTTTTTAAAGAATATTTTGTCTAAAATCAAAAACTTTTTGTAGGTTACAAGATTGAGGAAAATATATAATGTTTGAAGCTACAATCTTACAAAGAATTGGAGATGTTGTAAAACTTCGTTAGGTACATAAAAAAACATGTGAAATTAAATCCAAAAAACTAATGAATCAGTTTCCAATAAAACCATCTGGACCAAGAGTGCTACCTAAATTCATAATAAAATTTATCTCTTTATTTCCTCCTTGGTGATATGTTGCGTTATTCTATTATTTGTTTGCTTTTGTTAATAAGTAAAGGATGTAGTTAAACATATTTTGACCTTGAATTACTTAAGAAGACTTAAAAAGATTAGGAAAGTCGTTGATTACAACTATCATTATTTTGACCTTCTTTTTTTTCACTTTGTCACTATTGTACAATAGAATGTTGCATTTCTTTCTCCTTTTATTAGCCATCTAATTCCTTCTTTTCATTTCAAATAAATTTACCCACTTTCAAAATCTTGTAAAAATAAGAATTAACAAGGTACAACTTGTTCCACTTATCATTTTCATTGAAGAATTACTTATTTAAAACTCACCACATCCTTATATAATTTAATGGGATCAAAGATTTTTGTAAATATTTATCTTTTCAATGTTTAAGGCATATTTTATGCCCAATTTCTTTTAAGTCTAGGGACTTCTTCCCAAATAAGTTGAAAAAACAATTCCAATTATTCTCCATTATTTGCAAAAAAGTAGGGTGATTGAAAATCATGTTATAAAATTTAGATTTTTTGGGAAATAAAGGATAGATTTTGATAAAATTTATTAGAAGAGCCACATGACTTGATCCAGTTCTTAGAAGGTGATGAAATATAAAAGTTAAAAGTAGTTCAACCTTTTTCTCAATAACCAACGACCAACTACGGAAGCCAAAGAAAACACCTTAGTGGCTCTATGGGGGGGCCACGTTGATCTCGTCCATACTTTAATACCTTTTCTTCACCATATAAAGTAATAACTAAGAAATGACTACTTCTTAAGTTGACATAGTGTCATACAATCAATAGTCTTACATTGGTTCTAGTTTAGTGGCTGATAGTCCATTGTAATCTTTTGAAGATATGGTTTCATTAAAATACTTGCCCACCATCAATGGATTTGTAGTGTTGTTGATAATGTAAAATGTCTTGCCCATAATTAGTTTTTTCTAGATACCATACTTTTATCTTATGTGTTAAGTGTAGCTAGCGTTAGAAACCAAGCCTTAACGCTAGATATTGGTATGGATGAACTACTTTTCGTTAATGTCAATGCTATAGTTAAAGTCCTTACAAAGAATCCATATCTTTTTTTATTGAATGTAATAACAATGCTAAAAATTGAGTTTAAAAGGAAATATTTAGATCTTACCCTTATAAGACATAAGTTCCAAGAATACAACTTATCTAATAATATATATTTTAATAAATTGATTACTCACTTTACAAAGCCTTTTTTAATAACACCCTAAACAATTAAAAATAAGAAATTATTCATTAAGACAAATTTTATCTACAATTTGGATAAATGAAAGCATCCTCTAATACTTTTTTGGCTAATTAGTTTTTTGTAAATCTTTTTTAACTTTTTTTTTGCATCTTTTGATATTTCAGTGGCTTAAACTCAATTTGAATTTCAAACATATAGGTTGATCATCTCAAAAATTTTTTCACTAAAAATTTTAAGATCTAGATTATCATATCAGTGCTAAAATCATATTAATTTTTTGAATAAAATACTTAATCATTGTCCTTCTCATTTTTTAGAATATTTTAAGGAACTATAGTCATCCAATAATTGGCTCGTCAGATAGTTGTACTCCTTTGTATATATCAATTATCTTTAATTAACATTAGGCATTTGCTCAATATTTTTTATTTTTATTAAGACCTTTGGATGAACATCCATAGTGGATTTCTTGATCAAAGAGTTAACAAATAAAGTAGGAATTTCGACGGCTTCACTATTTTCTTATTGTTGGTTATTTTTGTTGACATCTTTTTTGACATTTTGCCCATTAATTACATATCCCTATTCCTTGATATAAACAACATGATGATCCTAAGAGTTATCTAATTATTTTTAATTCTTGCATTGAGTTAGCTCATGCGTATGTTTGTGGCAACCTTTGATAGATTTAGGTAAGTTATTATGCTTGATTTTCTAACAAAAGTCATTGTTTGAAACACATTTAGTAGGAATTCTAATTATGTTTGCCAACCCTTTTGCTAACTCCACGTCAATACATACTCAAGCAATTTTAGGATGTGTTAAATTAAGGGTATTAACATCTAACTTGAAAGGGCCTAGTCACTGACATTATTAAGTGATGTACTAAAACAATGAATTGGTAGATGCCTCATTTTGTAGCAAGCCAAGTGATTGTTCCAAATTCAATTGAAAGAAAGGGTAGAAGTCAGACACAAATCAGACAAACTATCAATAGTCTTACAATGTCCACTCAAATTCACATCTTAATAGCTTTTGTGCATGAAGAAACATGTGAAGGAATATTTAAAAAATTTAGCTTCAATTTAATAAGTTACCTTTACAACACACCTAAGTAAATAAATTTTTCTTTGACATCTTTGATTACTTTTGTTAACAAAATAATTGATCATTTCAAAGCATTAGTGCAAGATTCACTTAAAAATAATTGTTTTCATGGTAAAAATGCTCGTTTTGTAAGTCATTTAAAAAGTAGATATGTGACAATTATGCTTCTTAGAGTAATTCATTACTTCAAAAATTTGATGCCTCTTGTAACTAATAAATATATTGTTGATGCTTGTTTCTTTTCATTTTTAAATTACCACAATGTTGATGTTAATTAATGCATTTCGATAAATTATCATCATATTCAACAAGTGAGATGCAATCAAAATATCAATTACACTTTGCACGTTCAATCAGCAAACGAAGTTCCAGTGTACTTGATGTTATTTTCGTTTTATATTTCTTTTGTTTATTCTTCTCTTTCTAGCATAAAATAGTGATTTCAGGAAATTTATCTCCAAATAACTTACCTAAATCTTTTGTTTCTTCATAAGAAAAAGGAAAGACATAAAATTTTAACCTAATGTTATGCAACAAAGAAAAGTGTAAATGATTTTGTCATCTTGCATTAAGTAGAATAATTATACTTGACTTATCACCCATATCTTCAAGAATAATGCTAGAATGATCCAAGAAATTGAACAAATTATTGTTTACATTTCGGAAAAAAACATTAAGAGAATTTTTCCATAATGCATAATATTTCCAATGAAATAAAGAAGGTGAATCCAAAATTGTTAATAGATATTTGAAGTTATTCACCATAAAAAATGCAAGAGAATTACCTTTTATCTAGAACTTCTACATTTGACTCTACCCTTATGGCAATTGTTCAATGGACTACAATTGCTATAAGAGGAAGGGAATTTTGGCTTTCTAAATTATTAACTTAAATGATTTTTGCTGTATAACAATAACTTTCATCATTTGAAATCTTCTTAAGAATTGCAAACATATTATTATTGAAAAAACAATGATGAAAATAAATCAAAAAATGAATAAATTAGAGAATGATTTTGAATATGTCTACCAAAAACACAAAGCCTTCATTAAATAATAGTCAACCTAACTAGGCTTCCACTAAACTTGAAACATTTGTCATATGGTGGGCATATTAAAAATCCTTGCAACAACTTCATCAATCCTTGCAGCAACGTCAACAATTCATGCAACAACATCATTAATAAATTATGACCATTTAGGTAGATAATAAATTCGCAGAGCCACAAGTGAACATTTGTAGACATTCGTCTGTTTGTTCTAGGCCTATCGATGAAAGTTTAACAGTAAATTCACAATTGGAAGGGATTAAATTGATTATAAGGAAAACTATTCCAAAGCTTTTATAAGTAGATTGAAATTAAAAAAATTAATTAGTGCTACATAACATTTCTTATTGTAATCAAATACTACAACACCTTCATTAAATTAATTTTATCACACTTTACTATTTGAAAACCCTTACCAACATCAAAATCACGCAACTACTTATTCAAACTTCATTTGAAAAAGCAAAGTACATTGTTGTACATAACTTCCTCATCAACCTCATGGATCAACAAAGTTCACGGGAATTCTTTTTTTATTTTTCAAATGTTCTACACATGACCGGTAGTTTATAGGATTTTTTACATTATGCTTCAAGTAAAGGGAGTTGTTTTTGAGAACTATAACTTGATTGGATTTTAGTTACAAAAATAGCCATTTTTTTGAAATTGAGTCTAGCCCACAAAGTCTCAAGAAAGTTTGGCTTTAGCATTGTAAGAGAACAACTTAGATTATGTTTCAACTAGCGAAAAATACAAGTGGTTGTGCAGTAGCAGAGGGAGAAAAACAGATAAGGTGAGGTTATGTGTTTACCTTTTAAAATGACAAGTGATGCTTTCTCAACTTGCAATGCAATAGTTCTCCTAGGAAGAAACAAAACCAACAAAAATGTTGTTGTTTTTTCATACTAGCAATATTCTTTTCTTGTTTCCACTTTGTCAGGAATTTGATTACTATTGCTACTAAAAGTTGAATTATTGGGGACCAGTAGTATCATAAACAATTTCCTAAACTTTTAAAACATGCAAAGTAAGATCATTAGAACTTAGCACACATTTTTTCTGAGAGCTATAGTTCTTCAGGGATAATCAAAGCAGACACTATCCATATGATTCATAGTATAGTCATTAGTTAGCATTGATGCCCAGACACCAATCAGACAGGTGTTGACACTTTTGGGGAATCATTGTATCTTTTCTTTATATGTGGAGTTATGGTATTGCTTAGCTTTATATTACAGGATCAAATTTTTTGTAAAGAAGGTGAAAAGGACAAAAAATTGCTTGCTTTAATCTATACCTTCAATTGTTACCCGCCAATAACCTCGTTAGACTTAATAGAATAAATGTACCATGTTTTCCAAAAAGGATTAATGAATAGGTCTTAAAATTGTAATCTAGATCACGAGCTCATATGACTTACAATCACACCTAAATTAGCTACTTTGTACTTACCCATGAGAACCATTATAAAAGTGGCACAATTTGTTGAGCCTCTAAATGAAACTAAATCTAATAATACTGTGCTTACCTACCATCGCACTTTACTACCCATTGAACTTTATCTAATCCATGACACTATTTATATCACATTGACCTACTAATTTCATCCATGACACATGAACTCAAATTTGACCAAGAAATCATCGAAACCACAATGATTCGATGGCTAAATACATGACACACCTACTTGGATCTGACTTGCAACACCATCGATGGTGTGCTAATTTGCCAGTTTATTCTTCAAAACCCGAACCGAAATATTTTTCAATGACCCATGTGGACCTGGCTAACAAAAAATGAAAATGCAATTCTTTACAAAGATAGTTTTGCGACTATTTGGACCATGGATACTTTGGAAAAAACAATAACTTTTTAGAAACCTATTTGGCAATAGCTTTGACCAAAGCTTTGGTAACCACTGTTTAGAAAATATATTTTTTGAAACTAAAAAGGGCAACTTTTCAAATTGCTTTCCTTTAAGAGCTAATTCCATCGATTTTGTATTTCTTTCATTGTCTTGCTGAGTTTTAGGTTTAATTGCAATAAGAACTCCACTATGTTGAATCATCTATGCTACAATATTTCAGGGAAGAGTGGGAAGCTTAAGTGATGAGACAGTGTATCAGTTTGTTTACCAATAGCACCAATACATTGCCTTCAAGTGGACGCTACATAAGTGTTCCTTTCACATTGATGTTTGTTTTACTTCATTCATTCACTTTTATTATGTCATTTCGTTACACAACATAGTCCTTTTCCACATTGATGCTTAATTTTTTCTTATAATTCTACTACTATCTATTATCAACTTCCATGTTATTTTCAATTCAATTTTTTGTTTTGTTTGAACTAGCTTTTTGTGCAAGTTACTTCATTACTCTATCTTATAGCACAATTATACTAGTGTTTGCAATGTTGAAAGCAAAGTAATAGTAAACAAAACATTCTTTTGAATTTTCCTTTATTAACACCAAATTTAAAAAAAAATTACAGTGAGAAACCTCAAATGAGGTAGTTTTCTTTTCTTTCTTCTCAAGGGCACAATTTATATAAATGTTATCATGTAGAACTTATAACGTGGAGCACCCACACAACAACAAACAACAAGTGACCCTCCAGGATCTTTTAACTTGACTATGAACTTTAGAAAAGTTAGAGAAATATGGTTTAAGGATCATCGAACTAGAACAGGTTCTAAATGAGCCCACCATTTCAAACCAAATATTGTCATTCACACTAATCAAATGCCTCTTATAATTAACAAACCTTGCTTTGGTTGATACTAAGAAAATTATGTTAATAAACACATGAAGTCTATAAAATGTGACATTCTCATCCTTCGAGGCATCATAAATCTTAAGGAATATATAGAGTTGTTGATTTCTTTGTATTATTGCTTCTAATGGTTTAAACTTAGTGAAAAACAAAAGGAGTTATTTGCACAAATGAAACTGACAAAATAAACTCAACTATCTATAAGAATCATAGAAATCCATTCTCAACAAAGGGGATCTCCACTCATCAAAATACATATGCCTCTTATAAAAGAATCACTTACTTGACCATAGACATGCCAAACAAAAGAAGGAAACTATGTAATGAGTGCATTACTCATTTTAATGAGTACTATTGCACTATTGTGTTAATGAAGAGGCCTATTGGATTACTATTGACTACAAAACCTATAAACATTTGTCTAATAAAAAAGTAAAAGAATCAACCATGTAAAACTTCGACTTTACAAATTCAAATGCTCCATAATTAGTGTACCAAAATATCCCACAGCAAGCCGTCCTGATCCTTAAGCTTAGAATGAAACTCAGCCATAATATTAATGAATCACCCAAAGGTAACTTGTTCCAATGTAAAAGGTCAAGTCACATGATAGCCACATACAAAATGATAAGTAAGCTATATTAAGGAAGACAATTATGGGGAATTAAGCACCATTGCAGAATAAGAGATCAAAGAATATGCTTCCTAATCATACTTAGCCAATGAGTACTCCAATGAGGATTTGGAGAACAAAAATGATAACACAAGGCCATTACAGTCATGAGAAGCACCTTCACCAAACAAATGGGAAGTGAAGATTAAAGGCATACCACCATTTTTTATATCTTTGTCAAGTATTGTTGTAGTTTCTACAAATGGGGTAGCATGCCTTAGCCTTTGGATCATGCACTACCTAAACCCACATATTATGTCATTTATTAACAAAATATCCATGTGAGTCAAGAAAAAATAAACTATGCCAATTAAATTTGGCAAATAATTTGGAAGATATTTTATGTCATGGAATTATAAAGTATCATCCCATTATGAGCACGGTTATATGACAATGACACCATTATTTCTAGCAAAGCCAACACCTACACTTCTACACATCATGACCGGAAATTTAATATATGGCCATGAACAATTAACGATCATGTCCAACCTATGAAAAATTGCCCAATTAGCCAAATAAGTAAAAACTATCTATATCCCATGGTAAACTAGATAAAAAATTTATTGATAGAACTTTCATGTTAGCCATAATGATACCTTATATAATAATACCTCCCCATATAGAATCCTTTTTATTTAGATTCCCTAAACTTTTTGCAAATGAACTCCAATGTTTGCCACCTCTTCATGACATCCAATACGTTATAGACCTTATATTAGGTGCTAATTTATTATATTTTTCACATTATAAAATGAATCTTTGTAAACATTCAGGACTCACTTAACAAGTACATGACTTATTACACAAATTATTCTTTTGGAAAAGTCAAAATCCATGGCCAACCTTTTTGGCTTAATACTAACGCTTTGTAAGATCTAGTGTGGATCTCATTGAAGCACCTTCCAATCAACTTGGTTAGCAAGTAGGCCCTATTCTTAATCATCTTAATAGTTGGCAACTCATTCAAAGTAATGCTATGATAATAAAATTAACAAGGGCTCATGGGCCTCTAGTCTATGCTTTGGCAAATCTAGCTAAAAATCTTCCTTTAGATATTAGAATCTCTAGAAAGATTTGGCACAACAATGCATTATAGAAAATAAAATTAATCAATGAAAAGTTTCCTAAATACTATGAAAGGAATTGTAAACAAAAGCTCAAACTGATCCAACATAGTTATGAAAAAAAATTCTAAACGCTTATATGTAAAAATGGAGAAGATGAGACAATTCCAATTGTTGATGCAATAAGCAATATGGAACTTGAAAGTTTGGTAGCCATTGATGTAGAAAACAATATCAACAACCCACTAAATCACACAACATCAACACATAATAAGAAACCTAATTGTAATATTAATCATATATTTAATGATAGTTTGATCAATTCAATTAACATTTATATAGTAAAAGTAAACAATATCAATCTAATTTGAACATAAGATGGACATGTAGCTTAAACAACAAGTAGACATTTTGTCTCTCAATTGCTTGAATAAAGGTCTCTAGGAAAAAGCAAAGACTCTAAAGCTTTCTAAGATAGACTCAAATGGCTTCATAGTGGTTAATTGTGACAAGTAAATGAGAAAAGATATTAAATAGAATGTTAAAGAAAGTGATTTGTCTAAAAATGACCAAAAGAAACTTTCAAGAATCTCAAAATGTAGAGAATATTGTTTGTAATTAATACTGTCTTACTATTCAACACAAAGGGTGTAGTTTGTTCTACACTAGCTTGATGCCTTAATAATTTGATCAGATTACAAAAAATTAAGTTAATAACAATGATGGAAAGCTTTGCAAGTTGTAGACAAATAGAAATCCTAAATTTTCACTTTTGAAAAGCAACATTTCTGACAAACTATAGCCGTTTTAGTTGCAGTACTTATAATGTTAAAAATTGAAAATTAAGAATACTTTCTTCACATGATGATAGGCAAATGGTGTGTTGCTTTTTTGTGTATGCCAACAACACTTTTATTAATAAAAGAGATCTTTGAGGAGGATTAAGAGTGATGGTGGAGGCTAATTGTCTTCCCTAAATGGAAAGGACATTAAAATGTCTTTACTAATGTTCTGAAATATAAAGGTTACTAGTGTGGACAGAACCCTATTGAATCATGATTTTCCCAAAGCCTTCTTAACATCATGGCTTATTATATGAACAAGTTCTTCTATACCAATGTCTATTACTGATCATTTCCCCATTAGTAATCAACTCTAATCCTACACAACTTAGACTCCAATGCACTTGGATTGAAAGCATCAATTCTCTCTAGTGGTTACTCAATGGAGAGTCAGAAATGAAGCCCTAAGCCTACAAGCTGAAGAAAGCTGAAGTTCACCATAATTAATGGAGTAAAACTTAATTTGGTAGTATATTTTTGAAGATTGAAGAACAAGAATAACATGTTATGGAGAAGGTAAACAACTTGAAAGAGTTCCAAACGAGTTACCAAGGTTAGAACAAATAAAGCTTAGGATTAATTAACCATGGTGATTAAAATGAAGGAGATGTATGTAGAAGACATTTAGGAATAATAATGGATATTTTTTGGAATTTTGATTGACATTTTAGAATTTTAAAAGCCACCACAAATTACAAAATAAATACGTAGAAGTCTACAAAAAAAACTAAATAAATTGACTTAAAAAACTTGCGCAATTAATTGTCATAATTACTTCCCAAAGTGTCACATGCATTTCGAGTAGTAGTCATGGTGAAAGTTGTTGCAATGTGGTAGTGCATGGTGCAGCACAAAAAAAGGCATTGATACATTGAGTCTACTTTATGGTCAATGCAAATTGAAGAGAGTTTGCACGAGTTGATGAGTGAGTGCTAATGGTGGTTGTAATGATGGCTGTTAGAAGTGGATGATAGCAAAAAAAGTCCAAAACTAAATTTGAAGCCCTTTTTTAAAAAAGTTTAGGAAAGTTTGGTACTACCAGACTTGTGAGATGGCTGAAGTGCTGGTCTATATAGAATATAAAGATAAAAATCTTTAAAAAAATTTTAATTGCACTTTAAATATCTTGAACTAAACTATAGATGCAAATAATTTGATGAACTAATGAAAATAAATAGAAGCGTGCAACAAATAATTGTCTATTGTCATTGAGGCCTGCCACAACAAGGATAACGAAGACCAACGAGAAGTATAGTGGCCAATCCTTATAGGGTTCTAAGTCTGAATAGAAGTAGTACATCTCTAGGTTTAACCTCTATGTGATGTACCAGATACTACTACGTTATATATATAAGAGTTGAAAGATAGGTACAATGTAGCTTAAAAATGGTGATAAAAACACAAATGTCTTCCACACAATAACCATTAATAAGCAAATAGAAAGTAATATATAAATAGTTAAAGATCCAAGTGGGTGTTAGATCTTAGAGAAGGATTTAATTGCCAAGTATGTCATGGATTGCTTGACATCTTACTATTCCCTACTAAGAAAAATGGGAGGTGCATTGCTTTATGATGCTTAGACTCAGTGAAAAGCAATGTGGTACTAATTCAACTAGTTAATATGGAGAAAATACAACAATTTCTTTTTTTGATGGATTCTTCATGTTCTCATATGTTTGATGGGTTTATTGTTTTATTTTAGAAGCATTATTGGTCCATATTTCAAGATGAAATTTATGATGTTATCAATGATTTTCTTATTTGTTGCCTATCATTTAAAGAATGTAGTGGTACTAATTTAATTTTCCTTCTAAACACTAATTACAATACCTGTTTTGAAGGCTTTATGAAAATTTGGATGTAGATTTTTTAAGAAAATATGCTAACTTGTTGAAAGTCAGCCTATGGTGTTCCTTACCAACCATTATCTCAATGGATAATGAAGAGGAAATCACTAAAAATATTTTATATAGGAAATCATACTTTCATAAAAGAAACTTAATGATTTACATGAGAAAATCAAAACTAATTGCTCTATTATCAAGCTTGATTTTAAGAACTGGTTCACTATTGTGTCATAGGGGAAACTAGTACTTTACAAGTTTAACTTCAATAATTCATTTATTAGTCTAGTCATGAGTATCTATAGTATGAGTTTATTGTTAGTCATTATCAATGAGAATGGAAAATGTTCCATTTAAATCTGCTATTGTCTAAATCATTGTAACCAACTATCCCTATCTCTTCTCCACATTGTAGCTAAAGTACAAAGAAAAGGTTTAAATAATCTACATATAACAGGTAAGGTGAAGTACTAGGCCACTCCAAGTGGTTGTCAACCAATGTCCCATTTATTCGTTGTAGATTGTCTTATACTCTTCTTAAGCAAAGGTAAACACTCAGTCAAAAATATCAAGTTATTCTTCTCTGATCTCTAGGACGCATCAAGTTTGAAGATTAATGTATAAAGGATCATCTTTATTAGATGTACAGACAAGAAACTCAAGTAGAAGAACATTGACAAAGAGCTCCGGCTTAAAAAAAACACTACCTTCCAATTCCTTAACTCAAAAGCACATTATTCAAAGGTAGTAGATAAGTTATCAACCTCGAACAGAAGATTAACAAAAATATGCAAAAAGAAATTACTCTCAATGGGAGATAGTGCTTTTTATTCATGTCCAATAGCCAATAGAACTTCACAATCTATTGATATCTTAGCTTTTTAATACTATTATTAATTTTTTAGAAAGTTTGATAAACGGTTTCCTTTATGGTGATAATGATTTCATGAGGAAGAACCATTTGGCTAGCTAGAACATGATTTACTTCCCTTTTGAAAAGTATGGATTATTGGTTAAGACATTAAAGGATTTTAGGGATGCATATAAAGCAAAGCCTTTTTAGAAGGTCCACACCTCAAACATTATCTATTTTAGATACATGAGGTGCAATTTCCTTAATATAGAAAATATTGACAAGCATGCTCAAAGACTTGGAATCAAATAAAGAGAATCATTCTCACTATTTTTTTTTTACAATTCCTGGAACAACTTAGATAAGGATGGCAAGAATTGTTGGACCCATACCAAGGATGGAAAATTCATTATCAATTCAGGAAGGGGTAATCTTAGAGGTAATTAATTACCTTATTCATAAGTCACAAAAAATGATGTAAAATAATTCTTAAACATCCAAAACTCTACCAAAGTGAAGGCTCCTAAGGAACCAATTATCTTTTAATAACAACTTGGGGTAGTTGAAATTCAATTTATGGTCAAACACATTTTTGTGCATATAGGGACTCTCAAATGAATCTTATGGAACAACTTTGTAATGAATCTTGTAATAAAATAAGCCCAACATCATGACTCAATAAATGCCTTTATATTGGTGAAAGTGTAGTCATACAAACCCAACAGTTATTGAAAGATTTAATATTCCACCATCTCTCATAAGTTGTAATATTTAGAGGATAGATATTCAAAATAATTCAATGAGGAAATATTTCTTATAATTTCCAAAATAGAGTTCAATGTATACTTAAACAATATTCGAATGTTGCCTAATTATGTAAAGAAGTTCAATCGATCCTCAAATAGTAAAATATGCATCGCTTCCTTGACTTTCTGAGATCAATTGAAAAACAAAAAAAAGTGGCCCAATGGACTCTACTAGTTGTGAATTTATTCAAATTAATTTCTAATGGGTTGACTAGAAGGAACCAAGGCCTTATAGCTTGTGTTTGTGCGATTAGAGACCACTAGTTAGAGCTATTAAAGCACTTTGAATTTAAGTAGTATCTAAAAAAATACATAAGTTGAAGCCAAAGAAATACTATTTTTTTTAAACTTATGTAATAATTTGGCATTAAAAAAACTTCATAATAGAACAAAATAGTTAATCAGTCTCGATAATGAAGCATAAAATATTTGGTTTCCCTTGCTAAATCTTAATCCTACTAAATAGAATGAATAAATTTCATTGCGAAGTAGTTCAATTCTAACACATATTTAGGGTAGGAAATCTAGTAACAAACTACAAGCTTAAATAGTAAGAGGTTCTAAATTCAGAACAAATTCTTAAAGTTTGCAAAGCTTTATTTAAGATTTATGAGCAGACATGTTGATATATTCATATGATGATCGTATGGGAGGTCATCCAACTAGTGCCTCTGTAATAAAATGTATGAAATGCATTCACACAATCATTAAGGCTGACTTGGATTTGTTCTTATGGAAATTATTGAGCATTTGAGGCAAGAAAATGGTGAACTAAAATCTTGGAACACCACTTGATTTTGTCATTTATCTTTTATTTTAGATTAAGAAATCAATTTTCATAAACAACTTAGTGTTCACAAAACTCATGTCAAGTTAATCATATTGTGGGACAAGCCAATATCCATATAATCTTTCAATTTTAACAAATGATAACAATTCTTCTTACATCTAAGGTAATGATTTTTGTTTGCATAAAAAGGAATACCGACCCAATGCATTCCAATATATTGCCATCAAACTTGCACTTGATTCTTGCAAAAATTCAAAAAAATGGTTCATACAATTATAACTACTTTTGATAAAGTACATTGAGTACATATTATATTACTATTATAAAGAAATGTTTTCTATAGTTTTAATTTAAGTTTGTGAATTTGAAAGCTACTTATCAAATTTGCTGTTCTTTTTAGGAAAAATATATGCAAAGAAAGGGGGAAAAGCCATCTCTTTCTCAAAATTTTCTATCATTTGATCTGATAGCTAACATAATTATTCATTAATTTATGTTCAAAATGGATTTCAACATCCTTATCCTTTATTACTCCATCATTCATTCATCATGACATCCTCCCAATCAACCTTATATAATAAAAAAATTTTACTAATAGAATAAACATGAAAATATTATTATATGAGTGAAAAGAAAAGAAATTAGTCAAAATACAATAAATTGAAAAGGGTCAACATTTCTTATTATGTGCCCCCAAATGAATATTTTTTATAATTTATGCATATGAAACACATTAATGTATATAAAAAATTTCTAAAAAGTAAAATATTTTAAAAGTATAATAATTATAATAAGTAACAAATTATATTATTTTTGAATTTAAATATATATTAATAATTCAATAAGAATCATATTATAGAACTAGTTGTAAGCAAAATGATTATGAGTGCTAAAACCCGTTGTTATCATATTCATTAAGTTATTCACCAAATTTTAAGCCAATATGAAAATAATGTTTTAAATAAAATGTTTTGAGTAAAATATAAGAAAAAACAATTAATTAAATTGGGAAAGAATTGCAAGGGTTAAATCTTAAACCATTAGATAATAGTATAAGTCAGACATAATGTGCTTGGTTGATATTTTTAACAAACCTATTAGGTTGTTAACAATTTAGAGAACATAAATTATGTTTTTTTAGTATTAATTCCCATTGAGTGATAAAAAATAGAAGAGAATAGAAATTGAAAGAAGTAAGCATAACATAAATGAGAGAATTAATCTAGTCATAATATTAAATTAAGGTGAGCTTTTTCAAATTATTATTATTTATATTCCTTTTATAAATAGTCAATATTATTATCAATTTGATTGACGGTTTTATCATCATCAAAAGAGAGATTATTGTGTTTTTTTTCTAACTTATGTGTGAGGTGTTCTTAATCTAAATTTTCAGTAGTAGACCCCTTTTATAGGATAATAGATGCCAAAGGAGAAGTGTTAAAGTAGTTAAGTGCAAAATGAGGAGAAAGAGAAGGGAGTTTTCCTATAGAGGGAATGACTTTCCTATGAAATATTTTTTTAAAGATTCCTTGAACTTAACAAAATTTTGGTGATAAGAACTCTTTGAACTTTTTTGAAGTATTTTAAATTCTTCTTAATTCACTCTAAATTCAATTGAATTTTTTCACACATTATTCTAGGCCTTTTATACCGAGGTTGGGAAACAATAATTAATTAGAAAAATAGCTTTAGGACTTTTGACAAAAATTCAAAATTTTTTAAAATATTTGTACAAAAAATAAACTAGTGAATTTATGAAGAAAGGCCATATATCCACATGAATGTTTTTGTGTTTGTGTGTATATAAACTATTTTAATCAAAACACATTAAAGCATGAAAAACAATGTTGTTGTATGTAAATAAAAGCATAAGAAATATACTAGTGTTTACAAACTAATTTCCAAACAATAAAGTATTTTAAAAGTATAAGGACTATAATATGTCATAAATTAGATATTTTATTAATTTCAAATTATATTAATAATTTAAATATGACTAATTCTTATATGTAACAAAAGATAGAAATTTCTTTAAAGATTTAAAATAATGGAGATATGAGCAAATGAGTTGCTTAAAATTCTTTTAATAATGCCATAAAAATTTCTAAATTCATGAGAGAATTATCTATTTATAATAAAAAAATTTCATTACAAGAAAATGTTGTTTAAAAAACAGTACCAAAACACTTATTACAAAAAATTCTTAAAAAGTTATGATTGACTTCTTAGTAGAAGCAATATGGTAAAGTGTGATTATATGAAATGTTATTAGGCATACAAATTAAGAAAATTATTTTCATAATTAGAGCATAAAAAAGAATCAATTGTGGGTGAGGAACTGAAATAAGAAAAAAAATAGAAGCTTTCCAAAATAGAGATTATTTAAAAAATACAAATACAAAAAATATTTTATTATAAATTAAAAAAAATTACAATAGATAAAAAATATTTAATAAATAAGTTTTGAAACTTCATAAATAAATACAAAGGATGTCAAAAATAGCTTCATTAATTTATGCAAAACTTTTGTTTCTTTAAAATAATAATAAAAATAAAAATAAATAAATGTTATTGAACTATTTCCTAAATAGTATGTGCACAATAAAAATTTCAATTAAACTTAAGTACTATATGGATATTACCAAAGTTAAATATTGAAATTAACATCGAATATTTAATATATTCATAAATGTGGTGATATAATTTTTGTGTCAACTTTTCTTCATAAATTAAAAAATATATTCAAAATTTTAATTTTTAAAATAAAATTAAAACAATAGTACTGGTTCATTTTAAATTTCAACGACTACAAAAAACATTCTTTTAGAAATTAATTAAAAAATATTATTTCAACAATAAAATTATGATATTATAAAATAATAATAAAAGTAAAAATGAGCACACAAAATATTACTTAAAACTTTGCATTTTATGTATAAGTACTAAAAGGAACTTATTATATAAATAATCTAATGATGAATATGTATTTTGAAGTTTTTAGATAAATATAAATACACCATTTAATTATATATCGTTTAAAACTTTAAATCTTATGCAAAATATGTTGATGAAAAATTCATATATAACTAGATCATTAAAAACTTTGATGGAAGATGTAAATTGTTACAAGATATAATTTCTTTCTTAAAAATAAAAAATAATGTTTTTAATTAATGAAAATAAATGGTCTTTAGAACTTCAACCATCATATTTTTTCCCAATAATTATTAATTCATTCTTTTTCTAGGATATATATAACGTATTCTATTATTAAAGTATACCATATTATCAACTTGATCGAAAGGACCCCTAAACTTTATTTCTATAATTTCAATCCTAATATGGTAGACATTTTTTTTAAAGATTTTTTTGTAGAACCCTATGAGAAGAACAATACATTTTGTAAAGCTTTATTCCAACTGTATTTTTATGTAATACATAATGAAGGAAAGATTATATTAACGTACTTCTGAAATCTCTAGCAATGCTTCATTGATATCTAGTTCTCCCATTCTCTCTGAAATCATTTAAGAAATAAATTAAAATTACTATATTTCTAGAATTTTAAAACCCATCAGATTTTCACAAAGCTTTTGTTTTAATTATTTCCTTAACCTTGAAATTATTTCAATTATCACCAATGTCTTACTAAGGTATTTATTTTTTCCCCTTTCCATGTTACCTTGCATTGAATTATATCCCTTTTGTAGCAATTCTTAAAACTTCATAATGTTGAATCTTGAACAAATGCTTGTCTTTAATAGAACTTAATCGGTCTTTTTTTGGAGTGTTAAAGCAATATACAATCCTTCTTAGTGTCTCCTATGACAACATTTCCAAATTCATATACATTTCATAACCTCTCTCCTCTTGTACAAATAAGCATGCCATAAAGCCCTTTCGATATACAATATATTCAATTTTGTGGCCCCTTTCTATACAAAGGACCATTCATTCCTTAGTTCTTCTTGATTTACCTTTTATTATTCTAAAATTTTTATACCCTCAAACAACTTTCATATACTATAACAGACAAACTATTTTAGTGGATCATTGAATTATCCACCTAAGCTGCATATTGATATTATTTTTAAAAGAATCATAACATTTTTTATGCAGCTTTTTCATTGATATATATTTTATGATCTAAGCTTAACCAAACATGTGTAACTTTTTTCATGTTCACTTCTTCAGTAAGAACATTTAGAGCTTAAAATAATGTGTGCTATTTATTAATGTACCATTTTTTTATGTTTTCATTATTCTTCTCTTTTTAAGTCCATCATACTTTATGAAAAGTTCTACATACAACACCTTTTTCAAAGTACCTTATGCCACATAAAATCATAGTACACTTTGCTTTCTCTCTTCTAATTCAATGGTTAAGTTCCTATACCTTATGTAGGGTTGGTTAGGTTTGACATATTGTCGATTAGTCACGATTTGATAGCAAAGTTTGTAAGATTTTCCTATACTCTTTATAATTCTTCCAATTCACAAAAGATACCAAACAAGAAACAACTTGAAATAATGTGTGGTGCAACATTTTTATTGATAAGCATATATAGACTTTCTTCCTAGATCCTTTTAGCAGAGCACTACACCTTATGTTCCAATATTTCTAACTTCGAATCCTTGGTTTCTTATTTTCCTATAAGCTTTTGCTATAAAGCTTCAACAACCTCATCAGTCTCACTCACAACCATTATAGGTGGTAATGTCATTTTTTTTAACTTTCAATTGTCATTTTTTAAGAAATGTTTTCCTTAAGGGTGGATAACAATAAAGTAACTTGTCCAACTCTAAAAAAGTATTTTAGACCACATAAAAAATACTAAAATAAATAAAGTTATTACATTACATTTAAAAGATTAGTCCTTACCTTATAGTAGAATACTATTACTAATTCAAATATTGCCATACTCAAAGTAGAATAAGTACAATATTATTAAAAATATAAGAGTTATCAAAATAGTTTTTATCAAAAAAAAAGAAAGGACAAATACATTACTAAATACAGAGACCATAGGCTATGACATAAACTATTTTGTTGAAATTGCACACTATATCTCATCCTAACATGAAATATTTGGCTTTAATGAAGCTTGATCCAACCACTATTTATTCAATAACATCAAATACAAATTAAAGAGGTTCAACTTAGAAAGCATATTTGTCTTATTCAAACTCAGAGCAATGCCATGATTAGTTCTTATACATATCAATATTCTTTATTATTATTATTATAAATGTAAGGGTCAATTACAACTGACCCTTGTCTATTGCACATTTTAGATTTCTTTCATTAATACATAAAGCTATATACATGTACACTTTAGTTTAAGTCATTTGAAAAACAAGTGGCAACTTTTCAAAAATTTTCAATTTCATATTCAGTACAAGCTAACTTTTCAGTACTCCCAAAATTTTGACATTATAAATGCTTCTTAAAAATATCTTTAAAATGGCTAAAACTTGAGTACTGGCTATTCCCACGATCATCTATTCCCACCTGGCACCTACCACAACTATCAGCTATCGTGGATATAGTTTGCACTAACCCGTCATCATGCTCATGACCGTCACTGGCCTGTAAAGCCTCACTAACTTGTCAAACCTCACTAACCCCCTTTCCTTATGCTGACCCGTATATTCACTCCAACCAATCAATACACGTAGACCCAAACCAAGACTTTGCTAAGAAAAAAATCACGTGCTGACTCATCAACTCATGTTCAATCACATTGACACATCCAAACCTAAAAATAAAATCTGCAACATCATGCACTTCTCTACTTGAATAATTTGAGCTCTATGCCACTGACAATGTTTTTGTTTACTAATATAGCCCTAAAAAATGCATATGCTCTTCAAATCTACTTATGTGAATTAATTTTTTAGGTTTTAAGCTAGCTTTTAGGTAGAGTTTAAAGTTTTTTTCCATAATCTCTATTGACTTTTGGCATTCTAAAATTTCTTTAGAATTTCAAAAAATTTGACCTTACTATTCTGAAATATACTTTTCTATTCCTATGTTAACAAATTATAATTGTACTCAAGAGATTTCTATAAATAGGAATGTTCACCACGGAGTGGACTGTCTTTTTTAATAAAGTATAGAAGAGCTACCACAAAGCTTGTGTCATACAGGCATGCAATGTGTGAGCAATCTAATAATGTGACTCCATATGTGCCTTTGGAAAGTGAGCAAGAGGCTTGAAAGGGGGATCTCAACTCCTTATACAATATCCAAAAAGGAAATCAAATCACAAGTAAAGTCCTTTGCTACTTAAATGTCATATTTTAGAAAATTTCATCATGTCAAATTTTCTACTTTCTGCATGCGACCTTGTGATTTTTTGTTTGACATTCTAAGCTCTACTTATGTGGGTATCATACTATTTCACCACTAAATGGGTACTTTAGTGCGTGTTGTTTAGAGCACCATTTTTAGGTCAACATCCCTTATGTTAAATTTAATCATGTCACTCGACGATCCAAGGTTTTTATTCTAAACCTATAACACCCTTGGGTAGGCCCATGTATTGATATATTGCTTGAAACTAAGCCTTTCTTAGTTGTGTAGTAGCCAAAAAATGTTTTAGGATTTTAAACAGTATTAACCTTTGGATTAAAGCATGATTAGCTCTTCGAACTTGCATATTTCTTAATTTATTATTAAACAATCATTGTTTGTTTTTGTGCACTTGATTCTAAATTTTAGAAGTTATTAAAAACATATAAAAACATCTTATTTTTAGGTTTCATGATATAACAATTTTTTATTTATTTGATTCTAATTTGATTTTTTTCATTTAAATCTTGATCTAATATTCCATCCCTATAGTTTATGCCCTCTAAGTTTGAAAAATAATATAATATGTCTAATTTTTTTATCATCACAACCAAAGATAGACTAGTAATTAAACATGTAATTCTAGAACAAACTCATTCAACAAAAAGGCCTATGAGAAACCTTAGGAACAAGCATAAACTTATTTGAGCTACAAAGGCGCATTAGATTTGGTTGAACCAATAGAAAAGGTCAACATGTGAGAAGCAGTTCTGAAGTTTAGAAAATGTTCTCTAAAATTGAACCTAATCAATTGAAACATCCTGTGTCTCTCTCAAGCTACTCCAAATACCCATTATAGACATGATATGGTTGATGATTGTCAAATTAACAAGGTTAGAATAGATGCCTCTAAATTTAGTGGTACTTTAGATAGAGAGCATATCAAGATTAAGATATGGGTGTCATGCATTATTTTGATTGATATGATCTTACTATGCATCAGAAGTACAAATTTGTAAAAACAAAGCTCACAATAGATATTGGATTATTTGTTCATACATTAGAAAAGTGATATCTGGTTGAAGATTGAGCATTACCTTGACCATAGAATGAATTCAAGATTAAGACAAGCTAAATATTTGCCGACCTCTTATTCAAATGAATGTTGTAATAAAGGCAATGTTTATTTGAAAATTCAATGATTGTTGATGATTATATTACTAAATGAGAATTGTATGCATAGATGTGGTGTGTAAGAGGTTGCTGAATTAGCATTATCTTAGTTTTAGTTGAGCTTAGACAATCTATTCAAGTTAAGTTATATTTTAGAATTATAACTAGTTTAGAAAAGGCATATAATATGACTCATGATGTAAGAATCTTTAGAGGATTGATTTCATATAAAAGTAAGATCCCTTCACCCACAACACACCTTCAATCTCGTACCACCCTTCTCACTATTCTTACTTTTTCAACTCCATAAGTAACCTTTTTCTCTTTACTCATACCACCAACTTGTCGAATGAAACCATTAAATAAAAAATCTACTAATTCTATAGTTGAATTTCATCATTATTATGAGAGAGGGCATGTCATTGCCAAGTGCCCTAAAAGTCCTCTTAATTGTAGACATGGAGGATATGGTAGAAAAAAGTATTGAAGTTGTGGAAGAAGAGGTTAGATAATCAAACGATGAGGTTGAGGAATAATTACATGTACTAGATAAAAATATTTAGTATATTGGACAACTCATAGCTATTGTGAGATGCACATTGATTATATTAGGACTACCCAATGGTGAAAAACTAATATCTTTTGTATCTTCATTAAAATTAAAGAACAATCTTGTATGAATTTTATAAATAACATAAGTTGTATCAATTTCATAGCACAAAATCCTACCGAAAGGATAGGTTTTATACTCATATACCATCCCCACAAACAAAACATATCATTGATACACAAAACATTGATTTCCATTGAACAAAGGTGTTGTGTTCCTTTAATATTTCCTTAATATTTGAGAAATTATTTTTGTACAAGTGCATAACATTAGCTTACAAAAGCACACTCATTAGGATCATACCATTTCCATTGGTATATCAAGATAAAATTCGGTAGGAAATTTCTTAAAAAATTACCTACAATTGAGTTTTTTTTTTGTTTCTTGGCTTCCTTACATTGTCCATTACCATGAACTCATGCCATCATTAGCAATCGTGGCATCTTCTGAGTTTACTAGCATGCTTGCTTTACTCAAATTAATGCATGAACATTGTTAATATGCTCACCCCATACTAAGCCATTACCTATGATTGATGACCCATGATACCTCATCTGTCCTACCTCGACAGTGTTGTTTTTTTGAGATTATGCTTATTTGCAAACTCGATCGATAGGTCCATCTACGTTGTTACGACCACTGAAACACCTCGCCAGATTTAAGAAACTACTTAGTGTTGAGAATTTATTTAGTTATTTTATTTTATTATTTTTTTCTTTTTTTCTAAAATTAATTGAAGAACCTTTGAAATATTTATAGATAGGAATGTTCACCATATTGAAGATAATTATTCTAGAACAAAATTTCAATTGTTTGTATGTGTCTACTTTTGTGAGAAATGAGTGTGCTTCCAACTCTAATTAGAGGGACAAGAATCAATGGTAAGGGACACTCCAATAGGAGAACTGATAGTTAAACCCTTATGAGAGACATGGATCAATGTTGTTAGGCCATTCCTTAGGAAAGCAGACAACCAAATAAATCCTTACCTTTACAAACACCAGTAAGTCTTAATCCATTCAATTGTTATTGCACAGATCTTATTGTTCTCTACATAACTAAATATTCATTTTCATACTTTTGACTTTTTTTAATATTTTCATATACTTATGAAGACATTTTGATTCATACTAGATTTGAATTTTAAGGATGACTCGTTTGATACCCTCATTACATCGGAATGTAACACTCTAAGAAAATTTTTCTAATTTTTTCAAAATTTTCTCTTTGATTTGGTTAAATTACTATGTACCTAAAATTCTTCTTTAGTGTGATAATTGAATTGCTTCAATTTGGTTAAATTATATTACTTCAATTTATCTTGGCATCCTTCCATAAGATTACACTTAAACTTTTTAGTATCAAAGAATTGAACTTTTTAAATACAATTTTCCTCATTTCTTCAATTTCTTTCTACAATGATTTTATTTGTGTTAGTATATAACTCTAAATCTACTCTCTAGTAACCTTGAAGTCTATTTGATTTTTTAATTTACATCGCATAAATTTATTGCATTTTATCTTAAAATGTATTTAATTAATATTAAAATAATTACAATTTATTACTTATGCTTGTTATAATGGTTAATGACTTGCACTTCCACACATCGTGTAATGGAGGTGAAAATTTTTTTGGAGTACTCTTAATGAGCTTTACAAAATTAAATACTTATTTTTTTTATTTTTATAGACTTTATTATTTTAGAGATGTAGTACAATTTACGAGATATGGTGAACCATACCTAATTTGAGAATCAATGATATTACCTCAATGTCCATTTCATCTTGTTCCCACATAATTTATCTCCTTTTCTTAAAATTTTTCAATTTGATTTGGGTATATCATAATGTAGCCCTAAATCTCCTCCTATGTGTCCACTATTTCACTTTGATTTCATTATATTATATTTGTTTCATTGATATTGTTTTTATTTTATTTGGTTATATGACAATGTAACTTTCAATCTAATACCATGTGAACTTTGTATCACTTTAATTTGCTAATATTTTATTTTTTTCGTTTGCCTTATTTTAGGTTTAATATATCTATTTTTTATTTTAATATAATAACTTATTTTTATTTAAATTTGTTTACTTTAGTAGTTAGTAGTAATTTCAAACTAGCTCTATTTGAGATGAAACAAAATTTCTTGAATAATTTCGACCAACTCTATCAACTTATGATAATCAATTTTATATTTTTAAATATTTTTCTTTTTTTGGGCTGAGGCACACATTTCAAGACACTTCAAAATGAACCTAATTCTATGATTAAAGTTGTTGCACTTGATCACATTAGTATCCCCAAATGTAACTTTTGTGTATAATGTATGTTATTTCTAGAAATTGTTTTTTACTATTTTATTCTACTATAAAACTATAATTCTCCCCCAATGCAATGTTTGCATCATTTCAACTTAATTATATTACATTCCCCTAATATATTTTAATTTAGCTTTAATGTGCATTTACTTGTTATTAAAATAATAATTTGCTTTTTTTCTAATTTATTTTTGTAATTCATTGTAAGTTCAAATGAGTCCAATTGATTCCAAAAAAACATTGTTGGTCACATATTTGCAAGCTTCATCTAATTAATTATATAAATTTATATTTTTTAAATATTTTATTTTTTAGAGTTTGGTTCAATTCAAAAATCAAATTGCTATGATTCGAATTATCCAAGGGGACATATTATGTAATATACTAAAAGGATGGGAAATCAAAATTCTTTGTTGGTAGTATTTTTATAAGGCATTTCATTCGAACATTATTTATCCAATTAGGGTACACTCTATTTCCTTGGTATGTTAGACTTTAACTTTGTATCACAATTTTTCTCATTTTTTAAAATATTTCATTTTTATTTGCTTTTATAACTATGTAATTAAAAATCTCCTCTTATCTAACATTTAAATCACTTTGATGCTGTCACATTACATTGCATCAAATCATCTCATTTTTAGGTATAACTTGAATTTAGTTAATATTCATATAATATTTTATTTTACTTTTTCTTATTCATTGCGATAATTATAATAATTCCAAATGAGTTATGACCAATATGAAAAAAATGTCATTCAAATCCTCTAAATGAGATTTGTCATATAAAATATTGAAGTTTATTGTTTTAATATTTTATTTTCTAATATTTAGACCTATTTTATAAGTTATTTTAATTTGTATATAATTTGATAATCTATGATGATTACACTAGATCTCCGTAGTATTTTGACGTACAACTTTTTTGTACAATTTGTCATTTTCTTAATTTTGTTGTTTCCTTTTGGTTATATTTCTATGAAGCTCTAATTCTTTGTCAAGTGACCCTTAAATTACTTTTATTTTGTTAATTAAATTAGCTCAACTTATTTAATTTCACTTTTAATACGTATTTATTTCATAGTAAAATAACAAACTGTTATTAACTAAGCTTGTTAACTTTTTTTAATTAGAAGTAGTACTAAATGAGAACTCATCGAGACAAAACAAATGTCATTTGACTCATCTAGATGTCCTTTATCCAATTAAAATTTTATTTTTATAATTTAAAATATTTTAGTTTCCTGGGCTTTGGTATGTTTTAGTAGATATTTAAATTTACACATTATTTGAAGATGGAGAATGTTATATGCAATCTCCCTTGTACTTTGAAAGCAACTATCCTATGAAATTTTCCTCATTTATTAAATTTCTTATATTTCTATTTGGTTTAATTATCATCTAAGTTTAATTCTCCTCACGTTTTGATTTGTATATTGCTTTTATTTTGTCATAATACATTGCTTCATTTTACGTCATTTTAATATTATTAGAAAGTTTGATTCATTATTGATTTGATAATCAACAATGTCATAAATGAATACTTTAGTAACTTGGAAAGCAATTTTACACTACAATTTCTATTATTTCTCCAAATATTTTTCTTTGCTTTTGTTATATTGTTATAAAACTCAGAATTTCCTCCAATGTGACCATTAAATAATTTTTATTTTTTTATATTAGTTGCATTCGATTTATCTCATCACATATTTTAATACACACACACACACACACACACACACATATATATATATATATAAAAATTTATTTTCATGGGTTTTGGCATGTTTTATGAAATATTTAAATTCGTATATGATTTTATGAATGAAGGTGTTATACTCGATGACCATTGTATCCCCAAAAGCAACTATCTTGAAGAAATTTTCTCATTTCTTAAAATATTTTTATTTTTATTTAGTTAAATTAGAAACTTACATTAATTGTCCTCCTGCTTTGCACCTACATCACTTTGATTTTGTTATATTGCATTTTATAATTTATATCTCCTCAAAAATATGGAAAAATTTGATTTATTATTTATTTGATAATCGACAAAATTACAATCAAACTCCTTAGTATCTTAGAATATAAATTTAACATTTAATATTTCTCATTTATTCAAAACATTTGTTTTGAACTTTTTCTATTTCTATTAAACCCAATATTCGTTTGGTGCAACTCCTTGATAGTTTTGATTTTTCAGATTACATGCTATCAACTTATCTCGTTCCAGCATTAATATTTATTAACTTAACATTCAAATAGAAATTTATTACTTCTTAACTTTGATTTAGTTATAATACTAAGAAACTGTATTTCTTCTTTCATGTAGTCACTTTAAATTGCATTAATTCTGTTATATCACATGGTTTTAAATTCTCTCATTTCAAATTTAATGATTAAGGATGTTATAGATGATCCTGTCAGTACCTTAGAATGCAACTTTGTCATATAATTTTATTAGCATGTTAAAAATTTATATTATTTGCTCATATTAAAAACAATATCATTTTATCATTTCTTGTTTTCTTTTTTTAAATTTGATTAAGATATATTATGTTGTTTGAATTTATCTCATTTTAGCTTTAATGATCGAGAATTTGACACAACGTTGCTTAGTGTCGCAGAATGGAATTTTGTGGACAATTTAAGTAATTTTTTCAAATCTTTTTCTTTGTAGAGTAATGTCAAATATAATTCTCCACTCATGTGACCATTACATGGCTTTGATTTTATTAAATTAATATTTTTTAATTTATCTTATTTTTTCATTTGATGATTGAGGATGATGAACTAAATGTCCTTAGAATTTTATATTATAAAGGAACCCTAATTCTCCTGTGACCTTTACATCACTTTGACTTTGTTATATTTCATTTTTTCAATTAACTTCATTTTAACTCTAACATATATTTTATCAAAATGAAAATAATAATTTATTATTGTTTATCTTGATTTATTTTTTTCTATATAGTTATTCAAAATGATGTCTAATTAAGATAAAGAAAAATGTTATTGTACTAAGCTCCACAAGCTTTATCAAATAATATGTTTGATTTTAGGTTTTAAAGGATTGGTATTCTTTAGCTCTCATACAATTTATCAAAGTTTCCTAAAATTTTCACTTTGATTTGGTTGTATTTATATGTAACTCCATCTCCCCTTGTGTGATTTTTCAGATGGCTTTGAATTATCAATATTAAACTATTTCAATTTATCTCTATTAATCTTTAACATGCATTTACCAAGTATTAAAGAAAATATTTTATTTTTTATTATTATTTATATTGGTAATCCATTTTAATTTTAAATGGGCACTCATTACTTCAAAACAATTGTGTTTGGACTTGTGTAAATGGGCTCTGTGAACTTAAATAATGACCTTTATTTGGTTAAATATTTTATCTTCAACAATTTTGGAATAGTTTAGTAGTCATTTTGATTTATACCTAATTGTTTTTCAAAGATGTTGTACATAATCATCTCAAGATCTTGGAGTCAAACGTAACCATGTAATTTATCTCATTTCCTCAACATTTTGTCTTTGATTTGTTTATATTACTTTATAAAACTTAGTCTCCTCTCGTGTGACCTTTAACATGCTTTTATTTTGTTATATGAGATTACTTTCATTTATGTCATTGTTGGTTTAATATATATTTAATTAGAATAAAATTAATAATTTATTATCAGTTTTATTCTAAATTTCGTAACTCGTAGTATTTGAAAATTATGGAGGATCGGGACAAAAAGTTTTTTGTTGGACTCATTTGATGAGCTCCATCCAGCTAACTTATATCTTATATTTTAAAATATATCATTTTTTTATAGTTTTGGCATCTTATATAAGACATTTTGTTGATTTAAAGATCAAGGATGTTGCTCTAGTATCTTATAATGTAACATTCTTCTTTAATTTCTTGTATTTCATCAAATGATTCGCTTTGATTGTGTCATATTACTATGAAACTCTAAATCTCCTATCATGTAACCTTCCTTCTCTTTGATTTGGTTATATTACATTATTTTAATTTATGTTATTTCAGCTTTATTATATATTTACTCAATATATACATAATAATTAATTATTATGTATGGTTATTTGGATTCAAAATATGTAGCATTTCCTAATAAGTTTTAATCAAGATGAGACAACAACATTAGGCTCACCTTCGAAAGATATATCCAATTAAATAATTATTTATATAATTTTTAGATATTACAATTTTTAGGATTTTTCTATATGTTTTGAGTCATTTTGATAAATACATGATTTTATCTTCAACGATGTCACAGTCTAACTCCTCACTTTCTTGAATTCCACCTTTCTCATATAATTTGTCTCATTTCTTCAAATTGTTTTTCTTTGATTTGGTTATAGCACTACAAAATTATAATTTCCCTCTTGTGTAACCATTTCATCATTTTAATTTATTTATTTTGAATACTTCAATTTATCTTAATTCTAATTTAAAAAATATTTAGTTAATACTAAAATATTAACTTTTTATTATTTAGATAATTTACATTGGTAACTAATAGTAATTCAAAACAAGCTTTTTGTTGAGATCAAACTTCTTTTGACTCATTTGGATGAGCTTTATAAAATTAAACATTGATTTCTATATTTTAAAATTTTTTATTACAACTTTTTGTATTGTTCATAAGATATATAGTATTGTATCAGATTTTACTATCAATAGTGTTACATTGGAATGTTTTGCTGTCTTGGAATGCAACTTTCCCACAAAATTTAATTAATTTCTTAAGCATGTTCACATTGAATTTTTAATATTTTGAAGAAAATATATCTTTTTCTCTTTTGACTTTTTCATGTCTTTGATTAAGTTATTGTGAAAGTTTTTAATTTATCTCATTTTTGCTAAAGTAAATATTTACTTAATATTGAAATATTAGTTTATGATTAATTATACAAATTTACTTTGGTTATTTGAAACAATTCTAAGTGAGGTTCAACCAAGAAGAAAAAAACATCTTTGAACTTGTCTTGATGAGCTTCATATAGTTAAAAGTTCACTTTTTTAATATTAAATATGATTATAAAGTTATTGGTAATCTTTATGTGTCATTTTAATTCATACTTGATTTGATAATCGAGGATCTTAATTTCTATCTCTTTAGAATCTTGAAATGATGCTTACTTTTACAATATAACTTTTTTAAAATGTTTTGTTTTAATTTTGTTATATTACAAGGAAAGTCTAATTATCTTCTCATGTGACATCTAGGTAGCATTGAAGTGGTTATATTACACTACTTCAACATATGTTATTTTAGTTTTATTATGTATTTTCTTTATACAAAGGTAATAATTTCTTATAATTTCTTTTTATTTGATTTGATGCTTCGTAGTAATTCTAAATAAAGTGTGAAAGAGATGAAGCAAATGTCACTATACTCATGTTGACACCCTCTCTAAAAATAAATATTCATTTTTTAAAATATTTAATTTTTTATGGGCCTTAGACACTTTGTATGACATTTTGCATTTGTACATCAATTAATGATCGAGAATGTGACAATCTCCTACGTATCTTGTCATGTAACTTTCTAATACAATTTATCTAGTTCCGGTTAATTTATTTTTCTTGATTTGGTAATATTACTGTGCAATTCAAATTCTCCAAACACGTGTCTTCTCATCCTTTTTATTTTTGTTATGTTATCTTGGTTAAATTAATCTCATTTATTTTTATTTATGTTTATTTAATTAAACAATTTGTAGTAATTTCAAACAAAGTTTGAATAAGATAAAAAAATTTCATTGGACTCATCTTGATGTGCTTAATAAGTTTCATAATCATTTTTTATTTTTAAATATTTTTCTTTTGATAGTTTAGCAAACTTTTTGAGATATTTTAGTTTGAATCTAAACTATTGATTGAGGATGTTGCATTAGATCACATTAGTATCTCTAAATTAAACTTTATCATAAACTTTATCTTATTTTACCAAAGTTTTTTCTTATAATATATTATATTATTATGAAACTCTAATTCTTGTCTCATGTGATCTTCAAAATGCATCAATTTGGTTATATTGCATTGTTTCATATTATCTTAATTTAGATTTAATATATTTTTTCTTATTATTACAATAACAACCTAATGTTATTTATACTTCCTATCATAATTCATTAGAATTCCAAACTGGTGTAATCAAGATGAAACAAATGTTACTAAACTAAGCCAAACAAGCTATATCCATTAATTATTCATTTATTTATCATTGATATTTATTATCTTTTGTCAAGTCATTTTTATGTGTTTTTTAATTTGTTCCAAATTTTACGATAAAAAATGTTGAATTTAGACTCTTCAGTATTTTGGAACAAAAAATTCCTACACAAGTTATCTCATTTCTAAAAAGTATTTTGAATGCAATATTCTCATACAATTTATCTCACTTATTAGAAATTTTGGCTTTGAACTTTTTATGTTACCATAAAACAACAATACTTCTTCTATCTAACTTTAAGATCTCCATGGTTTGGCTATATTATATTGCTTCTTCAAGTTATCTTAGTTCAACTTTAATATATAAATTTACTTATTCTTAAAAAAAAATTTATTATTATTTTTGTAGATTTATTTTATTAATTTGTTGTCATTCAAAATCGGTCCAATCATTATGAAAAAATTGACATTAAATTTTTCTCTACAGCCTCTCTATATTTAAATCTTTATTTTTATATTTTTAAATATTTTATTTTCTAGTGTTTGACATGCTTTCCTAGCAATTTCAATTTTTACAGAATTTGACAATTAGGGATGTTACACTAAATCTCTTTAGTAGTTTGGAATATAACTTTCTCAAAAAATTTATCTTATTTTTTCATATTTTCGTTTGATTTATTTATATTGTTATGTAACAATAAACCTTACCTCATGTGACTATTATGTTGTTTTGATTATGTTATATTATATTGATACGTGACATCAATTCCAAAAATAGTTTGATGGAGATGAAACAAATATTTTTTAACTCCTTTTGATGAGCTCTTACGAATTAGATATAGATTTTTATATTTTTCAAATAATTTATTTTCAATGGTGTAGCACATTTTATGAGATATTTTAATTTATACTTAATTTGATGATTAATGATAATATTCTCAATCATTTTTTCATCATGGAGTGCTATGCTTTTGCACAATTTTCTCATTTCCTCAAACTAATTTATTTTATTTAATTATATTACTATGTAGTGCTAAACCTATTCCAACTTAATTTTTCTTTGCTTTCATTAGATTATGACACATTGGTTCAATTCACCTCATTTTTGCTTCAATTTATATTTACTAAATATTGCAATTAAAAATAATTATTTGTTGTACTTTATTACTTGTGTAGCTTATAGTTGTTCTAAACAAGTTTTAATCAACAAGAGAAAAAACTTATTAGACTCAACTTGATGAGATTTATCAAATTAAATATTTATTTTTGTTATTTTAAATACAATTTTAAGATTTAGAAGCTTTTTGAGAAATTTCAATCCATAACTCATTTGACAATCTAGCATGTCATAATCTAAAATGTTGGTGCCCTACAATGTATCTCATTTTTCCGAATGTTTTGTATTGATATAGCTATAAAACAAAAAAACTTCAATTCTCTTCTTTTATGAAATTTACATCATTTTCATTTTTTATATTACATCACTTCAATTTAACTCAGTTGACCTTTGATAAACATTTTCTTGAAATTAAAATAATAATTTTGTTTTACTTATGCTTATTAAAATTTTTTGTTCGTTATAATTTAAAACAAGGTTCGATTGAGATAAAGTAAATATCATTGGTCTCATGTCTACAAGTTTTATCTAATATAATATTTGTTTTCTAATTTTTTAAAATTTTTTCTTGTCTTTTTTCATGATTTATGATGCGTATCGATCCATGCCTAATTTGATGAAAAAGAATGTTCTACTAGAACTCCATGGTGTCTTGAAATGCAACTTTCCATCAAAATATATCTAATTTCTTCAAACTATTTTCTTTGATTTGGCTACATTACTATGTGGCTCTAAATCTCTACTCATGTGACATTTACATTACTTTCTTTTGGTTATAATAAATAATTTCAATTGATTAAATATTGAATTTACTATATATATTTTTAATTATTTAAATAATATTTTATTATTATTTACTTTGGTAAATAAAAAATATTTCTAATTTTTTATTATGAAGAAATGAACATCGTTGGACTTATCTCAAAGTTCTATCTAATAAAATATTTATTTTTGTAATATGAAATATTTGTTATCCAAGGTTTTGACAAACTTTATAAGAAATTTGATTCAAACATGATTTGAAGATTATGAATTTTACAATCAATCTCTTTAGTATTTTGGAATAAAAGTTTAACATGAAATTTCTATCAATTCTTTGAATATTTTCCTTTGATTTGGTTGTTTTACTATGAAACACTAATTCTCCTCTCATGTGAAATATATTTTGTTACTTCAAATTTATTTGTTACAATTAGAACTTATCATTACTTATTATTAAAAAAAATAATTAGATGATATTTATGCTTATTTTCTGTCTTAATTCATCATATTCCAAAAAACTAAGATAATTAAAGATGAAACATCATTATAGTCATCTCGCCATGCTATGTCCAATTAGATGCTCATTTATATATTTATGAACTCCTTAATTTCTTAGGGTTTAGTAGGATCATTCAGATGTTTCAATCCATACCTCATTTTATGATCAAGGATGTTGCACTTAGTTTGCTCAACATCTTGCAAAATAACTTTCTTGAAGAATTTATCTTATCTATTAGAGAATTTTGCTTTAAGTTTGTTATATAACCATTTAGCTCTAAATCTCCTCATGTTTGCTTTTTTAAATGCTTTCATTCTATTATTTTACATTTCTTCCATTTTTCTCATTTTAGCTTTAATATATATTTTTTAGTTATAAAATCATTATCTATTATTATTGATCTTTATCTTTTACATAACTTATAGTATTTCCAATTGAGGTCATGCAAAGTTTAATCAAATGAAATTGTACTAGTTTTGACATGCTCTATCAATTTAAATATCTAATTCAATATATTTTAATATTTTATTTTCTAGTATTTTGGCATAAGTTATGAGACATTTCAATCGTATGTTATTTGATGGTAGAATGTTACACTTGATGACATTAGTATCAAGGAATATAACTTTGCTACACAATTTGATTAATTTTTTTTCCAATTTATTTTATTTTGGATAACTCATTTTAATATTTAACATTAAATCTCCCCTAATACCACTTTAATATTACCTTTTTTGTGCTATTTTATATTTGTTTAATTTATCACATTTCATCATTAATTTATATATACTTAAAATTAAAATAATAATTTATTATTATTTATGCTTATTTATTTTGAAAATTTACAACATTTTGAAATGATGTCTAATCAAAATGAAACTAAAGTTCATTCGATTGTCTCAGTGAGTTCTATCTTGTTTAATATTTTTTGTGCATTTTATAATACTTTGTCTTTTAAAATTTTGACATTCTTTGTGAGATATTTTAGTTTAAACATGATTTAATGACTTGGACTATTTTTATAGTATAATTTATCTTATTTTACAAATATTTCACATTAACTTGGTGTTATTATTATGTTAATCAAAATGATGTCTTGTGTGATCATTATGTTTCTTTAATTTGATTATATTAGATAACTTCAGTTTATCTCATTTTTAATTTTAATGATTATTTAATTTACATAATAGTAATAATTTATTATTATCTATGTTTTTACTTTGGTAATCTTTAGTAATTCCAAATGTAGTCTAATCAAGTTAAAATAAATGTCATTAAACATATGTCAAGGACCTCTAATACATTAAATAATAATTCTTAAATTTTTAAATAGTTTAATTTTTAGGGTTTAGGAACAACTTGGGAAACATTTCAATTCATACATTACCACATGATCATGGGTTGTTAGACTTGATCAACTTAGTTGTTTTGAATGCAACTTTCACATACAATTACTCATATTTCAAAATTTTCCACTTTGATTTTTTTATATTGTTAAGAAATACTTATTATTATTCTTCTTCTTAAACCTTACATCACCTTGGTTTAGTTATATTACAATATTTAAATTTATCACAATTTACGTGAACTATATATTTGCATGTTATTAAAAAATAATTTAATATTATTTATGAAAATTTAACATTTTATTTCATAGTACACTAAATAGGTCAATTTAAATAAAATGAATGACGTTGGTCTTATTTTTTCATGCTCAATCAAATGAAAAATTCATGTCTATGTTCTTAAATATTTTTTTCTTAGTGTTTTGTTGGCTTTGTGTGATATTTCAATTCATACCAACTTGTATAATTGGGGATGACACACTTAATCTCCTCCATATTTTTGAATGCAACATTCCTAAAAAATTTGTCTCATTTTTCAAATTTTATTATTTGATTATGTCGTGTTACTATCAAACTTAAATTTTCCTATTATGCGACCTTTACATTGCCTTGATTTTTTTATATTACATTGTTTCAATTTAACTCTTTTTAGCAATATTATATATTTACTTAACATTTAATTTATATTTAGTTTATATTCATTCTTATTTACTTTAATAATTCAAAGTAGTTGAAAAACTTGGTTGATGAAGACAAAAAAATGTCATCACACTTACATTAATGAGCTCCGTCCAATTAAATATTGAATTTTAAATTTTTAGATTTTTGGGTTTTGACATGTTTTACGAATCATTTTGATTTGTACTCTTTTTATGATCATTAATGTTATACTTGATATCTTTTGTATCGTAGAATGAAAACTTTCCTTAATAATTTATGTAATTTCCTTAGTTTTTTCTTTTATTTTTTATATTAATATTCATCTCTAAATCTCATCTTATGTGTCTTGTACATCGCTTTTAATTTTTTGTATTACATTGCCTCAATTAACCACAATCAAACTTTAATATATACCTATTATTAAATTAATATTATAATATTATTTATGTTTTTAATTTTAGTAATTCAAGAAGTTCCTAATGAGGTTCGATCGAGATGAAACAGAATCAATGAACTCTTTTGAGCAAGCTTTAATCAAGTAGTTGTTCACTATTATTTTTTCTAAAAATTTTATTGTTTTAGAATTTTGGGATGCCTTATGATACAATTCTATTGAAACTTGATTCAAGGATTAAGGATGTTATACATAATTTAATTAATTTCTTGAAAATTTTCATTATGATTTTAATATTCTACTAAGGAAGAATAATCCTTTTCTCTTGTAACCTTTAGATGGCTTTGACTTAGCCTTGTTACAATTTTTTATTTATCTCTTTCTAAGTTTAAAATATGTTTACCACATGAAAATAATAATTGATAATTATTTTATCTTACTTCGGTGATTTGTAGTTTTCCAAATGAGGTTCAATTGAGACTAGGCAAATGTCATTAGACTTGTCTCAACAAACTCTATCAAATTAAATGCCTACTTTTTAAAATATTTTAATTTTCTAAGGTTTTTACATGTTTTATGAAACATTTTAGTTCATACCTGGCTTGATGATTGAAGATGTTACACTTGTTCCCTTAAGGATCTCGACATTAAGATTTTCTATATAATTATTCCCTTATCTTTCCATCACTTACTTTATTTAATATATCTCATTTTAGGTTAAATTATGCATACACAACATTAAAACAATAACTTGTTTTATTGAAGCTTATTTAATTATTGATTACAAATAATTCAAAATTAGTCTTACCAACATGAAGCAAATGTCGTTCTAATTGTCCAAAAAGCTTTATCAAGTCTAAATATTCTTTGTTACCTTTTTAAAAACTTATGTTTTAAGATTTGTGAATGCTTTATTAGTACTCTTGATTAATACCTCATTTCATGGTCATGAATGTTGTAGATGACTTCTTTAGTTTATTTAGACACAACTTCCATAGAAAACTTATTTCTTTTTTCAAATATTAATTTTTTTTTATATTTTTTATAGTGCTAAGTAACTTTATGGTCCTTGTGTATGATGTTTAGTTTGCTTTGATTAAGTTATATTTTATTTACTCAATTTATTTCATATCATCTTTAATGCATTTACATTTAATTGAAAAGATAATTTTATATTATTTAAGTATAATTAATATTTTAATCCATAATAATTTTAAAGTCTAATTAAGATGAAACAAATATCATTCCACTCATCTCATTGAGCTCGTTTTGATTAGATATTTAAATATATAGCTTTAAATACATTTATTAGGGGTTTAACATGCTTTATGAGACATTTAGATTCGTTCTTGATTTAACTTTTGAGAGTGACACACTAGATCACCTTAGTATCTTAAAATGCATCTTTTTCACTCAATTTACAAAGTTTTATTAAATGCTTTTCTTTCATTTGTTAATAATACCAAGAAACTATAATTCTCCTCTCTTGTAACCTTTACATTTCTTTGATTGAGTTAAATTATATTTTTTTAAAAATTTTCTCATTTTCAATTCTATTATATGTTTTTTACACTAAAATAATTATTTGTGATTATTTATCATATTTTATCATTATTTATGATATTTTATGATTATTTATGGTCATTTTTACTTATTTACTTTGGTGAACCATATTAATTCCAAATAATGTTTAATTCAGACGAAAAAAATCGTTAAACTGGTCTAGTGAGATCTATTCGATTAATTATTTTTCTATATTTAAAATATTTCACTTTCTTGAATTAATGCATAGTTAACATAATATTTTGATTCATACATGATTTCATGATCAAAGATGTTATAGTCAATCTTGATGTTTTCTTAGCATGAAAGTTTCTCATTTGATTGAACCAATTTGTTCCAAGTTTTTGCTTTGCTATTGTAACTTTCCCATAAATTTTAACTTATTTATTTAATTTTTTTGCATTCATTTAACATATTGCTATTAAATAATAATGCTCATTCAAGTGGCCTTCATTTTTGTTTGATTTGTTTAGATAACATCACATAAATTTTTCTTATTAAACATTAATATATTTTCACATAACTTAAAATAATAATTATTTGTTATGCTTATTTAATTTGGTTACAAATAGTAATTCCAAATTGGGTTCAATAAAGATAAAACAAATGTTCTTGTTCATAAATTTTACTTTTATTCTTTTAAACTAATATGCAATTCAAACTATCCTCTTGTGTGACCTTTGCATCCACTTAACTAGCTTATAATTTATTACTTCAATCATTTTATTCATGATTTAAAATAGATTTACATAATGATATAATAAAAATTTAGTATCATTTATGCATATTTACTATGGTGATTTGTACTAATTCAAAATGAGATATCATCAAAATGAAACAAACATCATTGGTCTAATCATGATAATCTATTTCCAATTAAATAATTAATTTCTTAATTAAGAAACACATTATTTTTAAGGGTTTTGCCATTTTTTTGGAAATTTTTTTATTCATACTTGTTTTGATCATCGATGGTATTGCACTTGATCTATTAGTGTCATGGCATGAAACTTTCCCACATGATCGAGCTCATATCTTCAAATTTCTTTCTTTAATTAGGGTATATTAGAAAGAACATTTAGTTCTCCTTTTTACAACATTTTGATCAATTTAATTTGGTTACATTATATTGTTTAAATTTATCTCATTTCAACTTTATTACTTATTTATTTATTATTAAATGTAACTTATTATTGTTTGTGCTTATTTTTTTATGATTTTAGTAATTCCAAATGTGGTCTAATTGAGGTAAAACAAAAGTAGTTTTACTCATCTTGATAACCTCTCTCTAATTAAATATTTTTAATAATTTAATAATTTTTTTCTAACATGTTTGCTCATTTTATAAGTTATTCTTGTGCACACCACATTTGATGAACATAGATGTAACACTTGATCTACTAAGTATCTTAGAATGCAAGTTCCCTTATAATTTTATGTCACTGCCTCTAATTTTTCTCTTTAATTTTCTTATAACACTATGTAATTCTAGATCTCCTCTAATGCAACCTTTACAACACTTTTATTTTGTTATATTACATTACTTAAATATATCTTAATATTTATTGCATATGAAGTTAATTAATATTAAAATAATATTTTTTTTATTTTTTTACTATTTAGTTTTATGATTTGCAAGAATTACAAATAATGTCCACTTGAAACCAAGTAAAACTACTTCAACTAACATCGACAAGCTCCATGCTATTAAATATTTAATTATGTATATTGAAATATTTTTTTCAAGTGTTATAACATGTTTTAGGAGACATTTTGTTTAATTACTAATTTTATGATTGAGAATGTTACATTAGATCTTAGTTTATCAGAAAGCAACTTTTTGAGAACTTTAACAAAGTTCTTCAATTTTTCATTTTGATTTTTTTATGTGATAGAAGTTATTGTTCTCTTCTCTTGTTGCTCATATTACAATTCCTGAACTTGTCATAATCATCATTGGTACTTATAAACTTAATGCTTCAATAAAAGTTTATTTCTATTTAAGCTTATTTAGTCTTTATAAATTATAGTATTTCAAAATGAGTTATGATCTAGACAAAATAAGCCTCATTAAAATCATCTAAAAGAGCTCTATCCAATTAAGTGTAGACTTTTATGTTTTCAAAAGTCTTTTCGAAGTTTGGACAAGGTTCATTAGATATTTCAATTTGTACTGGATTTGAGGTATGATGATGTCAAACTCAATCTCCTATATCTTGGGAAGTATCTTTCCCTTTGGTTTTAACTCATTTTATAAAATGTTTTGCTATGAATTCACTACATTACTAAGGAATTCTAATTCTCCACTCATGTGATGTTTATTTTGTTTAGTTTTTGTCATAATATATTATTTTAATTTAGCTCTTTTTTAGCAATACTATTTACTTATTAATAAGTAAATTATTATTATAACTATTTATTTACTTTGGAGAGTCACAATATTTCTTAATCAGGATAAATAGAAAAGAAAAACTGTACTTCCACTCTTCTTAATATGCTCTATGGAATTAAATATTTTTTTTATATTTTTTAGATATTTTATTTTTTAGAGTTTCACCATGTTCTAAAATACATTTGGATTTGTACCACATTTTATAATGGAGAATGTGACACTTGATCTCCTTTGTATCATGGAATGTAACTTTCTCCTATAATTTATTTAATTTCTTCAAATGTTTTTAATATTATTTTGTAACTCTAAATCTCCTAATATGTGGAAGTTGCATTACCTTGATTTGGTTATATTACATAGTTTCAATTAATCTTATTTCACTTATAATATATAATTACTTGACATTAAAATAATAATTTATTATTATTTTCTTTTATTATATATATTTAATTGGATGATTTATTATAATTTAAAATGATGTATGATTATCAATAAGTAGATCTTGATTTGCTTTATATAAATAAAAAATTATGTTTTCTAAAATATTTTACTGTTTAGAGCTTTTTTGTGCTTCATAAGAGATTTAGATTACTACCTGATTTGATGGTCAAGCATGTTATGGTTGATTACTTTAAATTCTTTGAATGCAACTTTCCTATATGATTTATCTCATTTCTCTAAATTATCTTCATTTTTTTAGTTACATTAATATGAAGCATCAATTCTCCTCTCATGTGATCTTTTGATCACTTTAATTTATTTATATTACATTTCCTTAAATAATCTTATTTAAGGTTTAATATATATTAAATTTTTTTATTAAAATAATAACTAAATATTATTTATGCTTATTTACATTGGTAATTTTTAGAAATTCCAAATATATCCATTTAAAGATGAAACAAAGGTCATTGGACTTATCTCGATGCCTCTATCCATAAAATACTTATTTCTATTATTTCAAATATTTTATTTTCTTGGGTTTTTGCATATTTTATGAGATATTATTTTTGTAAATTTTTTTAATGATCAAGGGATTACACTTGGTGTCTTAAGTATCTTAGAATTAAACTTTCTCATAAAATTTAACTCATTTCATCAAATTATTTATTTTGATTTGGTTATATTTCTTTGTAAATCTAAATCTTCTCTCATGTGACGTTTACATCGCTTTCATTTTGTTATAATATACTACATCCATTGATTTCTCTTGAGCATTAATATATGTTTAATTTGCATTAAAAATATCTATTTTTAATTATTTATGTTTATAATTTTTGTCATTCTTATGGACTAGTTCCATCTAACAAATTATTCATTTCAAAATTTTTTAATATTTTATCCTTTATGGTTTAGGCATGTTTTATTGGACACTTCATTTGTACCTTAATTTACTATTGAGGATGTTGGAAAAAATCACATTAATATCTCATAATGCCACTTTTCTTTATAATTCTCTCATTTCTTCAATTGTTTCAATTTGATTGTGTATATTACTAAATCATTAAATCTCTTATAATGTGGCTAATGAATCAATTTGATTTTTTTATATTAAAATGCTTTAATTTATCATATTTTAGGATAATCGTATATTTACTAAATATTGAATTATTAATTTTTTATTATTTATACTTATGCAGATTAGTAAATCTTAAGCATGGTTAGATCCAGGTTAAAAAATTATTAGACTCATCTTGGTGAGCTCTACATAATTAAATATTTAGTAGAGCTCACCAAGATGAGTCTAATAATTTTTAACCTTGATCTAGCCATGCCTAAGATTAAACTGAATTACTAATCTACATAAGTATAAATAATAATAAATTAATAATTCAATATTTAGTAAATATACAACTAATCTAAAATAAGATAAATTAAAGAATTTTAATAAGGGGAGCGACGGGAGACAGTGAAGGAGGTCTTAGTAGGGAGATTGTGATGTGAGCCAGTTCCTGGGGCCTGCGATGGCAGGCGTGCCGGGTGTGGTTTTGTTAGCCAAATCAGGGTGTTTGCACCCTAGTGCCAGCGCATGAAGTACGACAGCGGAGATTCGGGCAAACATTTTCGTCACTCTGATCTGGAGGAATGGTGCAATCCGAGGAGTAACATGGCAGAGCAGCAGTGACCGACAATGCACTGCGGTTAGGGACGAAGGGCTAATGGTCGCACGTGCAATGGTCACATGAAACCCTCGACTGTTACGGATTCTTTTACCGGGGCACATGAATCCGAGAAATTCGAATTTGAATCTGGACCCAGCAATCGCAGGAGTGCTGGGAACAGATTAATAGCTTACCTATCCTACGGAGTACCACACCGCTTCGTTCCTATGCTTGGTTTACGCCACCTGTAGCCCTAGCTAAATGGATGATGGTGGGAAATAAGACTTAGAGGAGCAATAGGAGGACACAGACTTCTGGGAGCAATTCCCCAATGCGGGAGTGCTCCTCTACATCTGAGGAAGGCATATCGGTTGTCGGTGACACTTTATCTCCTCCCTAAAATCGGACGTCGAGGGGGACACACCCATAGGCTAGTGGGGCACGCTGGATGGTGGGAATTCTCTGGGGATTGTGCTGGAGCAGATGGCTACTTCAGGGCTGTTCCCTGATCTTCAGGCTCAAGGAGCTACTGCGGGGGTTGGCCTGGAGGGCTTTCAACGAGCACAGCTCTGCGGATGCCACAAGACATGGAGCACAAGGAGGTGGAGCCCGTGGTGTGCAAACTCAGCGAAGGGAAACCAGTGTAAGGGGATGTCAGGAATAGTGCGGTTATCACAAACAAGGTGAGCTTCAGAGATGCGTTAACCGCGAACAACAATACCAACAATAGTAGTCTGGTAACCTCACATGTGCGACCGGTGAACATCGACGTCAAGGAGCTTGCCATGGGCATTCCTAATTATATGGAGGGAGGCAATGTACTCATGTCATCGGATGCTGTCCAGCGACGTATCAAATTTCACAAATTCGATTTGGTTGGCCATGTCTACAGGAATACACTTCCTTTTCCCTTAATCGTGCGAGTGTTGCTCAAGCGATGGGGCCACTATAAGAACTTTAAGGTTTTGACTTATCCTCTAGCTATTTCTATTTGTATTTTGAATCTATCGATGATAGGAAGGACGTCTGGCTCAGTGGCCCGTGGCAGATCGTTGGTCATGTCATAGGACTCCACATTTAGACACATGAGTTTGGGCTAATCACTGCCTCGGTGTTGCGAGCACCGGTCTGGGTGCGTCTTACGGGTCTCTCGCTTATCCACTCGGACGTTGACAACATACTACACATTGCCAAGGTGATTCGAGAACCTTTCCTTCTTGATGGCTAGACTGTCGAAATGGAGTGCTCCTCCTAAGCTCGAATATGCGTCCGAATGGATCTTTCGAAGCCATAGAAACCGGGCATATGGTTCAATGGAGAATTCGGGAGAACCTATTAGAGCTTCGAGTTCGAGGGGCTTCCACAGATCTGCTTCACATGCTGTCATGTTGGACACTTGGCTAGCCACTATAACAAGCATGAGGAGGTGGGGCTTGCTCACTCTGACTTTCCCTATTCTACGGTCACCGGTCGGTAACAATGGACAGTGGAGGGGGACACATCCTTTGGTGAGGACAACCCTACAAAGGCGGGTAGCACCTTTGGCTCTCGAAAGAACAAAGAGAACTCAAGTGTTACACATGGAGAGGGACATGGGCTAGGGCCATGGATGCTTGTTCAATCTCGACGCAGGAGATAGGGCCACAATGGCCCCGCTGTGATGGAAAGCCTGCCTCGTCAGAAGGATGCTAGCCGCAGAACTCGTGGCTACGATATTGCTAGTGCGTCTCAAGGCACTAGAAGCCAATCCATAGAACGTGACAGAGCAGAGCAAAGCGGGCTTCGCAGACTGGGGACTACAAGGACTGGAAGCAGACAAACTTGGATAGTCATCCCTTGATGGCAGTGAGTGCGGGCCATGCTTTCCATGTAGACGGGATCAAGACAAAGTTCCTACATGGCTATTGGGCCATTGCACACAGTGACGTCGTCAGTGCTGTGCAGGCATTCTTTGAGTGTAAGCTCCTAGAAGGTTGGATGGATAGGCTCATCATTCTCATCTTGAAGAAGCAGGGGGTGTGTAGGTTGGAGCACTACAGGCTGATCAGCCTCTGCGAGTCCTCTACAAGGTGGTGGCTCATGTTCTCATCCGATGGATGAAGCCGCTAATACTGGAAATCATCTCGCGTGAGCAAGCCGCATTCATCCCTGGGCGTAGTATCTCTGATAACATCAACATCGCGTAGGAAATGGCCGCGAAGATGCTCACCTACACCGCCGCCTCGGGCATCATTGTTGTGAAACTTTGCATGGAGCAGGCCTACGACAACGTGCACTGGGACTACATACTCGACATGATGAAGGTCATGGGTTCCCTCTTATTTGGTGTGACTGGATTGCTGTGTGCATCACCTACCCGAGATTCGGGGTCCTCACCAAAGGAGCTCGTTTTCCGTGGGTGGCGGCACGGCAGGGCCGCTTGCTCTCGCCCTCCCTCTCTGTCCTAGCCACCGAGTACCTTTCATGTTTGGTGAGGAACTATGAGTCAAGGTAGCTTCTTGCATTTAGGCATTGGCAGCACGTGCCACGAATTTCGCATCTTTAAATTGTGGCCGATGTCCTAGTGTTTGCTCCCGCCTCCGCGTGGCGCGGGCACTGTTCGTAGCATCATACGGGCTTTTGGGGAAGCCGCTGGGCTGCGGGACAACCTCGCGAATTTCAGGGTCTTCTTTAGCCCCAAGTTTGGCAAGAAGTCTAAGCTGATCCTAAGGAAGCTCGACATGGAGCATGGCCAGACGTTTACGTACCTTTGGATCCCCATCGCTGCGAAGTGCCTGACAAAGGTGGATCTCAGCTTCCTTGTCCAAAGAATGGATGCCATGGTAGTCAACTGCCGCATCTGGCCGCTATCGCTTGCGGGAAGGGCTGCCTTGGCCTCCTCTGTCCTCAGTGCCATTCCCTGCCATGCCTTGAGACATTGCATGGTTTCGGCGGGGAACCTCAATGACCTGGAGAGCCGTGTTAGGAAATTCCTCTAGGAGAGGAACCGGCTGTGTGAATGTCATGCATTACATGTCATGTGACCGCATCACCTTGCTGAAGGCCGCAGGTGGGCTTGGCCTTCGTGAGCTCTGTGTCTTGCATCGGGTGCTCCAAATGGACAATTACGAAGGCATCCTCAATTACGAAGCAAGTTTCTAGGATGACACCATGAGGATGAAGTATTCGCTGAGTGATCTGCTAATGAAGGCCCCCTAGAATGCATCCTCTGTGTGCAAAATGGTGCTGGGGGTGATGCTGTAGGCAATTTCCTTCTTCGTCTGGCACATCGGCGATGGGCGGACGGTGCGGTTTGTGGAGGACCACTAGCTTGGCGTCCTCCCTCTTTGCTGCTGGCCGGCCTTCATTAATATGTATTCACATTTGCCGGCCAGCATTGCTGAATGCATCACGACTGTCGGGAACTGGAATATGGGTGTTATCCACACCTGGGCAAGCGAGGAGCTCACTGACAGGATCTTGCTACTTCCGAGAGCTTGGGAGTCTGTCGAGGATGTTTTGCTCTAGATGCACACCGAGACGGTGCGGGTTGACTGCGGTCGTATTTAAATCAACATTTTTTGCAATGCTGTGAACTCCGGTACGTGTGGGGGTAGGCATCCTTTGGAGGAGATGAGTAGAATCTGAAAGATTAAAGTGACGCCCAGGGTTCTTATTTTCATGTGGAGGGTCACCGACGAGTTTGTTCCTATGGCGGCGTGGTTGGCCCGCACGAGGTTATGCTGGGACTCCATTTGTCAACTATGCCGCGCGGCAGAGGAGACCCTGCAACATGCATTCTGGGATTGCCTGCATGCCCAAGGCCTTTGGGTTGACCGCCAGGCTCACATGGCATTGACTGTGCTGGGCTGGTCGACGAACACGGGCACCGGGACACGGTTCATTGACTGGCTCCTCTGGTTTGTGGGCTCGCCCAATGCGCACCTTAGCGACCGGGCGAGGCATGCTGCCACTTTGGCAACCACCATGTACTGCATCTGAATAAGGAGCAACGCCACCAGGCACAACAACCTGGTGCCTTTGTGGTGCTCGCTGATCCAGACGATCAAGATCGAGGTGAATATTGCACTTAACCGGCATACCTTCTACTCATCCCTGTCTCAGACTTGCTTGTAACGCATGGTTGGCTTCCCCCCAAACAGGATGGATAAAAGTTAATTGCGATGCTACGGTTGGTGATTCTATTGCTGGCCTTGGCATGGTCGTTAGAGATTGCATGGGAAGGCCTCTCTTGGTGGCTGGTAAGAGGATGTTCTCCTAAGCCGTAGACATGGAAGCCCAGGCTATACTACTGGCCTTTAATATGCTGAGGGAATCCCTTCCCCTGTACAAGGCTGTGGAATTCGAAACTAACTCGATGACGACGCTCCAGGTGGTGCACGAGATGATCTCCCACCCTGCAGTGGAGGGGGCCTTTGCCGAGACTCTTCAGTTTTTCTGGGGTCTGGAGGCTATTCGGTTCACCCATATCCACAGAGAAGGGAACATGCAAGCTGACTGGGTTGCTCGTGCTGCATGCCTCAATGAGTTTGTCTGGGCTCCTGGAGACTCCTTCCCCAGGCCCCTACTTAAGCTTATGTTATCTGATTTCATGTTCGATCCTCCCTAAGGATCCATCTTGTAACTCATGTATGGCTTGGCCATTTTGATATAATATATATTATATCCACTTGAAAAAAATTAAATATTTATTATTCTATTTTCTAGATATCTTATTTTCTTATGTTTTTGCATGCTTTATGAGTCATTTAATTTCTTACTTGATTTGATGATCGTCGAAATTACAAAATATCTTTTTAATGTTTATCAATGTAACTTTCCTGTGTAACTTACATCATTTATTCGAAGTCCTTTTTTTATTTTTGTTATCTTTTTATGTAACACTAAATCTAATATCGTGAAACCTATATTTCACTTTTATTTTCATAAGTTATATTATTTTAATATAAGTCATTTTAGGTTAAATATATACTTGTTATTAAAATAATAATTTATTTTTAATTTTAGTTATTTATTTTTTAAATTTTTTGCAATTCTAAATGAGGACATCAAGAAGAAACAAAGATCATTGGTCTTACCACAATGAGCTTTACAAAAATTAAATATCCATTTCAATATATTAATATATTTGATTTCTTATGATTTTTTTATTATTTACAAGTCATTTTAATTTGTTCTTGAATTTATTTTAATGATATTATACTTGATCTTTATAGTATCTTTAAACGCATCTTCCGTACATAGTTTGTCATTTCTTCAAATTTTTTATATTGTTATATTATGCAGTAACTCTAAATCATTTTCATTTGACCATCATCACTTCATTTTTGTTATTTTACAATACTTTAAATTTTCTGATTTCATCTCTAATATATATTTAGTTCATTTAAAAATAATAATTTATTAATATTTATTGTAATTTAAATTTGAAATTTTATGTAACTCTAAATAAGGTATGATCAAGATAAAAAAAATGTTATTAGACTTATCTAGATAAGGTCTATCTAATTAAATAATCATTTTAAGATATTTTTTAGGGTTTTAATGCACTTTGCTTCTCATTTTGATTCATACTTGATTTCACAGTCAATGATTTTGACATTATCTTTGTATTTAGGAATGTCACATTCTCTTTCAATTTACCTCTTTTTTGAAAGTTTTTGGTTTGACTTTGGTATATTACTATATAACTATAGCTACTCCTTTGCGTGACTATTATTTCACTTTTATTTTATGAAGTTATGATACTTCAACTTATCTCTATTTTACTTCATTATATATTTAATAAATTTCAAATAATTAATCTTGCGTTATAATGCTTATTTAGTATGTAATTTGTATAAAAACTAGAAGCATTTTGATCAAAATGGGTCAAATGTCATTTAACTCATTTTGTCAAACTCAATTCATTTAACTAATTTGAGGATCAATGGTTTTATAAAAAATCCCTTTAGTATCTTGGAATGTAACATTCCATTAGACTTTTTTTAATTTGTTGAAATGTTTCACATTGATTATGTTTTATTATTATGAAGATCTGCATCTCTCATCATGTAACTTTTATGTTTCTTCAATTTGGATATATTAAGTAATTTTAATTGATCTCATTTCAACTTTAAGGTATTTTAATATTATTTAAAATAATATTTAATTATTATTTATGCATATTTACTATTGTTACTCATAGTTATTCCTAAGTGAAGTAAATGTCATTCCACTCATCTCAGTGAGCTGTATCTAATTAAATATTCTTTCATATATATTCAATTTTTAGGGTTTTTTAGTGCTTTAAAATAAAATTTGTTTCATACCTCATTTGGCGATCGAGCATGTTGCAATTGAACTATATAGTATCAGTGAATTGACTTTTCAATTATGATTTATTATTTTTTTTAGTTATATTATTGTGTAACTCAAAATCTCAACTCATGTTACATTTGCTTACTTATATTTTCTAATATTAGATTGGTCCAACTTCTCTTATTAAACTTTAAAATATATTTACTAAAATTAAAATAAAAATTTTTAAATATTTCTACTTATTTAAATTTTTAGTTGAAAATAATTCTAAAAAAAATTTGATTGAGACAAAAAAATGTCATTGGTCTCATCACGATAAGCTCTATTCAATTAAATATTGTTTTTATATTCTTAAGGATTTAATTTTGTAGTACTTGAGAATATTTTATGAGATATTTTCATTAATACATAATTTGATCATTGATGATGTTCTACTCGATCCCATTCATTTCTTTGAATGAATAACTCATATTAATTTTTAAAATTTTTTTCCAAACATTTCCTTTTTGTTTTGTTATAATACCATAAAACAATATTGCTTTGGTCATGTCATATTTTATTTTGTTCCTTATTTGATGATAAAATAAGTTGGACAACATCTCTTTAGTATATAGGAAAATAATTTTGTCTATCAATTTATCTTATTTCTTTTAAAGTTTACACTTTTATTTTGTTGTATTACTTGGTAACTTTAAATCTTCTCTAATGTATGCTTTAAATAATTTTTATTTTTTTATATTGCATTCCTTCCATGTAAGAACATTTTTCTTTAATATATATTTATGTAATATTAAATGATAATGTTTTATTATTTGTGTTAATTATTTTGGTAAATTATGGTAATCTCAAATAATACTAAATCGAGATAATACAAAAGCCATTGGACTCATCTAGAGTTTTGGCACATTTTATGGGGAGTTTTGAATGTCTTATTCACAATTAAAGTTGTTACACTCAATTTTCTTTTATTTTTGTTTGCTTAATGAGACATTTAGATTTTTGCATTATTTAATGTTCAGGAATATTACACTTGATCTTCTTAGTATTTTGGAATAAAACTTTCCTCTATAATTTATCTCATTTCTTCAAATATTTCATTGTAATTTTTTTATATTACAAAATAACTCAAATTCTCTTCTTGTGCAACACTTACATCACTTTGATTTTTTTTATATTTGGTAACTTTAATTTTTGCCTTTTCAATTTCAATATATTTTTACTTAATATTAAGAAATAGTTCTTGATTATTTGTGCTTTCTTAACACAGTAGTTCATATTTGTTACATATGAACTCTGATCATGTTGAAAAATTATCATTTTGTTAATCTCGATGAGGTGCATCAAATTAAACATTAATTGTTATGTTTTTTTGTTTAAATATTTCTTTTTAGAGTTTTGGCAGGCATTATAACATAATTTGTTATACTCTAAAGCGTAGAATTGATGACATTAAACTTGATCTCCTTAATATCTTAAAATACAACATTCCTATAGAATTTACTTTATTCTTTGAATGTTTTGACTTGACTTGGTGACATTACTATGAAATTCTAAACTTCTCCCCATGTGACCTTTGTATCACAATAATTTTGTTATATTAGATTGATTTTTTATTTCTAGTTTAATATATATTTACTTAAAATTAAGATAAAACTTTGTTATTATTTTTTCTTTACAGTATTGGTAATTCATAGTAAACTTTGATGAAATAATCATCGTTGGAACCATCTTCACAAGCTCAATCAAATTAAATTTTTATTTAATATTGTTTAAATTCTTTTTAAAGATTTTGGCATTCTTTATGAAAGTTATCGACCTGTTCCTAATTTGGTGATAGAAAATGTCATTGTTGATCCCCATAGTTTCCTTGAATGAAAAAGTCCTATAAAATTTGTCTGAATTCTTCAAATTTTCTTATATAGGCTTTTTGAAATGAAACCATATTCACTTCTTATTTGTCATTTAAATCACTTTGATTCAATTATATGATATTCTTTTGATTAATCTTATTATATATTTATTTAATATTAAAATAACATAATTATTTTTATTAATGCCTATTTTATTTTATAACATATAATAATTCCAAATGAGTATTGAGGTATACAAAATAAATGTCATTGCACTCATCTTAATGAGTTCATGTTTTTAAATATTCTTTTTTATATTTATAAATATTTTATTCTCTTATGTTTTATATATTTTGCAAGTCATTTTAATTTTTACCTAATTTTTCTTTTAATCATTTTACACTTTATATTCTTAAAAGCTTGGAATTAATCTTTATTATATTAGTTATCCCATTTGTTCAAGATTTTTCTTTTTATTTTTTAATTACTAAATTTCTACTTATCTCATTTCAATTTTAATAAATATTTAATTTATACTAATGCAAAAAATTATTTTTATTTATGCTTAATTATTTCATTTTATTCGTAGTTATTTTATGTGAGGACCAATCAAGACAAAAAAACTTGTTTAACATATCGTAATGACCTTTACCCAAAGAAATATTTGTTTTTTGAATATGTTTTCTAGAATTTTATTACACCTAATAAAAAAAATGATTTTTACCTTATTTGATCATCAAGTATATTACAGATTATATCTTTACTATCTTATAATACAAGTTTCTTATAACATTTAACTCATTTTTTAAACTTCTTTACTTATATTTGGATATATTACAATGAAATTCCAAATCTCCTACCTTCTGACATTTATATCTCATTGATTTGGATACATTATAATGCTTGTATAAAATTAATTTTAGCTTTGATTTATATTTTATTAATATTAAAGTGATAATTTTTTATTTATGCTTATTTATATTGATAATTCATGATAATTCCAAACGACATTTGATCTAAATGGAATAAATGTTTTAGCAGTCATATTGATGAGTACTATCCAACTAAAATAATAATATATTTAATTTATTTTTTATTTTTGTTAATATAATTTTGCAATTTGTCGTAATTCATAACATGATTGATTGATATGAAAAACATAATGTTGGTCACATTTTGACAAGCACTATCTTGTTAAATACTTATTTTTATATTTTAAAATTATTTATTTTCTATTGTTCTTATTAAATTTAAAAGGTATTTTAATTCATAGCTGATTTGGTGATTGTTGATAGTGTATTGATCGCGTTAGCGTTTTTTAATGCAACATTAATATAGAAATTATTGCATTTCTTCATAATGTTTGTTATCATTTTTCTATAATACAATGATACTTTAATTCTCCTCTATGTGACCTTTCCATCACCTCAATTTAGTTATAGTACATTACTTTACTATATCTAATTTTAGCATTATTGTATATTTACCTAAAATAAAAATAATATATTTTTTATTATTTACTTATTTCTTTTTCAAAATATCTTTGTAATTTAAAATATTTCTCAGCTATAATGAAATCAAATCACTTGACTGACCTTGACAGACTCGATTCAATTAAATATTCATTTTTATAACTTTTTAATTTTTTATTTTGGTGGTTTTAAAACATTTTTTAAAGCATTTCAATTTATAAAAAATTACATTATCATGGACGTTGTAATCGATCTTCTTAAAACATGGGCATGCAACTATCACATATAGCTTATCTCACTTATTAAAAATTTTCATTTTGATTTAGATTATGTATTCTAAATCTCTTGTCGTGTGATTTTTGTGTTGCTTTTATGATGTTATATTTACATTTCTTGAATTTATCTCATTTTAGGTTTTGTATATATCGACATAATATTTAAATAGTAATTTATTATTTTTTTTTAATTAGTCTAGCGATTCATTTTAATGTTAATCAAGGTCCAAAAAAGATGAAACAAACCTTTTTTTGGCTTGTTCCAACAAGATTATCTGATAAAATATTTTTTAAATGATTTCTTTTCTCATGTTTTAGCATGCTTTACTAGATAATATTATTTTTACTTATCCACAAGGAAAAAAATACAATCAATCTTCTTAATATCTAAAAATGTAACAATCATATAAAATTTATCTCATTTTTTTAAATGGTTTGCTTTTATTTTGATTTATTTTTATGAAACTCTTATTCTCTTATAGTATGACTTTTATATATTTTGATATGGTTAAATTACTTTTCTTTAAGTTATGTCATGTTGGCTTCAATAAATTTTTTTTTATAATGATAAAATAATTTATAAGAAATATTCGAAAGAAGGTCTCTTGGAGATAAATCAAATATCATCAGACTAGTCTAGACATGTAGAATTAAATATAATTTATTTTTAATATTTAAAAAAATTATTTTTATGTTATGCACAAGTCTTGTGTGACATTGTCTTACCTTATTTGAAGATTGAGGATGTTAAACTTAATCTAGTTCGTATCTTGGAATGTAACTTCCCTACACATTACCTAATATTTAAAATTTTTCTCTCTACATTTGTTATATTACTTTGTAACTTTAATTCTCCTCCCATGTAACTTTTGTATTTGTTTGATGTAGTTGTGTTATAATACTTCAATTTTTCTCATTCTAACTTTATTATACATTTAGTTAATATTAGAATAATATTTTGTTCTTATATATTTATTTACTTAACAACATCATGTAATCCCAAGAGTGGACTTATCAAGACAAAACAAATGTCATTAAACTCATCATAATTAGTTGCACCAAATTAAATATTCATTTTGATATTTCTTAAATTTTGCATTTTATACTATTTTTGCATACTTTGTAAAAGATTTAAATTAAAGCTAATTTGATAATTGAGGACATTGCTCAACCTTGTTACTATCAAAGAATATAATTTACCATACAATTTATCAAAGTTTTTAAGTTTTTTTGCTTAGATTTGGTTGTATTACTTTATAACTGTAAATCTTTTCTCGAGTGACCTTTACATTGCTTTGATTTTGTAAGATTACTTTGCTTGAATATATTTGATTATATCTTAATATATATCTATTATATATTAAACAAATTATATATTACTATCAATACTTATTTCATTTTTAATTCATAATAATTTTAAATAACATCTAATGGAGATGAATAAACATCATTAATATATTCTATACATGTTGTAACCAATAAGGTTCATATTTCTTAAGTATTTGTTTTAGGAGTTTTCCATGCTTTTCTATGAATTTTAATTCATAACTAATTTCACAGGAAAGAATTCTACACTTGATCTCCTTAGTATCTAGAAATGAACCTCTTTCATAAAATTTATCTCCTATTTGAAATTGTTTTCTTTCATTTTTTTATAATGCTACTTACCTTTAAAGCTCCCCACATGTGACCTTCACATTGCTTTAGTTTTGAATGATTATATTTCTTTAATTTATCTATATTTAACTTTAAAATAGTTTGGTGATTCATAGTAATAAACAAAATGTGGTCGAATAGACCCAAGTAAATGTCGTTGAATTCATCTCAACGAGCCTTATCCAAAAAATACTAACCACTATGTCAAAATATTTTAATTTTTAATGTTTTAGCCCAATTTACTAGACATTTCTATTCATGCTTGATTTGATGATTAAGGTTGTGATAGTAGATCCTCATAGTATCTTGTAATACAACTTTCTTGAACAACATATCTATTTTTTAAATGTTTTGCTTTGATTTTATTATATTACTACGTAACTCAAATTCCCATTTATTGTGACCATTATATCTGTTTTATAATGTCTACTACATTGCTTTAATTTACCTTATTTTAGAATTAATATACATTTACTAAGTAGTAAAATAATAAATTATTATTATTTATGATTATATATTTTTATAATTTTTAGAAATTCTAAACAAAGTCAAATAAAGATGTAACGAACAATGTTGGACTCTTCACAATAAGTTCTATTTAATAAAATATTCGTTTTTAAATTTCAAAATATTCATTATTATATTTCTATTCATAATTGACTTGATGATCAAGGATATATCACTTTTCCATATGATTTGTGTCATTTATTCAAATGTTTCACTTTGAATAGATGTAATTACAATGTAATAATAAATTGCATAATGTGTGCTATTAATTGCTTTTATTTAGATATGTTACAAAGCTTCATTTGTCTCATTTCAGTTTTAACTAATATTTACTTAATATTAAAATAAGTTTTTAATAATTTATTCTTATTTACTTTTGCAAATTATTTAATTCTAGACAATGTTTGATATAGTAAAACAAACATTATTAGACTATTCTTAATGAGCTCTCGCAATTAAATTTGACATCATTAAATTTTTGATATTTCATTTTCTTAGATTTAAGCTACCTTCATGCAAAATTTTGAATAGTGCCTAATTTGATGATAAAAGATATTACACTAACTCTCCTTAACATGTTTTAATGCAACTTCCCATTAAATTTATCTCATTCCTCCAAAATGTTCCATTGTCTGACCTTTACATTATTTTAATTTAGTTATATTACATGGCTTTAAATAAAGTCAACTATAATATATTTTTACTAATATTAAAATAAACATACTATTGTTATTTTATTAATTTAATTTAGTAATTCATAGTTATTCCAAAGTTCCTTTAATCTAGATGAAGTAAACATCATTTGACACATGTTGTCAAGATCTATCCAATTAAATGTACTTTTTCTACATATATTTAATCATTTTCTTTTTAATAGTTTTGATATGCAATGCACAACATTTGTACTCATATTTTATTCCATGATGAAGTTACAACAACTCTCCACAGTATCATGGAATGCAACATTGCGTTATTATCTTGTCATGCAATTTTCTTGAATATTTTGTCTCATTTATTTCCTAATTTTTTATTGTATATTGGTTATTCTACTATGGAACCATAATTTTCAAGTCGTGCAACCATATCATTACTTTGAATTTATTATGTTATATTTGTTTAATATATCATATTTATTATTGTAGTATATACTTACATAATCTTAAAAATAAAATTTTGATATTATTTATGTTTATATATTTTGATAATTCATGGTAATTTTAAAAAAGTTTTGATGGACACAAAACAAATGTTGTTGGACTTGTCTTATGGGCTCCATCAAATTAAATATATATAATTATATTTTTAGATATTTTTTTCAAAAGTTTTTATTAATTTTATGAAACACTTCGTTTTGAACCTTGTTTAATGATTATGGACTTTTCTCTTGATAACCTTATTATATTGGAATGTGACTTTCTTATGCAACTTTTCATAATTTTTAGAATTTTTTCTTTGATGAGTCGATTTACAATGTTCCTCTAAATCACCTCTAATGTGACCTTTTCATTAAAATGATTTCTTTTTCTCATATTGCTTTAATTTATCAAATTTTTCCTATAATGTTAATTTCTTAATATGAAAATAATATTACATTGTTATATATGACTACTTACATTGGTAAATAATGGACTTCTCTAAACAAGCACTACACAATTTATCAAATAAGGTTAGATTTGCACCTAGTTTAAAGATCATATATGTCACACTCGATCTCCTTAGTTTATTGTAATATAATTTTCCTACAAAATTTATTAATTCCATAAAAATATTTATTTTAAATTAGTCATATTACCTCTTAACTACAAATCTATCTCATATTAACATTACATTACATTTATTTTGTTATATTAAATGACTTCAATTTATCTTATTTGAACTTTAATATATATTTATTTAACATTTTAATAATAATTTATTATTATTTTGGCTTATTTTTATTTGAATATTCCTTTTTTATGTTTTTAAATATTTTATTTTAAAAACTTTTAGGCCCATTTTATGAGTCATTTCGATTCATATTTAATTTTATTATCTTAAATGTTGCACTCATGCCTCTTAATATCTTAGAAGACAATTGTTTCATATTTAATATTATGTTTTAAAATTTTTCCCTTTGATTTGGTTATATTATTATAAAGTTATAATTCTCCACTTATATTCCTTTACAATACTGACAACTTATTGTATTAAATTTCTTTAATTTATCTTCATGTAGTACTATAATTTCTTTACTAAATATTTAAAAAATAATTTATTAATATTTATATTTATTTTCTTATGTAATTCATGGTAATTCAAAGTTAGGGCTAATCGATATGAAAAAAACTATGTTGGAGCTATCTCAAGAAACTCTAATAAATTAAATATTGTTTTTAACAATTTGAAAATGTTCTTTTATGTTTGGCATACTTTTAGAAGCATTTCTATTCACACCAAATCTGACAATCAAGTATGACACTGTCAATCCCCTTAACATGTTGGAATACAACTTTCTTATAAAATTTATCTCATTCTTTCAAATATTTTACTTTTATTTGATTATATTGTCATGGAACTCTAATTCTCCTCTCATGTCACCTTCACAATGTTATGATTTTATTTTAGTATAATGCTTTGATTTAGGTCATTTCAAGCTTTTCATATATCAAGTAAAACAAAAACTAATAATTTATTATTATCTATGCTTATTTTCTTTGGTAATTTATAGCAATTCTAAATGTGGTTTGATCGATACAAAACAAATATTATTTGTTTCATCTTGAACAAGATCTAATCAATAAAACATTCCTTTTAATTTTTTAGATACTTTAATATGTTGGGTTTTGGCATGTTTTACAATGATTTATGCTTCATTTTTCATGTTCATGATCGAAGATGCTATGCTCATATTTATTCATTTTTCATGTTTTAAATTTTATCAATTCACTAATTTTGAGCTTTAATATTTATCTAGTAAATATTAGAATAATATTATGTTATTATTTTTGTTTATTCATTTTTTAATTTATGGCATTTCCAAACAAAATCTTATGATGGATGAACAAATATCATCTTACTTGTTTTGACGTATTGTAACCAAGTAATTTTTTTTAATATTTTAAAATATTTTATTTTCTATATTTTATTGCACTTTATGAGACACCTTTGTTTGTTTGTGATTTGATGATGAATGACTTTGGACTCTATCTCGTTATTATCATAGAATACAACTTCTCACCACAATCAATCTCTTTTCTTCAAATTTTTCATAGCGATTTGTTTATATTATTGTATAACACTAAATCCATAATTGTTTGACCTTTATGCCTAATTGACATAGTTCTATTGTTGCCCCTAATTTTATCAAATTCTAATTTAAATATATATTTGCTTTACGTTAATATACATATTTCATATTTCTTAAGTATAAATTGGAAAGTTGTAGAAATTTCAAACTAGGTTCGATCTAGATGAGACAAACGTAGTTACACTCATCTCGATGAGCTTTATACTATAAAATATTCATTTTTATAATTTCTAATTCTTTTACTTTTTATGATTTTGACATGCTTTACTTGATATTTTGAATCCTACTTTATTTTACAATTGAAGAAATTACTCCCAATTGTCTTACTATCGTGGAATGGGACTTTCTTATTCAATTTACCATATTTTTTTGAAAATTCAACTTTTACTTATATTACAAAACAAAGTCTAATTCATCTTGTATGTGACTTTAGATCACTTCAATGTTTTTATATTACTCTACATTAATTTATTTAATTAATACTTTAATGTAGATTTACTAATAACAAAATAATAATGTATTATTATTTAAGCCTTTTTACATTGATAATTCTTATAAATTGAAAATGAGGTTTGATTGAAATGAATAAAATTTCGTTGTAGTCAATTGGATTAGCATATCAAATTAAATAATTTTTAAAGGTTTTTTAAAAAGTTTGTTTTCTTGGATTTTGGAAAGCTTTAAGTCAGTGATTCATACCAAATGTAATGATCAAAGGATCTTATTTTCAATTTTCTTAGTATTGTGTAATACAAATTTCTAAAAATATTTGTCTCATTTCTTAAACTTCTTCACTTTGGTTTGGTTTATTTAACTCCAAATGACTACAAATATTACTTTCACATTACTTTTATTTGGATTTATTAATTTACTTTAATTTACCTCATTTGTGATTTTAAATATATCTACTTCATATTAAAATAACAATTATTAAAATTTATTTATAATATTTTTTAATTAGCAATAATATAAATGAAACAAAAATCATTAGACTCATCAATACAAACTTTATGTAATACAATATTCTTTTTTATATTTTAAATCATTTTTATTCTCAAATGCTGGTGCTCACTTTACTAGACATTTTGATTCTAACCTAAAATAACCATCCAATTGTTACACTTAATCTACTTAGTATCATGGAATGCAACTATTTTATATAATTCTCTCATTTCTTTATATTTTTTCTTTTATTTCTACTAAATTTTATTGAAACTCTTATTCTACCCTTATATATCTTTACATGTTTTTGTTTGGTTAAATTACAAAACTTTAATTCAACTCATTTAAAATTTATTACATAGTTATTTAATATTAAAATTAAATTTTATTATTTTTTGTCTTTAATGATTTTGCCAATGAGTACTATTTCAAAATAATGTTTAATCGAGATAAAACAAGAGCCATTGGAGTCATCTCGATGAGCCAATCCTACCTATTTATTATAGAATCTTCAAATATTTTATTCTCTTGCATTTTGGTATGCTTTATGAAACACTTGATTCGTACTTAAATTTATGGTATAGAATATTACACTCAATCTTTCTATTATATTGGAATGCAGTTTTCCCATTACCCCAAATTTTTTATTTCATTAAATTTCTATATAACTCCAAATATTTTCTATTTTGAAATTAACATTGCTTTTATTTTCATTATATTAAATAGATTCAATTTATAATTTTTAGCATTAATATATACTTAATATTGAAATAAAATTAAATTATTATTCATATTAAGTTATATATGTATTTAGATATAATTTCAAACTTGGTTAGTTGGAGAACAAACCAACATTGTTAAACATGTCTCAATGAGTTATTTCAAATTAAGTAGTCATTTTTTATTTCTTAAGTAGTATTTCTATAATTTTGATACTCTATATGGTATCATTTACTTATACCATAACATTAGTATTTATCTAATTCTTATCTTACACTATATTTAATTAATATTAAAATAAATATTTTATTAATATTATTATCTAAATTTTTTTGATAATTTATAGTAATTTAAAATTGTGTCATGAGGATAAAACAAACATCATTACAATTGTCTTAATTAGCTCTATTTAATTAAATATTCTATTTTTTATATTTTATACAAATTTTATAAGAAATTATATTTTTTAATTTATTTAATGGTTTTTCATACCATAGTAGATCTCCTTAGTATCTTGGACAATTGCTTTCATAAATAATTTATCTCATCTCTTAAAAAGCTTCAATTTTATTTCGTTTTGTATCGATGAAACTCCAATTGTTCTCTTATGTGAGCTTTCCAATTTTTTTATGTTATTATATTTAATAGCTTAAAATTATCTTATTTTGCTAATAATATATATTTTTAATATGAAAATAATAATTTAATATTATTTATATTTAATTAAATTTCTAATTTATAATATGTCTTACTAAGTTCCAATGCAAATGAAACAAACAGTGTTGGATTCATCTTAACGAGATCTATCAAATTAAATATTAATTATTTTTTAGATTTTTTAAATGTTTTAGTTTCTATAGTTTTCACATGCTTTGAGAGGCATTTCGATTTATACTTGATTTATTGGTCGATGTTGTAGCACTCAATCTCCTAAGCATCTTTGAATGCAAGTTTCTTATACAATTATCAAGTTTCTTATACATTACTCTAAATCTTCTATTGTTTCTTATTTACATAAAATTAATTTTTTTATTATTATTACATTGCATCCATTTATTTGATTTCACCTTTAAAAGGTATTTGCATAACATTACAATAATAATTTTTTTTATTTATGCTTGTTATATTTAGTGATATACAATAATTTCCAAATGGGTTGTATCAACATGAATAAACATTAATGGATTCGTCTTGGAAAGTTTTGTCCTATTAATTGTTTATTTTAATATTTCTTAAATATTTTATTTTAAATTATTTTGACATGTTTCATGAGCCATTTCAATTCATATTTGATTTGATGGTTGGAGACATTACATTATATTTTCTTAATATATGGAATGTACTTATCTAATAAAGTTTGTCATTTCTTCAAAGTTTAGGCCTAGGTTTTGTTATAACACTATGGAACTCTATTATCATCTTATGTGAATGCTATCAATTTATTATATTACATTTCATCAATTTATGCCATTTAAAATTGGTTATATATTTTCTAAATTTAAAAATAGTTGTTTATTATTATTTTTGCTCATTTTCTTTGTGAATTCATAGTAATTTAAGACAAGGTCAAGTGGATATATAACAAACATTATTGGACTCATGACAATGATCTTCGATTAATTAATTTTTACTTTACATTTTTTTAATATTTTATTTTCTACTTTTTCTTATGCTTTATGAGGCATTTTTATTCATGTTTAATTTGACGATTAAGCATCTTTGACACAAATCTCCTTAGCATCTTCGAATATAATTTTCCCATAAAATTGGTCTCATTCCCTAAAACTTATCACTATGATTTGGTTATTTTATCGTATAACCCTAAATCCTTTCTCTTGTAACCATTACAATGCTTTCATTTGTTTGAATTATATTTTTTTAGTTTATCCTATGTCGTACATAAAATACATATACTTAATGTTAGAATGATAATTTGTTATTGCTTGTGTTTATCTACATTTGCTATAATAGAATTTCCAAATGAGGTTTGACCATAATGAAAAGAGTCATTAGACTTATCACGATGAACTTTATCTAACTAAATATTCATTTTTATCTTTTTTTTTAAAAATTTTATTATCTATCAATTCGACGTGTTTTACTAGGCATTTGGTTTCTTGCATGATTTGATTATTAATAACATTACACTCAATCTCCTTTGTACCTTGAAAAAAAAGCATTTGTATGCAATGTATCTTATTTATTCAAATTGTTTTATTAGATTGTATTGCTATGTAATTCTAAATCTTTATAATTGTGGCCTTTTTATTACTTTAATTTGATTATATTATATAAAACTATTTCTCTCTATTCTTATTTACTATGCATACAGTTCATATTAATTAAAAATATATTTTTTGTTTTTAATTATTTTAAAATTCTTAATAACTTTAATACAGATTTGAATGAGATGAAAAAATGCAATGGACATCTCATTATAAGCTTTATCTAAGTAAACATTTATTTATAACATTTCTAATTTTTTAATTTTTTATTGTTTTTAAAAGCTTAATGATGCATTTCATTTTGTACTTGATTTGAGGATTTAGAGTCGTACTCTATTGCTGCTTAGTATCATGGACTTAAACTTTCATGTATAATTTTACCTAATTGTTTCCAATGTTTTACAATGATTTAGTAATACTACTATGAAACTACAATTGTTGTCTTGTGTGGCATTTACATATCTTCAATTTAGTTATATTATAGAACTATAATTTTTATCATGACAACTTTAATACATATATATTGAATATTCAAATAATAAATTATTATTTTCTACTTATTTACTTTATTTATTTCTAAAAATTATAAATGACTCTAATTTAGAGAAGATAAATGTTTTTGAAATAACCTTGATGTTTCCTATTTAAATAAATTAATTTTTACTTCAAAATATTTTTTTTTCCTATATTTTTTTCAAGTTTTATGGGAAATTTTTATTAATACTTGATTTGATGACAATAAGGGTATAATCCATAGCACTAGTATCATGGAATGCTACTTTAGTGTATAATTTATTTCATTACTTTAATTATTTCAATTTTATTTATTCACATTATTGTGAAACTCAAACTCTCTGTTATTGTGGCCACAAGATCTCTTTTATTTTGTCATCCTATATTGCTTCAACTTAGCTCACTAAAACATAATATATATATATATATATATATATATATATATATATATATATATATATATATATATATATATATATATATATATATATATATATATATATTAAATTAATAATTTATTATTATTATTTATTTATTTTTGTAAACTACAGTAATTCCAAATAAAATTTAATGGGGATGAAACGAACGCCATTAGACACATCCTATGAGCTCTATCTAATTAAATATTCATTCATAAATTTCAAAATGATATATATTTGCATTGTTGGCCTGTTTTATGTGATATTTCAATTTATACATAATTTGATGATTAACGATGTTCTAGCAAATCACCTTGGTATCTTTGAAAGTAATTTTCTTATTCAATTTATCAATTTTTTTAAATTGTTCACATTGATTTCTTAAATTGCAATTAGTTCTAAATCTCATGTTATGTGCCCATTACTTCAAATTGATTTTGTTATATTGATTTCCCTCAAGTTATTTTATTTAAAATTCTTTAAATATTTGTTCAATATTACAATAATAATTTATTATTATTATTACAATTTTTTTGGATAATCATAATAATTCCATACTCATCTTGATGACATCAATCTAATTAAATGTTCAAATTAATAATTTTAAAATAATATTTTATTAGATTTCTATATTTTAACTATAGTTTTCAATATGTACTTAATGTAATTATTGAGGATCTTAGACTTGATCTTCTAATGTTTTGTAAAGTAGCTTTCTCTTATAATTTATCTTCTTTTGACAAATGCTTTATTTTTCAAGTAGTTATATTACCATGTAAAAAAAACCCTACTTCTATGAGACAATTGTATCATATTGTTTTAGTTATATTATGTTACTTTAGTTTATTAAATTGTTTTTAAACATTCATTTACTAAGTATTAAATTTTTTTTATTATTTATGATTGTTTCGGTAAATTATAGTAATTTGAAATAAAGACTAATCGAGAAAAAATAAACATCATTTTACTTGTCTTTTCACGATCTATCAAAATAAATATTTATTTCAAAATTTTTAATATTTTAATTTCTGTTGTTTTACAAGTTTTAAGAGATATTTTAATTTGTACTTGATTTCTTGATTAAAGATAGTCCTCTCGATCACCATATTATTTTGAATGCAACAATCTTATAAGATTTATCTCATTTTTTCAAAATTTTTTATTTGATTTTGTTATTTTACTATGAGTAGAGTATAGCTTGGTTAGCGTAGCTTGTGCTAGGTTAGAGTAGAGTAGAGTAGACTAGAGTAGAGTAAAGTAGAGTAGAATAGAATAGAGTATAGTAGAGTAGAGCTTAGTTAGGCTAGGCAAGGCTATGCTAGGCTAGGGTAAGCTAGGCTAAACTATAGTAAAGTAGAGTATAATAGAGTAGAGTGGTGTAGAGCTAGATTCGATAAGACTAGGATTGGTTAGGCTAGAGTAGAGTATACTAGAGTAGAATAGAATTGAGTAGAGCAGCTTAGAGTAGAGTATAGTAGAGTAGAGTAGAGCAGAGTAGAGTAGAGCAAAGTAGAGCAAAGTAGGGATTAGTAAAGAAGAGCAAAGCAGAGTAGACAGACCAAGGTAGAGCTGACTAGAGTAGAGCAGAGAAGAGAATAGCAGAGTAGAGAGAAGAAAAGGGTGGAGAAAATTGGAGCAAAGCACAGTACAAAAGAACAGAGTAGAGCAGATTAGAGAAAATTTAGATTAGGCTAGGCTAGACAAGGCTAAGCTAGGATATAATAGAGTAGAGTAGAGTATAATAGAGTAGTGTAAAGTAGAGTAGAGCAAGGTTAGGCTAAGTTAGGCTAGAGTATAGTAGAGTAGAGTAGAGTAAGGTAGAGTAAAGTAGTGCAGAGCAAAATAGAGTTGTGTAGAGCATAATAGAGAAGAGTAGAGTAGAGCAGACCATAGAATAGCTTGGTTAAGCTAGGCTAGGTTAGGCTAGGCTAGAGTAAAGTAGAATAGAGTATAGTAGAGTAAAGTAGAGTAGAGCTAAGTTAGGTTTGGCTAGGATAGGCTAAGTTAGAGTAGAGTAGAGCTGGGTTAGGCTCTGTTAGGCCTACTAAGCTAGGGAAGGTTAGGCTAGGCTAGGCAAGGTTAGAGTAGAGTAGAGTAAAGTAAAGTAGAGTAAAGCTAGGTTAGGCTAGTCTAGGCTATCCTAAGTGAGGCTAGAGTAGAGTAGAGTAGAGCAAAGTAGTGTAGAGAAGAAGCAGAATAGAGCAGAGCAAAGGAGGGCTGAGTAGAGTATAGTAAAGTAGAGAAAATTAGAGTGGAGCAGAGTAGAGCAGAGTAGAGTAGAGCAAAGCTAGGTTAGGCTTTGCTTGGCTTGGCTAAGCTAGGCTTGAGTAGAGTAGAGTATAATAGAGTGGAGTAGAGTAGAGTAAAGCAAAGCTGAGCAGAACAGAGAAGAGTATAGTAGAGCATAGTAGTGCAGAGCATAGTCGAAAAGGGTAGAGTAGAGTAGAGGACAACAAAGTAGAGCAAATGAATTAGAGTAGAACAAAGTAAAGCAGAGTAGAGTAGAGTAGAGCTATGTTTGGCTAAGCTTAGCAAGGATAGAGTAGAGTATAGGAAAGCATAATAGACAAGTGTAGAGTAAAGCATAGCAGAGAAGAGTAGAGTAGAGTAGAGCAGAGCAAAGTAAAGTAGAGTAGAGTAGAGTAGAGCAAGGTTAGGCTAGGCTAGGCTAGGTGAGGCTAGGATAGAGTAGAGTAAAATAGAGCTAAGCAGGCTAGGCTAGGCTAGGTCTGAGTAGAGTAGTGTAGAGTAGAGTGGATTAGAGGAGAGTAGAGTAGAGCTAGGCTAGGTTAAGTTAGGCTAGGCTAGGTTAGATTAGGCAAAGCTAGGCTAAGCTAGAGTAGCATAGAGCTAGGTTAGGCTATGTTAGGAAAGTTTAGGCTAAGATACAATAGAGTAGAGTAGAGTAGAGTAATATAGAGTTGAGAAAAGTATAGTAGAGTAGAGTAGAGCTAAATTAGGCTTAGTTAGGCTATGTTAGCCTTAGGTAGGCTATAGTAGAGTAGAGAATGGTAGGATAGAGTAGAGCAGAGTAGAGTAGAGTAAAGTAGAGTGTAATATAATTGAGTAAAATAGAGTAGAGTTAAGAAGAGTAGAGTTAGGTTAGGTTAGGCTAGTAATAATAAAGTAGAGTATAATATAGTTAAGTAGGATAAAGAAGAGTACAATAGATTATATCTAAGTTAGGCTAGGCAAAGCTAGAGTGGTGTAGAGAAGAGTAGTGTAGAGTAGAGCAGAGTGAAGAAGAGTAGAGAAAAGTAGAGAAGAGTAGAGTAGAGTAGAGCAAAGAAGAGCAGAGTAGAGAAGAGTAGAGAAAAGTAGAATAGAGCCTAGCAAAGTAGACTAGAGTAGAGCAAAGCATAGTAGAGGTAAGTTAGAATAGTGTAGAATAGAGTAGAGTAAAGTAGAGTAGAGTAAAGTATTGTAGAATAGGGTAGAGTAAAGCTAGGTTAGGCTAGGGTATGTTATTCTAGGCTAGGCTAGGTTAGAGTTTAGTAGAGTATAGTAAAGAAGAGTAGAGTAGAGTAGAGCTAGTTTAGGCTAGGCTAGACTAAAGAAGAGTAGAGTTGAGCTTGGTTAGGCTAAGCTAGTTAAGGTTAGGTTATAATAGAGTAGAGTAGAGTAGAGTAGAGTAGAATAGAGTAGAGTAGTGTGGAGCAGAGTAGAGTAGAGCAATGTTGAATAGTGTAGAGGAAAATAGAGTAGAGAAAAGTAGAGCTAAGTAGAGCAGAGCTGAGTAGAGTAGAGTATAATAGAGTAGGGAAAGGTTAGGCTAGGCTAGCTTATGCTCGGCTAGGCTAGAGTTGAGTTGAGTAGAATAGAGTAGAGTAGAATGATGTTTGGCTAGCTTAGAGTAGAGTATAATAAAGTAGAGTAGAGCTAGATTTGGCTAAGCTAGGCTAGGGTATGCTAGGCTAGAGTAGAGTAAAGCTAGGTTAGGTTAGGCTAGTCTAAAGTACAATATAATAGAGTAAAGTAGAGCAGAGTAGAGTAGAATAGAGTAGGGTAGTACATAAGAGAGCTGAGTAGAGTTAGGTTAGGCTAAGCTAGGCAAGACTAGGAAAGGCTTGGCTAGGCTAGGCTAATCTAGGCTACAGTATAGTAGAGTACAGTAAAGCAAGGTTAGGCTAGATTTGGCTAAGCTAGGTTTTGATAGAGTAAAGTAGTATAGAGCGAGATTAGGCTAGACAAGTCTAGGATAGGATAGGCTAGAGTGGAGTAGAGTAAGGTAGAGTAAAGTGGAGTAGAGCCTGGTCAGGCTATGCTAGGTTAGGCTAGGAAAAGCTAGAGTATAATAGAGTAGAGTAGAGTAGAGCAGAGAAGGGTAGAATAAAGTAAAGCATAGCAGAGTAGAGTTCAATAGAGTAGAACAGAGTAGAGTAGAGTAGAGTAGAGAAGAGTAGAGTATAGTAGAGCTAGATTAGGCTGGTCGAGGCTATGCTAGGATAGTTTAGACTAGAGTAGAGTAGAGTATAGCAGAGCTAGATTAGGTTAAGCTAGGTTAAGCAAGGCTAGGTAAGGCTAGGCTTGGCTATGCTGGGTTTTGCTTTGCGAAAGCAGAGCAGAGTAAAGCATAGTAGAGCAAAGTATAGCAAAGTAGAGTAGAGAAGAGCACACCAGAGCTAGGTTAGGATACACTAGGCTAGGATCGGTTAGACTAGGTTAGAGTCGAGTAGAGTAGAGTAGAGCTATGTTAGGACTGGTTAGGATATGCTTGGTAGTGGAGTAGAGTAGAGCAGAGCAAAGTAGAGTAGGGTTGGGTATAGTGGAGCAGAGCAGAGTAGAGTACATCAGAGAAAATCAAAGCTAAGTTAGGCTAGGTGAGGCTAAAGTAGAGTATAGTAGAGTAGAGCTTCATTAGGCTAAGCTAGGTTAGGCCTGGCCAAATAAGGCTAGAGTAGAGTAGAGCAGAGTAGAATAGAGTAGAGCAAAGCATAGTAGAACAGAGCAAAGTAGAGAATAGCAGAGCAAAAAAAAGTAGAGCATAGCATAGTATAACAAAGCTAGGTTAGGCTAGGCTAGAGTAGAGTAGAGCAAAGTTAGTCTAAGCTAGTTTTGACTAAAGAAGAGTAGAGGAGAGTAGAGAAGAGAAGAGTAGAGTAGAGTAGAGCTAAGTTAAGTTAGGCTAGGCTAGGAATGGCTCATGAATACTTATTCCTTAAATCTTAATATCTAATCCTTAATCTCTAATCTATAATTTTGAATCCCTCCCTCCCTAATGCCTTATCCCCAATCCCTAACACCTAAATATTAATACCTAAGTCATCACACACAAATCCATAATATGTATTCTTCTACTTCTTTTGCTTCCTCTTCATCTTCTCTCTCTTGTTCTTCTATTTAATCGTTGTCTTCTTCTTTTTCTTCTTAATATTCTTAATAATCTTCCTCTTTTTATTCTTCTTCTTCTTCTTCTTCTTTCTCCTCTTTCTCTTCTTATTCTTCTTTTTCTTCTTCTTCTTCCTCCTACTCTTCCTCTTCTTCCTCTTCATCTTCTTCCCTTTCTTCTTCTTCTTCTTCTTCTTCTTCTCCTTCGTGTTCTTCTTCCTTCTTTTCTTGTTCTTCTTCTGTTCTTCTTCCTCTTCTTCTTCTACTTCTTCCTTTTCTTCTTCATCATCATCATCATCTTCTTCTTCTCCTTCCTATTCTTCTTCTTAATCTTCTTCCTCTTCTTCTTTTTCTTCTTCTTCTTCTTCTCTTTCATCATCATCATCATCTTCTTCTTCTTCTTCTTCTTCTTCTTTTTCCTCACATTCTTCTTCCACTTCTTCTCCTTCTTCTTCTTCTTCTTCTTCTTCTTCTACTTCTTCTACTTCTTCCTCTTCACCATCTTCTTCTTCTTCTTATTCTTCTTCATCATCTTCTTCTTCTTCTTCTTCTTCTTCTTCTTCTTCTTCTTCTGCTTTTTCTTCTTCTTCTTTGACTTCTTGTTCTTCTCTTACTTAATCATGTTCTTTTTCCTCTTTCCCTTTTTTTTCCTCTTCTCCTTCTTTCTTTACTTCTTCTACTTCCTCCTCCTCTTGTTCCTCATCTTACTCTTCTTCTTTTTCTTCTTCTTCTTCTTACTCTTATTTTCTGCCTCTTCTTCTTCTCCTCCTTCTTCCTCATCTTCCTCTTGTTCTTCTTCCTATTCATCCTCAACTTCTTCTTCTTCTTCTTCTTCTTCTTCCTCTTCTACTTCTTCTTTCTCATCTTTATCTTCTTTTTCTTCTTCTTCTTCTTCCCCTTGTTCTTCTTCTTCATCTTCCCTTTCATCTTCTTCTTCTTCTTCTCCTTCTACTTCCTATTCTTATTCTTTCTTATCTTCTTCTTCTTCTTCTTCTACAACTACTACTTCTTGTTCTCTTCTTCTTCTTCTTCATCTTCTAATTTTTCTTGTTCTCCTTCTTCCAAATATTCTTCTTCCTCTCCTTTCTGTTCTTTTTCTTGTCCTTCTCCTACTTCTTCTCCATAACCTTCTCCTACACCTCCTTCTCATTCTCCTCTTCCTCTTTTTCTTTCTCTTTCTTGTTCTTCAACTTCTTCTTCATCTTCTTCTTCTTTCTTCTTTCTTTTTCATTTATTTTTCTTTCTTCTTTCTTATTTCTTGTTCCTTCTTCCTTCTTCTTTGTTTCTTCAACCTTCCTTCTTCCTTCTTTCTTCTTTAATCTTTCTTCTTCCATCTTCCTTCTTCCTTCTTGCTTATCTCTTCTTCCTTCTTCCTTGTTCCTTCTTATTTCTTCTTTCTTTTTTCTTCTTTATTCATTCATTCCTCTTCTTTGTTATGTCTTCTTGTTTCACCTTTTTTCTTATTATTCCTTCTCATTTATTCTTCTTTCTCTCTTCTTCTATCTTTCTATTTTCTTCTTCTTCTTTCTTCATCGTCTTCTTCATCTTCTACTTCTTCTACTACTATTACTTCTTCTTCTTCTTCTTCTTCTTCATCTTCTTCCTTTTTGCCTTATTCTACTTCTTCGTCTTCTTCATTTCATCTACTTCATCGACTTCTTCTTCTTCTTCCCCTTCTTCTCTGGTTTCCTCTTCTTCTTCTCCTTTTTTGTCTTTCAATACTTCTACTACTCTTCTTCTTCTTCTTCTTCTTCTTTGCCTTCTTATTCCTCTACTTTTTCTTAAACCCCTTCCACTTATCTCCTTCTAGTTCATCTTCCACCTTCTCTTCCTCTTCCTCTTCTTTGTTTTCTTTTTCTTCTTCTTCTTCTTCTTCCACATTTACTTCTTTCTTATCTTATACCTCTTCTACTTCCTCTTTTCCCTTACTTCTTCGTCTTCTTCTTCTTCTCCTTCTTCTTTGATTTCCTCTTCTTCTTCCTCTTGTTCTGCCTCCTCCTCTTCTTCTTCTACTTCTTCTTCTTCTTCTTCATCTACTTCTTCTACCACATCTTCCTCTTCTTCTTCTTCTTCTACTACTTCTACTTCTTCTTTTTCTTCTTCATTTTCTTCTTCCTCTTCTTCTTTATCTTCTTCCTCTTCTTCTTTTTCTTCTCCTTCCTTTTATCTTATTCTACTACCTCGTCCACTTCATCTTCCTCTTCCTCTTCTTCATCTTCTTCTTCTTCTTCTTCATCTTCTTTCATCTTCCTTCTTCCATCTTCTTTTTTCCTCATTTTCTCTTTCCTCTTTCTTCTTCTTTCTTTTCTTCTTCTTCTTCAACTTCTTCTTTCCTTTTTTCTTCTTCTTCTTCCTATTATTTCCTTTCTTCTTCTTCTTCTCCTTCGTCTTCTTTCTCTTGTTCTTCTACCTTTTCTTCTTCTTCTTTTTCTTCTTTTTCTTCTTCATCTTCTCCTTCTCTTATTATTCTTCTTCTTCTTCCCTTCCCCTTCTTCTTCTTCTTCCCTTCCCATTCTTCTTCTTCTTCTTCTTCTTCTTCTTCTTCTTCTTCTTCTTCTTATTCTTATTCCTCATCTTCTTCTTCTTGTGTTTCCTTTTTTTCTTTTTCTGCTTCTTCTTCATCTTCTTCTAGTACTTCCTCCTCCTGTTTCTCTTTTTCTTTTACTTCTTCCTCTTCTTCTTATTATCCTTCATGTTCTTCTTCTTCTTCATTATTTTTTCTTTCTTACCTTTCTTATTTCTTCTTCCTTCTTCCTTCTTCTATCCTTGTTATTCCTTCCACCTTCATTCTTCCTTTTAAATTCTTCAATCTTGCTTCTTCCATCTTCCCTTCTTCCTTCTTGCTTCTCTCTTCTTCTTTCTTCCTTCTTCATTCTTATTTCTTCTTTCATTTTTCTTCTTTCTTCTTTCATTCTTCTTCTTTCTTTTGTCTTCTTTCTTTGTCTTCTTCTTTCTTCTTTTTTTCTCATTATTCCTTCTCCTATCTTCTTCTTTCTTTCTTCTTCTTTCATTCTTTTTTCTTCTTCTTCGTTCTTCATCGTCTTCTTCATCATCTTCTTCTAAAACTACTACTACTTCTTCATCTTCTTCTTCTTCTACTACTACTGCTTCTTTTTTGTTTTACTCTTCTTCTACTTCTTCTTTTCCTCTACTTCTTTGAGTACATCTTCTTCTTCTTCTCCTTCTACTAAGGATTCATCTTCTTGTTCTACATTTTGTCTTCTTATTCTTCTTTCTCTTCTTCTTCTTCCTCTTCCTCCTCTTCTTCTTCTTCCACTTCTTCATCTTCTTCTTTTTCTTCTTCTTCTTCCTATTCATCCTCTTCTTCTTCTTCTTCTTCTTCCTCCCCTTCAACTTTTTCTTCTTTCCCTTCCCCTTATCTTCTTCTACCCCCTCTTCCACTTCTTCTTCCTCTTCCTCGTCTTTGCCTTCTTCTTCTTGTTTTTCTTCTTCTTCTTCTTCTACTTCTACATCTTGTCCTTTGTTCTCCTATTCTTCTTCTTCTACTTCTTCTTTTCCTCTACTTCCTCGACTTCTTCTTGTTCTTTTTCCCCTTCTTCTTTTGTTTCCTCTTCATCTTTTTCATTTTTGTCTTCTTCTTCTACTCTTCTTCTTCTTCTTCTTCCTCCTCCTCCTCCTTATCCACCTCTTCTTCTTACTCATCTTCATCTTCTTCTACTTCTTGTTCCTCATCTTCCTCTTCTTCTTCTTCTTCCTCTTCTTCTACTTCTTCTTCTTCTTCTTCTTCTTCTTCTTCTTCTTCTTCTTCTTCTTTTGCTTTTAATTCATCATCATCTTCTTCCTCTTCTTCTTTTTCTTCTTCCCCTTCCCGTTATCTACCTCTATCTCGTTTTCCACTTCATCTTCCTCTTCCTCTTCTTTGTCTTCTTCTTCTTCTTCTTCTTCTTGTCCATCTTCTTTCGTCTCTCTTTTTCCTTCTTCCTTCTTGCTTCTTCCATCTTCTTTCTTCCTTCTTGTTTTTTCTTTAGTCTTTCTTCTTCTTTCTTTTCTTCTTCTTCTTCAACTTCTTCTTCCTGTTCTTCTTCTTCTTCTTCTTCTTTTATCCCTTCTTCTTCTTCTTCGTTTTCATTCTCTCCTTCTTCTTCTTCCTCTTCTTCTTCTTCTTCTTCTATTTCTTCTTCTTCATCATCTTCTCCTTCGTTTCTTCTTCTCTTCTTCTTCCCTTCCCCTTCTTCTTCTTCTTCTTCTTCTTATTATTCTTCTTCTTCGTCTCATTCATCTTCTCCATCCTCTACTCCTTCTTCTTCTTCTTCTTCTTCTTCTCTTTCTTCTCTTCTTCTTCTTCATTTTCTTCTTTCTCATCTTCTTCTTCATGTGCTTCCTCTTCATTTTCTTCTTCTTCTTCATCTTCTTCCTTCCTCCTCCTATTTTTCTCCTTTACTTCAACCTCTTCTTCTTATTCTCCTTCATCTTCATCTTCATCATCTTCTTGTTCTTCTTTTTTTCTTCTTCTTCTTCTTCTTCTTCTTCTTCTCCTCCTTCTTCTTCTTGTACTACTTCCTCTTCTTCTTCTATCTCTTCATTTTCTTCTACTTCTTCCTCCTCCATGTCTTCTTGTTCTTCTTCCTCTCCTTTATCCTCTTCTTCTTCTTCTTCTTCTTTGCCTCCTTCATTGTCTTCTTCATCTTCCTCTTCTCTTATTCTTCTTTTTCTTCTTCTTCTTTTTCTTGTTCTTCTTCTTCTTCGTCTTCTTCTCTTCCTCTTCTTCTTCTTCCTCATTTTCTTTCTCCACTTCTTCTTCTTCTTCTTCTCCGTCTTCTTCTTCTTATTCCTCTTCTACTACTACTTCTTCTATTTCTTTTCTTTTGCTTCTTTTTCTTCTACTTCTTCTTCCTCATCTTATTCTTCTTCTTCTACTTTTTCTTCTTATTCTTTGTCTTCTTGATTTATTCTACATCTTCTCCCTCTTCTTCCCCTTCTAATTTGTCATCTACCACGTCTTTCTCTTCTACTCCCTCTTCCTTTCCTCTTCCTCTTCTTCTTCTTCTTCTTCATCTTTTTCCTTCTACCATCTTCTTTATTCCTTATTTTTTTCCTTCTTCCTTCTTCCTTTTCCTTCTTCCTTTTCCTTCTTCCTTCTTCCTTCTTATTTCTTCCTTCATGCATCTTCTTTCTTTCTTCTTCTTTCCTCATTCTTCTTTCTTCTTCTTTCTACATCTTATTTTTCTTCTTCTTCCTCATCTTGCTCTTCTTCTTCTTCTTCCTCTTCTACTTAACTTCTTCTTCTTCTTCTTCTTGTAATTATTCTACTCTATCTTCCTCTTCCTCTTCTTTTTTCCTTTTCTTCTTCTTGTTCTTCTTTTTTTCATCTTCTTCGACTTCTTCTTCCTCTTCTTCCTCTTCTTCTTCCTCTAATTTTTTTTCTTTTTTTTCTTGTTCTACTTCTTCTAGTACTTGTTCTTTTCTCTTCTTCTGCTATTTCTTTTCTTCTTCTTCTTCTCCATCCCCTTCTTTTCAAGCTTCTTCTTCTTCTTCTTCTGCTTCTTCTTCTTCTTCTTCTTCTATTTCTTCTTCTTTCTTTCTTCTTCTTTTTCTTCTTCTTCTTCTTCTTCTTTGTTTTCTTCTACTTGTTCTTCTTTTTCTTCTTCTTCTTCCTCTAGTTGTTTTTCTTATTTTTCTTCTTCTTCGTCTTCTTCTACTCCTACTTGTTCATTTTCTTCTTCTTCTTCTCTACTTCTTCTTTTCAATCTTCTTCTTCTTCTTCTTCTTCTTCTTTTATTTCATCTTCTTCTTCTTCTTCTTCTTATTCTTCTTCTTCTTATTCTTCTCCTTCTTCTTCCTCTTTTTCTTCTTCTCTTCTTCTTTTTCTTCTTCCTCTACCTCATCTTTATCTTCTTCTTCTTCTTCGTCTCCTTCTTCTTCTTCTTCTTCTTCCTCCTCCACTTTTTCTTCTTCTTCTTCTTCCTCCACTTTTTCTTCTTCTTCTTCTTCTTCATCTTCTCCTTTCTTTTTCTTCTTCTTGTTCTTCTTCTTCTTCCATTTCTTCTTCTTCCACTTCTTCTTCTTCTTCTAATTCCTCTTCTTCTTCTTCTACTTCTACCACTTTTTATTCTTCTTCTTCTTCTTCTTTTTCTTCTTCTTCTTCTTCATCATCATCATCATTTACTTCTTTTTCTTCTTCCTCATCTTCCTCTTATTCTTCTTTCTCAATTTCTTTCTCTCCTTCTTCTTCTCCTTAGCCTTCTCCTACTCCTTCTCATTGTCCTCTTCCACATTTTCCTTTTGCTTCTTCTTCTTCTCTCGTCTTTCTTCTTTTTTCTTTTTTCTTTCTTCTTTCTTATGTATTCTTCCTTCTTTCTTTCTTCTTCCTTCTTCCTTCTTTCTTCCTTCTTTTTTACTTCTTTCTTCTTGCTTCTTTTTCTTCTTGCTTCCTTCTTACTTCTTATTTCTTTCTTCTTCCTTCTTCCTTCTTTCTTCCTTTTTTCTTCTTTCTTCTATCTTTTTTCTTGTTTATTCTTTCTTCTTCTTTCTTCTTCTTCTTTCTTCTTCCTTATTTATTCTTCATTCTTTCTCTTTCTTTATTTCTTTCTTTTTCTTCTTTCATATACGTCTTGTTCTTCTTCTTCTTCTTCTTCTCCAACTTTTTCTTCTTCTTCTCCTTCTCCAACTGCTTCTTCTTCTCCTTCTTCTTCTTTATCTCGAAACCACTATCCCTAATCCCAAATACCCTTTATCCATAATATTTAATTTATAATCCCAAATCCCTCTCCCCTTAATCTCTAATCCCTAATCCCCTAATTGCTAATCGCCATTGTCAAATACTTAATCCCTATTAGTTAATCCTTAATATTTAATCTTTAATCCATCAATTATACATAATCCTTAATCCCTATTACCTAATCCTTAAACCCAAAGCCAAAATCCTTAATCCATAATGCCTAATCCTTAAATCTTAATCTTTAATGCCTATTTCTTAATCTCTAATTCCTAACCCTTAATCCCTAAACCCCAATCCTTAATCCCTAATCCCTAATCCTCAATCCCTAATATTTAATCCTTAATCTCTTAATCAATAACTCTTAATTTGTAATCTCTAATCTAATCTCTAATTCCTAAATCTTAATCCCAATTCCTAAATACTTATTACCTAATACCTAATCTATAAACCTTAGCCCGAATCACAAATCCTTAATCCCTAATTCCTTCTTCTTCCTCTTCTCCTTCCTATTATTATTATTATTATTATTCTTCTCCTACTACTTTTTCTCATTCTTTTTCATCTTCTTCTTCTTATTCCTCTTCTACTTCTCCTTCTTCTACTACTTCCTCTTCCTCTTCTTCTTCTTCTTCTTCTTCTTCTTCTTCTACTTCTTTTGTATCTTCTTCTTCTTCTTCTTCTTCTTCTTCTTCTTATTCTTCTTTTTCCTCATCATCTACTTCCTCTTCTTCTCCTTCTTCTTCATTTCCTTCTTCTTATTCTGCTTCTTCTTTCTCTACAACTTTTTTTTTTCTTCTTCTTCACTTCCTTTTTCTTGGGCTTTTTCCACTTTTCCTTTTTATACACTTCTTTTTCTTCTTTTTGCACTTCTTCTTCTACTTCCTCCTCCTCTTCTCCCTCATCTTGCTCTTCTTCTTCTTGCTCCCCTTCTTCTTCTTGTTACTCTACTTCTTCTTAATCTTCTTCTTCTTACTCTTCTTCTCTTCTTCTTCTTTGTGATCTTCTTCTTTTTCTTCTTCCTCTTCTTCATCATTTTCCTCTCCTTCTTGTTCTTCTTCCTCTTTTACTTGTTCTTCCTCATCTTTCTCATCTTCTTCTTCTTCTTCTTCTTCTTCTTCTTCTCCTTCATCTTCATCCCATTTTTATTCTTCCTCTTCTTCTTCTTCTCCTTCTTCTTCTTCATCTTCATCTTCTTCTTCTTCTTCTTCTTCTTCATCTTCTTTTTCTTCTACATGTTCATATTCTTCTTCTTCTTTTTCTTCTTTTTCTTCTTCTTCATCTTCTTCTTCTTCTCCTTCTTCCTTTTATACTTCTTCCTCTCCTTTTTTCTCATCTTCTTCTTTTTCTCCTCCTTCTTCTCTGTCTTCTTCTCCTTCTCCTTTTCCTTCACCTTATTCTACACCTACTTCTCATTCTCCTCTTCTTCCTTTTCTTTCTCCTTCTCCTTCTCCTTATCCTTCATCTACTTTTTCTTCTTCTTTTTCTTCTTCTTCTTTTTCTTCTTCTTCTTCTTCTTTCTTCTCTCTTCTTTCTTCTTTATTCTTTCTTCTTTCTTACTTCTTCATCTACCTTCCCTCTTTGTTATCCTTTCCTCCTTACTTCATTCTTCTTCCTTCTTCAATCTTGCTTCTTCCTTCTTCCTTCTTGCTTCTTTCTTCTTCCTTCTTCCTTCTTCCTTCTTCCATCTTTTTTCTTCTTTCTTTTTTCTTCTTTTTTCTTCTTCTTTCTTCTTTCTTCTTTCCTCTTCATTCTTCTTATTCCTTCTCACTTCTTTCTTACTTTTTTCATCTACTTTCTTCATCGTCTTCTGCTTCTTCCTCTTCTTCTGCTACAACTACTACTACTTCTTCCTATTCTAATTCTTATTCTTCTCTTCTACTTCTTCTTCTATTACTTTTTTTTACCTCATCTTGTTCCTCTTCTTCTTCTTCATCTATTCTTGTACTTCTTTGACTTCTTCTTCTTCTTCTTCTTCAGTTTCCTCTTCATCATCATCATCAACATTTTCTTCTTCTTCTTTGTCTTTTTCTCCTTCTTCTTCTTCTTCTTGCTCCTCATCTTCTTCCACTTCTTCTTCTTCTTCTTCTTCTTATTCATCTTCTTCTTCATCTTCTTCATCATCATCATCTTCTTCTTCTTCTTCTTCTTCTTCCTCTCCTTCTTACTCTTATTCTGTTTACCCTTCGTCTTCTTCTTCTTTGCCTTCATCTTCTTCTCCATCTTCTTCCTCTATTTCTTCTTCATCTTCTTCCTTCTTCCTACTTACCTGTTCCTTTTTCCTTCTTCCATCTTCAATCTTCCTTCTTCTTTTTTCAGTCCTCTTCCTTACACATTCTTTTTCTTCTTCTTCTTCTTCTTCTTCTTCTTCTTCTTCTTCTTTTCTTCTTCTTATTTCCCTACTTCATCTTCTTCTTACTCTTCCTCTTCTTCTTTTGTTTTTCTTCTTTTTGTCATCTTTTACTTCTTCTTCATCTTTTTCTTCTTTTCTTCTTCTTCTTCTTCTTCTTCTAGTACTTTCTTCTTCTTCTTCTTCCCCTTCTTATTCTTATTCTTCTTCTTCTTCTTCTTCTTCTTCTTCTCCTTCTACTTCTTCTTCTTCTACTTCTACATCTTCTTCTTCTTCTTCTACTACTACTTCTTCTTCTCTTTTTCTTATTCTACCTTTTCTTATTTTTCTTCTTCCTCTTCTTCTTCTTCTTCTTCTACATCTTCTTCTTTCTCCTCTTTTTCGTGTTCTTGTTCTTGTTCTTCTTTTACTACTTCTTTTACTTCTTATTCTCCTTCTTATTCTTCTTCTTCTTCTTCTTCTTCTTTTTCTTCCTCTTTGTCTTCTTCATCTTTTTCTAGTTCCTCTTGTTCTTCTACTTCTTCTTCTTCGTTTTCTTCTTCTGCTTCTTCTTCCTCTCTTCTTCTTCTTCTTCTTCTATTTCAACTTCTTCCCCTACTTCTTCTACTTCTACTTCTTCTTCTTTGTCTTCTTCTACTTCCTCTTCTCTACTTCTTCTTCTTCTTCCTCCTCCTCCTCTTCTTCTTTAGTTTCCTCTTCATCCTCTTTTTCTTTTTCTTCTTCTTCTTCTTCTTCATCTTCTTTATCTTCTTCTACTTCCTCTTCTCTTCTTCTCCTTCTTCTTCTTCTTCCTTGACTTTTTTTCTTCTTCTTCCTCTTCATCAACTTCTTAATTTTCTTCTACTTCTTCTTCTTCTTTTTCTCTTTCTTCTTCTTCTTCTTCTACTTATACTTCTTCCTCATCTTCTTCTTCTTCTTGTTCTTCTTCATCATTTTCTTCTTCTTTTTATTCTTCTTCCACTTCTTCTTCTTCTTCCCTTTCCCCTTCTTCTTCCCCTTCCTCTTCATCTACATCTACCTCTTCCTCTTTATCTTCCTCTTCCTCTTGTTCTTCTTCTTCTTCTTCCTCTTCTTCCTTCTATCTTCCATCTTCCTTATTACTTCTTCCTTCTTATTTCTTCCTTCTTCCTTCTTATTTCTTCCTTCTTCCTTCTTTCTTTCTTTGCCCATCTTCTTTCTTCCTTCTTTCTTCTTTCTTCTTTCTTCTTCTTTTTACTTGTTCTTCTTTTTCTTCTTCTTCCTCATCTTCCACTTCTTCTTCTTCTTCCTCTTCTACTTCTTCAGCTTCTTCTTCTTCCACTTCTTCTTCTTCTTCTCATTCTTCTTCATCTTCTTTTTCCTCTTATTATTATTATTATTATGATTGTGATTATTTTTGTTGTTATTATTATTTTACATTTTCTTCTTGTTCCTCTTCTTCTTTTTCCTCTTCTTCTTCTTCTTCTTCTTCTTATTCTTATTCTTCTTCCTCTTCTTCTTCCTCTACTTTTTTTCTTTCTTTTCTTCTTCTTCTTCTTCTCCTTCTTGTTCTTATTCTTCTTGATGTTCTATTTCTTTTTCTTCGACATCTTCTTCGTCTCCTTCTTGTCCTTCTTCTTATTCTTTTTCTTCTTCAAATTCTGCTTCTTCTTCTTCTTCTTCTTCTCCTTCTTCTTCTTCTTCTTTTTTCTTATGTTCTTGTTCTTCTTCTTCATCATCATCATTTCCTTCTTCTACTTCTTCTTCTTCTACTACTTCTTCTTCTACTACTACTTGTTCTTTTCCCTCTTCATCTTCTCCTTCTTAATCTTCTTCTTCTTCTTCTTCTTCTTTCTTCCTAATACTTATGTCTTAATTCCTGCCCCTTAATCTTTAATACCTAATATGTAATCTCTAATTCCAAATTCCTAATCCTTCATTCATAATCCCTAATCCCTAATATCTACTCTTTGCCCTGAATTGCTTATCTCAAATCTCTAATCTCTCAACCCTACTTCATTGTCCCAAAACCATAATCTATAATCCTTAATACTTAGTACTTAATCCTTAATCCCTAAATCCCTTATTTCCAATCACTAATCCCTAATCACTAATCTAATGGCTATTACCTTATTTCAAATCTTTATTCCCAAATCCCTATTACCTAATCCCTAAATCCTAACCCTAATTACAAATTCTTAATCCCTAATCTTTAATCCATAAACCCTAATCCCTAATCCTTAATACCTTATCAATAAATCCAAATCCCTCCCACCTTAACACATAATCTCCAATCCCTAATATCTAATTCTTAATCTTTAAGCCATCACCCACAACTCTATAATCTATCTTCTTGTTCTTCTTATTCTTTCTCTTCTCATTCTTTCTCTTCTTCCTTTCCTTCTTCCTTGTCCTCTTCTTCTTCATCTTCCTATTCTTCGTCATCTTCCTCTTCCTCTTCTTCTACTTTCTCTTCTTCCTCTTCCTACTACTCTTTCTCTTCTTATACTTCTTTTTCTTCTTCCTCCTCTTCTTCCTCCTTTTCTTGTTCTTCCTCTTCTTCTTCTTCTACTAGTCCTTCTAATTTTTCATTCTCCACTTCTTCTTCTTCTACTTCTTCTTCCTTTCTTCTTCTTCTTCCCACTCCTCCTCTTCTTCTTCTTTTGCCCCTTCTTCTTCTACTTCTTCTCCTTCCTTTTCTTGATTTTAAACTTCTTTTTCTCCTCCTTCTTCTTCTTCTTTTTTATGTTCTTGTTTTTCTTATTCTTCTTCTTCTTTTTCTTCTTCTTCTAATACTTCTTCTTCTACTTGTTCTTCCTTTTTTGTTCTTCTTCTTCTTCTTCTTCTTCTTCTTCTCTTCTTCTACTTCTTTGATCTCTTCTTCATTTTCTTCTTCTTCGGTTTCCTCTTCATCATCATCTTCTTCTTCATCATCTTCTCTGTCAACTACTTTTTCTCTCCTTCTTCTTCTTCTTTTTCCTCCTCCTCAACATCTTCTTCTTCCACTTCTACTTCTTCTTGTTCCTCTTCTTCTTGTTACTCTTCTTCCTCTTCCTCTTTCTCTTCTTCTTCTTCTTCTTCATCTTCTTCTTCTTCTTCTTTTTCTTTATCGTCATCGTCCTCATCTTCTTCTTCTTCTCCTTCCCCTTATCTTCCTCTACCTCCTCTTCCTCTTCCACTCCTTCATCTTCTTCTTCAACTACTTCTTCATCTTCTTCCTTCGTCCTTCTTCCATCTTCTCACTTCCTTCTTTTTTCTTTCCTCTTTCTTCCTCTTTCTATTTCTTCTTCTTCTTCATTGTTCACATCTTCTTCTTCTTCTTCTTCTTCTTGTTCCTCTTATTCATTTTCTTCTTTTTCTTTTCCTTCATCTTCTTCATCTTCTCCTTCTTCTCTTTTTCTTCTTCTTCTTATTCTTCTTCTTCTACTTCCTTTTCCAATTCTTCTTCTTTGTCTTCTTCTGCTTCTTCTTCTTCTTCTTCTTCTTCTTGTTCCTCTCCTTCCTCTACTTTTTCTTCTTCTTCTTCATCTTCTTCTTCTTCTTCTTCTTCATCTCTTCTTCCAGTTCTTCCTCTTCTTCTTCTATCTTCTTCTTCTATTTCCACTTCCACTCTTCTTCTTCTACTTCTTCTTCTTCTTCTTCTTCTTTGCCTTCTTCTACTTCCTCTTCTCTTCTTCTTCTTCCTCCTCTTCTTCTTCTTTTTCTTCTTCTTCTTCTTCTGTTTCCACTTCTTCCTCTTCTTCTTCTTCATCTTCTTTGTGTTCTTCTATTTCCTCTTCTCTTCTTCTTCTTCTTCTTCTTCTACCTTAACTTTTTTTCCACTTCTTCTTCTTCTTCATCCACTTCTTAATTTTCTCTTACTACTTCTTCTTCCTTTTCTTCTTCTTCTTGTACTTCTTCCTCATCTTCTTCTTCTTCTTTTTCTTCTTCATCATTTTCTTCTTCTTCTTGCTCTTTTTTCTCTTCTTATTATTCTTCTTCTTCTTATCTTTCCTTTTCTTCTTCCCCTTCCTCTTCATCTACTTCTACCTCTTCCTCCTTTTCTTCCTCTTCCTTTTCCTCTTCCTCTTCTTCTTCTTCTTCTTCTTGAAGTTCTTCCTTCTTCTATCTCCCATCTTCCTTATTACTTCTTCCTTCTAATTTCTTCCTTCCTTTTTCTTTTTCCTTCTCCCTTCTTCCTTCTTTCTTTCTTTACCCATCTTCTTTCTTGCTTCTTCTTTCTTCATTCTTCCTTCTTTCTTCTTTGTTCTTCTTTTACTTGTTCTTCTTTTTCTTCTTCCACATCTTCCTCTTTTTTTTCTTCTTTCTCTTCTACTTCCTAAACTTCTTCTTCTTGTTCCTCTTCTTCTTCTTCTTATTCTTATTCTTTTCTTCTTCTTCTTTTTTCACTTATTATTGTTATTATTATTATTATTATTGCTTTTCCACATCTTCTTCTAGTTCCTCTTCTTCTTTTTCCGCTTCTTCTTCTACTTCTTCTTCTTCTTCTTCTCCATCTCCTACTTGTTCTTATTCTTCTTCCTCTTCTATTTCTTTTTCTTCTACTTCGTCGTCTTCGTCTCCTTCTTCTCCTTCTTCTTTTTCCTTTCCTTCTTCCTCTTGTATTTCTTCTTCTTCTTCTTCTTCTCCTCCTCCTTACTCTTCTTTTATTATTGTTCTTCTTTTGTTGTTCTTCCCTTGTTTTTGTTCTTCTTCTTCATCATCATCATCATTTTCTTCTTCTTCTTCTTCTTTTTCCTCTTCATCTTTCCCTTCTTCATCATCTTCTTCTTCTTCTTTCTTCCTAATACTTAAGCCTTAATTCCTACCCCTTAATCTCTAATAGCTAATCTACTCGTCTTCCTATTCTTATTCTTCTTCTTCTTGTTCTTCATCCTCCTCCTCTTCTTCCTCCTCTTCTTCTTCCTCTTCTTCTTCTTCTACTTGTCCTTCTTATTCTTCATCCTCCACTTCTTCTTCTTCTTCTTCTTCCCTTCTTCGTCTTCTTCCACTTTTTCTTCTTCTTCTTCTTCCCCTTCTTCTTATACTTCTTCCCCTTCCTGTTCTTCATCTTACACTTCTTCTTCTTCTTCTTTTTCTGGTTCTTGCTCTTCTTCTTCTTCCTCCTCCACTACTTCTTTTTCTTCGTCTTCTACTGCTTCTTCTTCTTCTTCTTCTTCTTCTTCTTCTTCTTCTCTTCTTCTTCTACTTCTTCATCTATTCTTCTACTTCTTTGATTTCAACTTCTTCTTCTTCTTCTTCTTCTTCTTTGGTTTCCTCTTCATCATAACCTTCTTCTTTTTTGTTTTCTTTGTCATCTTCTCCTTCTACTTCACTTCTTCTTCTTCTTATTTTTCCTCATCCTCCTCCACCTCTTCTTCTTCCACATCTTCTTCTTTTTCTTCTTCTTCTTCTTATTCGTCTTCCTCCTCTTCCATTTCTTCTTCTTCTTCATCATCATATTCTTCTTCTTCTTCGTTATCTCTTCATCCTCTTCTTCTCCTTCTTCCCCTTCCCCTTATCTTCTTATACCTCCTCTTCCTCTTCCTTTCCTTCAACTTCTTATTTTACCTCTTCATATTCTTCCTTCTTCCATCTACTCTCTTCGTTTTTCTTTCCACTATCCTCTTCTTTATTTTTGTTCTTCTTCTTCTTTTTCTTCTTTCCCTTCTTCTTCTTCTTCTTCCTATTCCTCTTCTTTATTTTCTTCTTCTTCCTTTTCTTCATCTTCTTCTTCTTCATCATCATCTCCTTCTTCTTCTTCTACTTCCTTATTCCATTCTTCTTCTTCTATTTCTTCTACTGCTACTACTACTTTTTCTTCTTTTTCTTCCTTTTCTTCTTCTTCTTTTACTTCTTCTTCTTCTTCTCCTTCTCCTTCTCCTTCTTGCTCTCTGCTACTTATTCTTCCCTTTATTACTCTTCTTCTTCTTCTTCTTCTTCTTCTTCCTCTTCTTCATCTTTTTCTTCATCCTCTTTTTCTTCTTCTTCTTCTTCTAATTCTTCCTGCTCTTCTAATTCCTATTCTTCTTCTTCTACTACTTTTTTTGGTTCTTCTTCTTCTTGTACTTCTTCATCTTCTTCTTGTTCTTCTTCCTCACTTCTTCTATTTCTTCATCTTCTTATTCTTATTCTTATTCTTCTTCTTCTTCCTCCTCCTCTTCCTCTTCTTCTTCTTCTTCTTTTTCCTCTTCTTCCTCTTCTTCTTCTTCTTCTTTGTCTTCTTCTACTTCCTTTCTTCTTCTTCTTCTTCTTCTTCTTCTGGTCTTCTTTTTCTGCTTCTTCTTCTTCTTCATCAACTTCTTCTCATTCCTCTTCTACTTCTTCTTCTTCATTTTTTTTCTTCATCTTCTTATGGTTCTTCTTCCTCATCATCATCTTCTTCTTTATCTTCCTCTTCTTCCCCTACCTCCTCCTCTTCTTCTTCTTCTTCCTTTTCTCTTACTTCTTCCCCTTCCTCTTCATCTTCTTCTACTTATTCCTCTTTCTCTTCCTCTTCCTCTTCCTCTGCTCCTTCTTGTTCTTCTTCTTCTTCATCATCTTCTTCCTTCTTCTATCTTCCATCTTCCTTACACCATCTTCCTTGTGTCTTTCTTCTTCTTTCTTTCTTTTCCTTCTTCCTTCTTCCTTCTTCTTTCTTCCTTCACCATCTTCTTTCTTTCTTCTTCTCACTTCTTCCATCCTTCTTCTTTATTTGTCTTTCTAATTGTTCTTTTTCTTTTTCTTCCTCAACTTCATCTTATTCTTCTTCATCGTATTTTACTTCCTCATTTTCTTCATCTTCTTCCTCTTCTTCTTCTTCTTCTATTCTTCTTCTTCTTCTTCTTCTTTCTTTTATTATTATTATCATCATTACTATTATTATTATTATTATTATTATTATTATTATTATTGTTATTATTATTGTTATTATTATTATTATTATTTTATTATTATTATTGTTATTATTCTACGTATTAGTCTTCTTCCTTTTCCTCTTTTTTCTTTTCTTCTTATTCTTCTTCTTCTTCTTTCCGTTCTTGCTCTTTTTCTTCCTCTACTTATTTTTCTTTCTTTTTCTTCTTCTTCTTCTTCTTCCTCATCTTATTCTTTGTCTTCTTTTACTTCTTCCTCCTCCTCTTCTTCCTATTCTTCTTCTTCTTCTTCTTCATCATCATCTTCTTCTTCTTTTTCTTCCTCTTCATCATCTTCGTACCCTTCTTCTTCTTCTTCTCCTTCTGCTTATCTTCTACCTCCTCTTCCTCTTCCTCTCACTCATCTTCTTCTTCTTCTACTTCTTCAACTTCTTCCTACTTCCTTCTTCCTTCTTCATCTTATCTCTTCATTTTTCTTTCTTCTTTCTTCTTCTTTCTTTCTCTTCTTCTTCTTCTTCTTCTTCTTTCCCTTGTTCTACTTCTTATAGTTCCTCTTCTTCATTTTTTCTTCTTCTTTTTCTTCATCATCTTCTTCTTCATCTTCTCCTTCATCTATTCTTCTTCTTTTTCTTCTTCTTCTTCTTCTTCCGCTTCCCATTCTTCTTCGTCTTCTTCTTGTTATAGTACAATTACTACTACTACTACTACTACTTCTTCCTCATCCTCTTCTTCCTCTTCTTATTCTTCTTCTTCTGTTTCTTCTTCTTCTTATTCATCTTTCCACCTTCTTCTCTTCTTCTTATTCTTCCTTCTCTTATTCTTATTCTTCTTCTTCTTCTTCTTCTTCATTTTCTTCTTCCTCCTCTTTTTCTTATTATTATTCTTCTATTTCTTCCTCTTCTTTTTATTCTCATTCATCTTCTACTAGTACTTTTTCTTCTTCTTCTTCTTTTTCTTCATCTTCTTCTTGTTCTTCTACCTCAATTCTTCTACTTCTTCATCATCTTCTTCTTCTTCCTTTTCATCATCTTTGTCCTCCACTTCTTCTTCTTCCCCTTCTCCTCATCTTCTACCTTCTTTTCTTCTTCCTCTTACATATCTTCTTCTTCTTCTACCTCTTCAACTTCTTCCTTCTTCCTTCTTTCTTCTTCTATTTTCTCCCTTCCTTCTTTTTTCTTTCTTCTTCCTTCTTCTTTCTTTTTCTTCTTCTTCTTCTTCTTCTTCTTATTCTTTCCCATCTTCTTCTCGCAGTTCCCCTTCTTCATTTTCTTCTTCTTCTTCCACTTCTCCTCATCTTCTACCTCCTCTTCGTCTTCCTCTTGCTCATCATCTTCTTCTTCTACTTCTTCAAATTCTTCCTTCTTCCTTCCTCCTTCTTCCTTCTTCCTTCTTCTACTTTCTCCCTTCCTTCTTTTTTATTTCTTCATTCTTCTTCTTCCTTTGTCTTCTTCTTCTTCTTCTTCTTCTTTCCCTTCTTCTTCTCCCAGTTCCTCTTCTTCATTTTCTTCTTCTTCATTTTCTTCATAATCTTTTTCGTCCTCATCTTCACCTTTTTCTCCCCTTCCTCTTTTCCTTCTTCTTATTCTACTTCCTCTTCCCATTCTTCTTCATTTTCTTCTTCTTCTTCTTGAAATGGTACTATTACTATTACTACTTCTTCTTCTTCTTCTTCCCCTTCTTCTTCTTCTTCCTCTTCGTATTTTACTTCTCTAGCTTTTGCTTCTTCTTGTTCATCTTCTCCTTCTTCTTCTCTTCTTCTTATTCTTCCTTTTCTTATTCTTCTTCTTCTTCTTCTTCTTCTTCTTCATCTTCTTCTTCCTCCTCTTTTTCTTCTTCTTCTATTTCTTCCTCTTCTTCTTATTCTCATTCTTCTTCTTCTACTACTTTTTCTTCTTCTTCTTCTTTTTCTTTTCTTCTTCTTCTTCTTCTTTTTCTTATTCTTATTCTTCAATTCTTCTACTTCTTCATCTTCTTCTTCTTCTTCTTCTTTTTACTTCTCCTCCTTTTCTTCTTCTTTTTCTTCTTCTTTGGTTTCCTCTTCTTCCTCTTCTTCCTCTTCTTTTTCTTCTTCTTTGTCTTCTTCTCCTTCTTCTTCTCTTCTTCTTCTTCTTCTTGTTCATCCTTGTCTTCTTTTTCCACTTCTTCTTCTTGTTCTTCTTCAACTTCTTCTCATTCCTCTTCTACTTCTTATTCTTTTTCTTTTTCTTTTTCTTCTTCGTCTTCTTCTTGTTATTCTTCCTCATCAACTTCTTCTTATTCATCTTCCTCTTCTTCCTCTTCTTCTTCTTCTTCTTCTTCTTCTTCCTTTTCTCCTTCTTCTTCCTCTTCCTCTTCGTCTTCTCCAAAATGTTCCTTTTTCTCTTCCTCTTCCTTTTCCTCTTCCTCTTCTTCTTCTTCTTCTTCTTCTTCATCTTCCTTCTATCTTTCATCTTCCTTATTCCTTCTTCCTTATTTCTTCCTTCTTCGTTCTTGCTTTTCTTTATTCCTTCCACCTTTTTCTTTCTTCCTTCGCCCATCTTCTTTCTTTCTTCTTCTCACTTCTTTCAACTTTCTTCTTTCTTCTTTCTAGTTTGTCTTTTTCTTCTTCTTCCTCATCTTCATCGTATTCTTCTTCTTCGTTTTTTACTTCCACATTTTCTTCTTCTTCTTCTTCTAGTTCTTCTTCTTCTTCTTCTTCTAGTTCTTCTTCTTCTTTTTCATCTTATTATTATTATTATTATTATTATTATTATTATTATTATTATTATTATTATTATTATTATTATTATTATTATTTTACGTCTTCGACTTCTTTCTCTTCTTCTTTTTCCTCTTCTTCTTCTTCTTCTTCTTCTTTTTCTTCTTTGTCTTCTTCATCTTTCTATTCTTCTTTCTCTTCTTCTTCTTCCTCTACTTGTTTTTCTTCGTTTTCGTCTTCTTCTTCTTCTACATCTTCTTCTTCTCCTTCTTGTTCTTATTCTTCTTCCTGTTTTATTTGTTTTTCTTCTATTTCTTCTTCTCCCCCTCCTTCTCCTTCTTCTTGTTCTTTTTCTTCTTCTTCTTCTTCTTCTTCTTCTTCGTCTTCTTCTTCCTCTTCTTCTTCTTCTTCTTCTTCTTCTCCTTGTTCTTTTTATTATTATTGTTCTTCTTCCTTTTCTGATTCTAATTTCCTTCTTCTTTTTCTTCTTCTACATCATCATCATCAACTTCTTTTTCCTCTTCATCTTCCCATTCTTCTTCCTCTTCTATTACTACTTTTCCTTCTTTCTCTTCATCTTCTTCTTTCTCTTATCCTTCACCTTCTTCTTTCTCCCTAATACATAATCCTTAATTCTTAATCACTAATCTTTAATACCTAATCTCTATTCTTAAATTCCTAATCCATAATCCTTAATCCATAATCCCTAATCTCTAATCCCTAATGCTTCTCTTGAATTCCCAATCCAAAATCTCTAATCTCTAATCTCTAATAGACAGTCCCAAATCCATAATCCTTAATCCCTAATACTTAATACTAAATCCTTAATCTTTTAATCCCTTATTTCCAAGCCCTAATCTATAATCTAATTCCTATCTCTAAACCCTAAGCCTTATCCTAGTTCTTTATCCAGAATGTCGAATCTCGAATCCCAAAACCCTAATCTTTTATCCTTAATCCCTAATCAATAAAGCAGAATCCCTCGCTCCCTAACGTGTTATTCCCAATCCCTAATACCTAATTCCTAATCTTTAGGACGTCCCCCACTACTCTATGATCTGTCTTCATCTTCTTCTTCTTCTTTCTCTTCTTATTCTTTCTCTTTTCCTTTTTCTTCTACCTTGTCCTCCTATTGTTCTTCTTCCTACTCTTTTTCATCTTCCTCTTCTTCTTCTTCTTCTTCTTCTTCTTCCTTCTCCTCCTCTTCCTCTTCTTATTCTTTGTCTTCTTTTTCTTCTTCCTCCTCCTCTTCTTCCTCTTTTTCTTTTTCTTCCTCTTCTTCTTCTTCTTCAACTCCTTCTTATTCTTCTTCCTCTACTTCTTCTTCTTCTTCTTCTTTTTCCTCTTCTTCTTCTTCTTCCTCCTTTTTTCTTCAACTTCTTCCCCTTCCTATTCTTCTTACTACTCTTTCTCTTCTTGTTCTTCCTCTTCTACTTCATTTTCATGTTCATCTTCTTCTTCTTCTTCTTCTTCTTCTTCTTCTTCTTTTAAGTCTTTTGTTTCTTCCTCTACTTCCACTTGTTCTTATTCATCTACTTCTTCTTCATCTCTTATTCCACTTCTTCTTCTTCCTCTTCTTTTTCTTCTTCTCTTCTTCTTGTTCTTCTTCTTCTTCTTCTTCTTCAACTTCTCATCCTCTTCCTCTTCATCTTCTTCTACTACTACTACTACTTCTTTGCCTTCTTTTTCAATATCTTCTTACTCATGTCCTTTCTTCTTTCTCCAAAATCCTTAATCCTTAATTCCTAATTCCTAATCTTTAATACCTAATTCTTAATCTCTAATCCCTAATCACTAATCCTTGATCCATAATCTCTAATCTCTAATCTCTAATCTCTAATCTTTGTCTTTAATTCGTAATCCTACATCTCTAATCTTTAATCCCTAATTCATAATCACAAAACCTTAATCCTTAATTCCTTAATCCCTTATTTCCAATCTCTAATATCGAATCCCTAATATATTCCCTCATCTATTCCCCAATACCTAATTCTTATTCCTTTTTCCAAAATCCTTATTACCTAACCTTAGTCCCAAAACCCTAACCCTAATTCCTAATTCTTAATTATTAATTCCTAAACTCAAATTCCAAATCCTTAATACCTAATCCACAATCCAAATCCATTCATCCCTAATGCCTAATCACTAATCCCTAATATCTAATTTCTAATCTTTCAGCCATCGCTTACTACTCTATAATCTCTCTTTTTCTTCTTCTTCTTATTCTTCACATTCTCCTTCTTTCTCTTCTTCTTTTCCTTCTTCCTTGTCCTCTTCTTGTTCTTCTTCATATTCTTTATCATCTTCCACTTCTTTTTCTTCTTCTTCTTCTTATTCTTCTTTCTCTTTCTCTTCTTTTTCTTTCTCTTCCTCATAATCCTCTTCTTCTTCTTCTTCCACTTCTTCTTCTTCTTCTTCTTCTTAATCAACTTTCTCTTCTTCTTCTTCTTCTTCCACTTCTTCTTCTTCTTGTTTCCCTTCTTCTTTTACTTCTTCTTCTCCTTTCTATTCTTCCTCGTACTCTTCTTCTTCTTTGTCTTCTTCTTCTTCATCATCCTCCTCTTCTTTCTCTTCTTCTTCTTTTGCTTCTTCTTCTCTTTTTTTTCTTCTTCTACCTCTTCTTCCTCTTGTTTTTCTTCTTTTTCCTCATCTTTTTCTTCTTCTTCTTCTTTTTCTTCTTCTACTTGTACTTCTTCTTCATCTTCATCATCATCTTCTTCTTCTTCTTCTTCATCTTCTCCTTCTCTTTCTTCTTCTTCTTCTTCTTCTTCTTCTACTTGTACTTCTTCATCTTCATCATCATCTTCTTCTTCTTCATCATCATCATCTTCTCCTTCACTTTCTTCTTCTTCTTCTTCTTCTTCTTTCTTCTTTCTTCTTTTTTCTTTCTTCTTTCTTATATTTTCTTCCTTCTTCCTTCTTTCTTCTTTCTTCTTCCTTCCCTCTTCCTTGTTTCATCTTTCTTCTTGCTTCAGCCATCTTCCTCCTTGCTTCTCTCTTCTTTCTTCTTCCTTCTTCCATCTTTCTTTCTTTTTTCTTCTTTCCTTTTACCTCTTTCTTCTTCTTCTTTCTTCTTTCTTCTTTCTTCTTCTTTCTTCTTCTTTCTTCCTTTTTCGTTTTTCCTTCTCATTTCTTTCTTCTTCTCCCTTCTTTCTTCCTTTCTTTTTCTTCTTCTTTCATCATCATCTTCTTCTTTTTCTTCTTCGTCGTCTTCTTCTTCTTCTCCATCCTCTTCTTCTTCTTTATCTTCTTCTTCTTCTATTTCTTCTTCTTTATCCCAAAACAATAATCCCTAATCTTGCACTCCTTTATCCATGATCCATAATCTGTAATCCCTAATCCCTCATCCTTAAACCCTAATTCCAAATCTTTAATCCCTAATGTCTAATCTTTAATGTCTAATCTTACATAACTTATCTGTAATCTCTAATTCCTAATCTTAAATCCCTAATCCCTAATCTCTTATCCTTGTTCTAAATTCCTAATCTTAAATCTCTAATCTTTGAACCCTAATTCATAAACCTTAAACCCCAATCTGTAAACCCTTATTCCTAATCCTTAATCTCTAATACGTAATCCTTAATCCATTAATCAATAACTCTTAATATGTTATCCCTAATTCTTAATCCCAATTCCAAATCCCTAATCCCTAAACCCTAACCCTAATCACTAATCCATAATCTCTAGTTCCTAATTATTAATCTTGAATCCTTATTCCCAAAACCTTAATCTCTAATCCTTATTTCGTAATCAATAATCTTAAATCCCTCCCTCCCAAATGCCTAATCCCAAAACCTTAATACCTAATTCTTAATTCCTAAGTTGTCACACACTAGTTAATAATCTATCTTCTTCTTCTTCTTCTTCTTCCACATCTTTTTTGTCTTCTTCTTCTTCTTCTTCCTTGTCTTCTTCTTGTTCTTCTTCATCTTTCTCTTTTTTCCTTCTTCTTCTTCTTCTTCCTCCTCTTTCTCTTATTCTTCTACTTCTTCTTCGTCCTCTTCCACCTCTGCTTGCTCCTTTGCTACTTCTTCCCCAACTACCTCTTCTTCTTCTTCTCCTTCTTGTTCTTCTTTCTCTTGTCCTTCTTCTTTGTCATCTTCTTCTTCTTCTTCTCCTCCTTCCTATACTTCTTCTTCTTCTTCTTCTTCTCTTTCTTCTTCTACATCTTCTTCTTCTTCTTCTTCTTCTTCTTCTTCTTCTTCCTCGTCTTCTTCTTTCTCTTCTTCTACTTCTTCTTCTACTTCTTCCACTTCTTCTTCTTCTTCTTCTTTTCTTCTTCTTCTTCTTCTTCTTCTTCTTGTTCTTCTACTTTTTTCTTGTTGTTCTTCTTCTTCTTCTCCTCCTTCTCCTTCTTCTTGTGCTTTTTCCTCTTTTCCTTCTTTATCCTCCTCTCTTTCTTCTTTTTGTACTTCGTCTTCTTCTTCCTCCTCATCTTGTCCCTTATCTTGCTCTTCTTCTTCTTCCTCCTCTTCTTGTTCTTCGTTCTCTTCTTGCTCTTCTTCTTCTCCTCCTCCTCTTCCTTTTCTTCTTCTTCTTCTACTACTACTACTTCCTCTTATTCTTCTTCTTCTTCTTCTCTACTTCATCATTTACTTCTTCATCTAATCCTTCTTCCCCTTGTTCTTCTTCCTCTCCTTCTTTCTCGTCTTCTTCTTCTTCTTCCACTCCTCATTTTCCTTCTTTTCCTTCTCCTTCTTGTTCTCTTCTTCCTCCTTTCCTTTCCCCTTCTTTTTTCCAACTTCTACTTCTTCCTCTACTTCTTTCTTCTCTCTTCTTTCTTCTTTTTCTTTCTTTTTTTTTATTTCTTCTTCCTTGTTCCATATTCCTTACTCGATCCATCTTCGTTCTTCCTTCTTCAATCTTGCTTCTTCCATCTTCTTACTTGCTTCTTGCTTCTTGCTTCTTCCTTCTTCTTTCTTGTTTCATTTTCCTTCATTCTTCTTTCTTCTTCCTTTTTTATTCTTTCTTCTTCATTCTTCTTCTTTCTTCTCATTCCTTCTAATTTCCTCTTTATTTCTTTTTCCTTCTTCTTCTGTCTTCATCGTCTTCTCCTTCTGCAACTACTACTTCTTGTTCTTCCCTTTTACTTCTTTTTCATCTTCTATTTGTTCTTCTTTGTCGTCATCTTCTTCATCATCTTCTCTTCTATTTCTTGACTTGTTCTTCTTCTTTAGTTTCCTCTTCTTCTCCTTTATCTTGTTCTTCTATTCTTCTTCTTATGTTTCTTCTTCTTCTTCTTCCCTTTCTCTTCTTCTTCTTCGTCTCCTTCTTCTTATACTTTTCTTTTTCTTCTTCCTCTTCATTTTCTTATAATACTTCTTCTTCTTCTTCTTCTTTATTGTCTTCCTTTTTTCTTCTCCCTATTCCTTTTAGTTCACTTCTACCTCCTTCTCGTCCTCTTCCTCTTCTCTTCTTCGTCCTCTTCCTCTTCCACTTCTTCTTCTTCTTCATCTTCTTCTTTTTCTTCTTCATCTTCTTCCTTCTTCCTTCTTCCTTCTTCCTCCTTCCTTCTTCCTTCTACCTTTTTCCATCTTCTCAATTCCTTCTTTTTCTTTCTTTATTCTTCTACTTTCTTCTTCTTCTTCTTCTTCCTCTTCTTCTTCCTCTTCTTCTTCTTCTCCTTCTTCTGCTTCTGCTTCTGCTTCTGCTTCATCTTTTTCTTCCTCATCTTCTTCTTCTTTCCCTTTTTCTTCGTCTTCTTCTTGGTCTTCATCCTCTTCCTTTTCTTCTTCTTCTTTGTCTACTTCTTCTTCTTCTTCGTCTTTTCCATCTTCTCTTCTTTTTTTCTTCTTTTCTTCTTCTTTTCTTCTTCTTTTCTTCTCTTTTCTTCTTCTTTTTCTTCTTCCTGTTCTTCTTCTTATACATCTTCTCCTTCTTCTTCTATGTCCTCCTTTTCTTCTTCTTCTTCTTCTTCTTCTTCTTCTTCTTCTTCTTCTCTTCTTTATGTTCTTCATTTTCTTACTCTTCTTCTTCTTCTATTTCTTCTTCTTCTTGTATTTCTTCTTCTTCATCATATTCTTCTACCTCCTTTATTTCTTCTTCTTGTACTACTACTTAATTTTTGTATTCTCCTTCTTCTTCTTTTTCTTCTTCCACTTCTTCTTTTTCTTCTTCTTCTTCTTCTTCCTTTCTTCTACTTCCTCTTCATCATCAACTTTTTCACCATCTTCT
>JAIUJO010000276.1:564072-566572 GCA_023846275.1 Vanilla planifolia
TCTTCTTTTTCATCTTCTTCTTTAACTTCTTCTCTTCCTCTTCATCGTCTTCCCCTTCCTTTTCTTCTTATTTTTCTTCTTCACCTTTTTCCTCTTGTCATTTTTATTCTTCTTCTTTTTCTTTTTTTCTTCATCTTCTTCATCTTCTTTTTCTTCTTCTTATTCTACTACTTCTTCCTCTTCTTCTTTCCTGATCCCCATTCCTTCCCTAATCCCTAATACTTAATCCCTAATCTCTAATCCTTAATCTTATGCCTAACATTAGACCATAATCCGTAATCCATAATCGCTAATCCCTAATTCCTAATCTCTAATCTCTTATCTCAAATGCTTAATCCCTAATCCCTTCCATGCTAAGCTTTAAACCCTAATCCCTTATCCTTAATTTGTATTCCTTAAATCCTAATCCTAATTATAGCCATTTAATATCTAATCTTTAATCCATAATCTCTAATAATTAATCTCTAATACTTAATCCAAAATCCCTAATAAATTAACTTTAGTAATTAACCTTTTATTCCAAAATCTCTAGCCCTTAATCATTAATTGCTTTATCCCTAATCTCTCCTTCCAAATCCTTATTCCCTAATCCCATTTTACTTATTCTTTAATCCTAACTCTTTAATCCATAATCCTTAATCCCTAAACTCAATACTTAATTGCTAATCTATAATCCCAAGTCCCTGATCATTAATCCCTAATTGATTATCCTTAGTATCTAATCCCTAATCCCTTCCTCTTTAATCCCTAATCTCTAGTCCATACCCCTAATACCAAATCCATCACTTCATCCTGCTTCTACTTCTTGTCGACTACGTTTTGCTCGTCTTCTCCTTCTCTCTCATCCACATCTTCTTCTTCATCTACCTCATTTTCTTCTTCTTCTTTTTCTTTCACTTCTTCCACATTTTACTCTTCTTCTTCTTCTTCTCCATCTCCTTCTTCTTCTGTCTTCACATCTTCTTCTTCTTTTTTCTACTACTACTACTTCTTTCTCTTCTTCTTCTTCCTCTTCTTCTTCTCCTTCTTCTTCTTCTATTTATTCTTCTTCTTCTTCTTCCTTCTTTGTTTATTCTTATTTCTACTTTCTTCTTTTTTCTTTCTTCTTTCTTCTTCCCACTTCCTTCCTCCTCCATTCTTCCAACTTCCTTCTTTTCTCTTGCCTTCTTTAATCTTCTTTCTTCATATTTCATCTTCTTTCTTCTGTTTCTTCTTCTTGCTCTTTTTCTTGTTCTTCTTCTTCCTCTTATTCTTCTTCTTTCTTTTTCTTCCTCTTCTTCTTTTTCTTCTTCTTCTCCTTCTTCTTGTTCTTCTTCTCTATCTCCTTCTTCTTCTTCTTCTCCTTCTTCTTCTCCTTCTTCTTCTTCTTCTTCTTCTTCTTCTCATCTCCTTCTTCTTCAACTTTTTCTTCTTCTTCTTCTTCTTTTGTCTTCTTCTTCTTCGCTTTCTTCTTCTTATACTTCTTCTTCTTCTTGTCCTTGTTCTATTCTTCTTCTTCTTCTTCACCATCATCTTCTTCATAATCCTTTATCCTTATCTTCTAATCCCTACCCCTCAATCCCTTCCTATCTTATATGTAATTTATAATCGCTAATCTATAATCCATATCAATCCCTCCCTAATCCCTAATCCTTAATCCCCAATCTCTAATCTCCAATCCTTAATCCTGAGACTCTAATCCCTAATCCATCCATAATCATTAATCCCTAACCATTAATCCATAATCTCAAATCCCTAAACCTTAATCCCTAATCTATATTCTGCAACCTTAATCTCTAATTGCATATCCCTAATCCATTATCCTTAATCCCTATTCTTTAATCCTTAATCCTATTCTTTGTCACTAAATCTCTAATCCCTAATTCTTAATCTCTAATCAATAATCTTGAATCTCAAATCCCTTATAACAAATCCCTATTCCTTAATCTTTAATCACTATTCCCTAATCTATAATCCTAAATTCTAAAATCCTAATCACTATTCTTTAGATTTTAATCTCTGAATCCCTTAATCCCTAAACACTAATCATAAATCGCTTCTTCCCAAATTTTTAACCTTAATCCCTAATCCATATTACTTATTCCTCATTCCCAACTCCCTACTTCCTAATCTCTAATCTTTAATCTCTAATCCCTAATTGATAATCACTAATCCCTTATCTTTAATCCCTAATTTATAATGCATTATCTTTAATCCTTAACACCAAGTAAAAAATTCGTCCCTCCATAATCTCTAATCCCTATCTCTAACCTCTAATCTTTAATCCCTTGTAGATCCCTTCTTCCTTTACCTCTTAATCCTCCACTTCTTTCGATTCTCCTTCATCTTCTTCTTCCATTTATCCTTCTTCTTCTTCCTGATCTTCTTCTTCTTCTTCCTTGTCTTCCTCATCTTACTCTTTTCTTCTTCATCTTCTTCTTCTTCCTCTTATTCTTCATCTTCTTATTCCTCTTGTTCTTCTTCTTTTTTCTTCTTCCCCTTTTCTTCATCTTCTTTTTCT
>JAIUJO010000276.1:571572-656915 GCA_023846275.1 Vanilla planifolia
CTTTGTTTTCTTCTTCTTCTTCTTCTTCTTCTTGTTCCACTTCTTCTTCTTCATTCACCTTTTTTTCTTTTTGTTCTTCTTCTTCTTATAGTTTTTCTTCTTCTTTTTTCTTCTTCTTCTTCCTCATTTTTCTCTTCTTCCTCTTCTTCTTTGTCTTCCTTTTGTTGTTCTTCTTCTACTGCATCTTCTAATTCTTCCTCTTCTTCTTTTACCTGATCTTCTTCTACTTTTTTTTATTTTCTTCTTGTTCTTCTTCTTCCTCTTTAGCTTCCTCTACTTTTCTTCTTCTTCTTCTTCTTAGTCTTCCTCATCTTCATCTTCTTCCTTTTCTTTTGCTATTCTTTTTGTTCTTCTTCTTCTTCATCATCATCTTTCTCTTCTTCTACTTCTTTGTCTTTTTCCCATCCATCTTTCTCTTCTACTTCTTCTTCTTCTTCTTTTATTTCTTCACCTTCTTCTTCTTCTTCCTACTCTTTGCCTTCTCCTTCTTCTTCTTCTTCATCCTCTTCTTCTTTTCTTCCTCTTATTCTTCTTTATCTTCTTATTCCTCTTCTTCTTTTTGCTTCTTCTTCTTCTCGTCCTCCTCCTTCTTTGTCTTTTCCTTTCCTTCATCTTCTTCTCCTTATTACTCTTCATTTTGTTCTTATTATTCTTCTTCTTCTCATTTTCTTCATCTTCACCATTTTTTTCTTTGTAATCTTTAATCCCTACTCCATAATAACTCCCTACCTAATCTCTAATCCTTAATTACTAATCTAAAATTACTAATCAATCCATCCCTAATCCCTAATCCCTAATCTCTAATCCTAATAAAAAAATCCTTAATCCCTGAACCCTAATCCATCCATAATCCCTAATTTCGAATCTCAAATCTCTAAACCTTAATCCCAAATACCTGAATGCTAATCCTTAAATTGTAATCCATAATCCCTAACCTCTAATCCCTTATCCTTAACCTCTAATCCCTAATCTGTAATCCTTAATCCCTGATACTTATTGCTTAATCTCTAATCCCTAATCTCTAATCTCTAATCCATAATCCTTAATCTCAAATACCTTATAACTACTCTCTAATCCTTAATCCCTAATCTACGATCTTAAATCCTAAATCCTTAATCCTTTGTAATTAATTCCTTAATCCTTAACCACTAATCCCTAATCCCTTATTCTTGATCAGTAATCCCTTCATCCTTAATCATTATCCTAATCCTTAATACCTTATTCTTAATCCCTAATCTATATTACTTATTCCTTAATCCGCACTACCTGATACTTAATCCTCAATCTTTAATGCCTAATTCATATTGCCTTATCCTTAATCCTTAACACTTAATCCCAAACCCTCCCTTCGTTGTCCCTAATCCCTAACCTCTAAACTCTAATCCTTAATCACTAATCCATCAATTCTTCCTCTACTTCTTCTTCCTCCACTTCTTCTTCCTATTCTTGATATTCTTCTTCTTCTTCTTCTTCTTCTTCTTCTTCTTCTTCTTCTTTTGCTTCTTCCACATCTTATTCTTCTTCTTCTTCTTCTTCTTCTATTTCTTCTAATTCTTCTTCATTTTGGTCTTCTTCTCCTTCCTCTTCTTCTTTTTCTTCTTCATCATCATCATCTTCTTCTTTTTCTTCTTCTTCTTCTTCTTCCACTTCTTTCTCCTCTTCTTCATACCCTTCTTTTCTTTCTAAATTTTCTTCTTTTCTAGTAATTCCTCTTCCTTTTCTACTTCCTCTTTTGTTTCTTTTTCTTCTTCTTCTTCTTCTTCTATTTCTTCTTCTTCTTCTTCTTCTTTTTCTTCTTCTTCTTCTTCATATTCTTATTCTTCTTATTCTTCTCTCTCTCCATCTTCATCTACTTCTCCCTATCTTTCTACTTCTCCTTCTCCTTCACTATCTCCTTCTCCTTTTCCATCTCCTTTGCTTGCGCTTTCTCTTTCTCATTACCTAAATCCTTCTCCTTCCCCTCCTCCTTCTCCTTGTCGTCTTCCTTCTCCTACCCCTTCTTCTTCTTCTTCTTCCTCCTCCTCTACTTCTTTCTTCTTTATTCTTCCTCTTCTTCTTCTTCTTCTTCTTCTTTCCCTTCTCCTTCCTTATCTTCTTCTTCTTCTTTTTTCTCAATCCCTAATCATTAATCTATAATCTATAATCCTTATTCTTTAAACTCAAATCCTTAATCCCTAACCCTTAATCACTATTCTACAATAACTAATCCCTAATCTCTAGTCGCTACTCCTAATCCTTATACATTAATTTCTATGCCCTAATCACTGGTGTCTAATACATATCCCTTAATCCAAAACAATTAATCACTAATCTCTAATCCAAAATCTTTATTCCTTAATCCATAATATTTAATCCTAAATTCCCAATCATTAATAATTAATTGCTTAATCCTTAATCAATAATCCTTAAACTTTAATCATTAATCCCTTCAACCCTAATAAATAATCATTAATCTTTAATCCTTAATTATTATCATTTATTCCCTAATCCCTACTCTTTAATCTCTAATCTTTAATCCCTAAACCCTAATCCTTATTTGTTAATCCATAATCCCTAATCTCTTATGTCTAATTCTTAATCCTTAATGCTTAATCCATAATTCTTAATGCCTAATCCCTAATCCCTAATCCCTAATCCCTATTCCCTAATCTCTAATACCTAATCTCCAATCCTCAATACATATCCTCTTAACTCATAATCCGTATTCCATAATCCCTTATCCCTCCCTCTTAAGTCCTTAATGACTAATCCTAACCTCTAATCATTAATGCCTAGTCTATCTCTTCTTTCTCTTCTTCTTTTTCTTCTTCCTCTTCTTCTTCCTCATTTTTGACTTCTTCTTCTTCCTCTTCCTCTTCTTCTTCTTCTACCTTGTTTTCTTCTTCTTCTTCTTCTTCTTCTTCCTCTTCTTCCTGATGTTCATATTCTTCTTCTTCTTCTTCTTCTTTCTCTTCTTCCTCTTCTTCTTTTTCTTCTTCTTCTTGTTCTTCTTCTTCTTCCACGTCTACTTCTTCCTGTTCTTCTTCTTCTTCCTCCTCCTCCTCTTCTTCTTCATCCTCTTCCTCTTCCTTTTTTCCTTCTTCCTCTCTAACCTCTTTTATTGTTCTTATTTGTCTTCTTCATCCTCTTCTTCTTCTTCTTCGTTTACTTCTTTTTCTTCTTCTCTTCTCCTTCATCAACATCATCTTCTTTTTTTTCTTCTTCTTCTCCTTTTTCTTCTTCTACTCCTTTTTCTCTTTCTCCAACTCCTCCTTCTCCTTCTCCTTCTCCCACTCTTCTATCTCCTCGTTCTCCATCTCTTTCTCCTTCACCTTCTCTTTCTCTTTCTCCTTCTACTTCTTCTTCCTTCTTCTTTCTTTTTTCTTCTATCTTCTTTCATCTTTCTTCTTCCTTCTTCCTTCTTTTTTATTCTCGATCTTCTTGTTCCTTTTGTTCTTCTTCTTCTTTTTCCTCTTCTTCTTCCTCTTCTTCTTCTTCCTCCTCCTTCTTTACTTCTTCTTTCTTCCTTCTTTGTTCTTCTTTCTTTCTTGTTCCATCTTCCTAATCCTTAATCCGTAATCACAACATTATTTTTAATCTCCACTCCTTAATAATTGTTCCCTAAACCCTAGTACCTAATCTATAATCTATAATCTTAATTCATAATTTGTAATCCCTAATCCCTAATCCTTAATCACTAATCCAAAATCTTTAATCATCTATCACTATTCTTTGATGCTAAACATTATACCTTTAATCCCTAATCTCCAATCTTTAATCCTAAGTAGAAATCCCTAATCTTAAGTCACTAATCTCTATTACCTAATCCTTAGTATTTAATGTTTTAATGCTTAATTCCTAATCCTTAATCCCAAATTTTTAATCCTTCATCTATAATACCTTATCCTTAATCTTTAATCTCTAAGCTCTAATCCATATTACTTTATCTCTTTGCCCAAATCTTTAATTCCTAATCCCTAAACCTCAATTCTTAATTACTAACACCCAAATCCCAAATTCCTGTTCCATAATCCCTAATCCCTCCCTCTCTAATCTTTAATCTATTTCACCTAATACTGAATCAATTTTCCTTCATTCCTTAATCCCAAATCCCTAATCTCGAACCCTTAAATCCTAATCTGTCACTTCTTCCTCTTCTTCACCAACTTCTTCTTCTTCCTCTTCTTCTTCTACTTCTTCCGCTTCTTCTTCCTCTTCTTCTTCCTCATCTTTGTCTTCTACTTCCTCCCCCTCTTCCTAATCTACCTCATTATCTACTTCTTCTTCTTCCTCATCTTCATCTTCTTCTTCTTCTTACTCTTCTTCTTCTACTTCTTCTTCCTTGTCTTCTTCTTCCTCACCTTCTTTTTCTTCCTCTTCTTCTTCTTCTTCTTCTACTTCTTTTACCTCATCTTCTCTGTCTTCTTCTTGTCTTTGTTCTTCTTTTTCCTCTTCTCCTTCCTTTACTTCTTTTTCTTCTTCTTCTTCCTCTTCTTCTTCTTCTCCTCATCCTCCTCATTTTTCTTCCCCTTCTATATCTACTTCTTCCCCTTGTCCTTCTCCCTCTCCTCCTCCTCCTCCTTTTTCTTCTTCTCCTTTTATTTCTTCTTTTCCATCTACTTCTTCTTCTTCCTATATATTCCTTTTCTTCATCTTTTTTTCCTCTCTTCTTCTTGTTTGATATTTTTTTCTTCTTCATCTTCCTATTCTTTTTTTCCTTCTGCCTTTTCCTGCTCATCTTCTTTTTTCCTTCTTCTTCTTCTTCTTCTTCTTACTCTTCTCCTTCTACCTTATTTCTTCTTCTTACTCTTCTCCTTCTACCTTATTTCTTCTTCTTCCTTTTCTTCTTCCTTTTCTTCTTCTTATTTTTCTTCTTCTACTTCTTTCTTTACTTCTTCTAAAGCTTCTTCTTCCTCTTCGTCTTTTTCCTCTTCTTTGTCTTCTTTTTCTTTCTTTTCTTCTTCTTCTTCTTCCTCTTCTTCTTCCACTTTTTCTTCCTCTACTTGTTTTTCCTCTTCTTCTTCTTCTTCTTCTACTTCTCATTCTTCTCTTACTTCTTATTCTTCTTCTCCTTCCTCTTCTATTTATTTTTCATCATCTTCTTGTTCTTCTTCTTCTTTTGCTTCATCTTTTTCTTCTTCTTCTTCTTCTTCTATTCTCCTTCTTCTTCTTCATCAACTTCTTCTTTGTCTTCTTCATATTCTACAACTACTACTACCACTTCTACTTCTTCTTCTTCATCACCATCAACATCTTCTTCTTCCTCTTCTTCTTGTACTTCTTCCACTTCTTCCTTTGTTTCTTCTTCTTCTTCTTCTTCTTCTTCTTCTTTCTCATCTTCTTTTTCTTCGTCTTCCTCTTCTTCTTCTTCTTTTCCTTTTCTCTTCTTCTTAGTGTTCTTCTTCTTCTTCCTTTTCTATTTCTCCTTCTTGTTTGTCTTCATCTTCCTCTTCTTCTTCTTCTTTTGCTCTTCATCTACTTGTCCACCATCTTGTTCTTTTTCATTTTCTTCTTCTTCTTCCTCTTCTTCGTCCACTTCAACTTCTATGTATTCTTCTTCTTCCTCTTCTTCTTTTTCCTCTTCTTATTATTCTTTTCCTTTTTCTTCTTATTCATCTTCTTCTCCTTCTTTAACTTTTTCCTCTACTTATTCTTCCTCTTCTTCTTCCTCTACTTATTCTTCCTATTCTTCTTCTTCTTCGTCTTCTTCTTCTTCTCCTTCTTCTTCTTCTTCTATTTGTTGTTCATGTTCTTCTTCTTCTTCTTCTTCTTTTCTTCTACTTCTTTTTCTTTTTCTTCTTCTTGTTGTTCTTCTTCTTCATCAGCTTTTCTTATTTGCTTCTTCTTGTTTTTATTTCTTTTCTTCAAGATCTTCCTCTTCATTTTCTTCTTATTCTTCTTCTTCCTCTTCATCTTCATCTTCTTTATCTTCTTCTTCTACTTCTTCTTCTTCATCTTCATCAACTTCTTCACCTTCTTCTTCATCTGCTTGACCTTACTCTTCTCCTTCTTCTTCTTCTTCTTATTCTTCTTCCTCTTCTTCTTCTTCTTCTTATTCATTTTCCATTTTTTTGCCTTCATCATCATCATCTTCTTCTTCTTCTTCTTCTTTATTTTCTTTTTCTTCTTCTTCTTCCTTTTCCTGCTCATCTTCCTCTTCTTCTTCTCTTCATCTTCATCTTCTTCTTCTTATTCTTTTTCTTCCATTTGTTCCTCTCTTTCTTCTTCTCCTTCTTCTTTCTCTTCTTCTCCTTCTTCATAATTGTTCCTCTCTAATTCTTACTCTTTAATCCATCCTTTCCTAATCTCTCATCCCTAAATCAATAATGCCTAATGCATCCCTCCTTAATCCCAGATCCATAAGCCATGCTTAACCCATAATGCCTAATCCTTACTCAATCTCTAATCCCCAATCTGTAATCCTTAATCCTTAATCCTTAATCCTTATTCACTAATCCTTAACACCTAATCCCTAATCTCTAATCTTCAATCTCTAATCCCTTATCCTTAATTCATAATCTTTAATCCCTTATCCTTAATCCCAAATCCCTAATCTCCAAACCTTAATCTTTAATCCCTAACCTCTAATCTCTAATCTCTAATCCATAAACTCTAATCCTTATTATCTAATCCTTAATCTATAACCCACTATCCTTATCAAAAATATCTATTCCCTAAACCATAATATTTAATCACTAATCTCTAATCCATAATCACTAATCTCTAAACCTTAACCCTTAATCCTATTTCTTTAATCCTAGTCCCTAATCTTAAAACCTTAATCTCTAATCACTAAACTCTAATCCTTAATCCATAATAATTCATCCCTTAATTCTTAATTTTTAATCTCTAATCTCTAATCATTAATCTCTTCATCTCCAATCCCTAATCCATGATCCATAATCAGTAAACCATAATTCTTTAACTCATATTCCTTGATACCTAATGCAATATCCTTCATTCCTTAATCTCTAATCTTCAACCTATAATCCTTAATTTCTAATCCATCTCTTCTTTCTCTTCCTTTTTTACTTCTTGCTCTTCTTCCCCATTATCTTCTTCTTCTTCCTCTTCTTCTTCTTCTACTTCCTAAACCTCATCTTCTCCTTCTTTCTCGTCTGCCTCATCTTCCTTTTTTTCTTCTTCATCTTGTTCTTCTTCCCCTTCTTTTTTTCTTCTTCTTCTTCTTCTTCTTCAACTTCCACTTTTGCTTCTTCTTCTTATTCTTTTTCTTCCTCTTCTTCTACTTTTACTTCTTCTTCTTTTATGTCTTCTTCTTTTCCTCTTCTTTCTCTTCTTCTTCTTTTTCCTTATCTTCTTTTTCTACTTCTTCTTCCTCTTCCTCTTCTTCTTCCTCCATTTCTTCTTCTTCTTCTTCTTCTTCTTCCACTTCTTCTCCTTCTTCTTCTTCCTCCTCTTCTATTTCTTCTTCTTCTGCTTCTTTTTCTTCTCCTCCTCCTCCTCCTTCTCCTTCTTCTTCTTCTTCTTCTTCTTCTTCTTCTTCTAGTCCTACATATTCTTTTTCATCTTTTTCAATTTTTGCTTCTTCTTCTTCATCTTCTTATTGTTGTTCTTCTTCTTCATCATCAACTTTTTCTTCTTCACTTCTTCTTCTTCTTCTTCTTCATCATCATCTTCTTCTTCTTCTTCTTCTTCTTAATCATCATCTTTCGCTTCTTTATCTTATTCTTCATTTTCCTCTTCATCATTCTCTAATTCTTCTTCTACTCCTTCTACTTCATCTTCTTCTTCTTCAACTTTTTCACCTTCTTCTTCTTCTTCTTCTTACACTTCTTCATCCCCTTCTTCTTCTTCTTCTTCCTCCTCTTCTTCTTCATTTTCCTTTTCTTCTACTTTCTTCTTCTTTTCTTTCTTAATGTTTTTCTTCTTCTTCCTCCTCTTCTTCCTCTTCTTCTTCTTCCTCTTCTTCCTCTATCTTCTTCTTCATCTTCTTTTTGTTTTTTATTTCTTCCTCTTCCTCTTTTTCTTCATCTTCTACTTCTTCTTTTTCCTCTTCATCATCCTCTTTTTCATTTTCTTCTTCTTCTTCTTCTTCTCCTTCTTCCTCTTCTTCTTCTTCAACTTCTTCATTGTCTTCTTCTTCTTCTTAATCTTCTACGTCTTTTTCTTCTTTTTCTTCTACTTCGCTTTCCTCTTCTTCTTCTTCTAGTACTTCTTCTTCTTCTTGCCCTTATTCTTCTTCTTTTTCTTCTTCTTCATCTTTTTCTTCTTCTTCTTCCTTTTCATCTTCATCTTCATCTTCTTTTTCTTCTTCCTAACTTTCTTCCTCTTCTTCTTCTTCTTCTTCTTTGTCTTCTTCCTCTTATTATTTTTTTTCTTCCTTTTGTTCTTGTTCTTCTTCATCCTCCTCCTTTTCTTCTTCTTATTCTTCTTCTTATTCTACTTCCTCGTCTTCTTCTTCTACTTCTACTTCTTCCTCTTTTTCTTCATTGTCATCTTCTTCTTCTTCTTCTTTTTCTTCTTTCGGTTTTTCTTCTTCTTCTTCATTTTCTTCTTTTTCTTCTTCTTCATCCTCTTATTGTTCTTCTTCTTCTTCTTTCACTTCTTCTTCTTCCTCTTCTTCTTCTTCCTCTTCTTGTTTCTCTTCTTTCACATCTTCTTCTTCCTTTTTTTGTGCTTCTTCTTCTTCTTCTTCTTTATCTTCTCTACTTTTTTTGTTTTTCTTCTTCTTCTAATTTGTCTTCTTCCTTCCTTTCCTCTTCTTCCTTTTCTTTCTTCACCATCTTCTTCTTCTTCTTTCTTCATCTTCTTCTTCTTCTTCTCCTTCTTCATTCTTCTTCTCCTACTTCTTCTCCTTCTTCTTCTTCTCCTTCTTCTCCTTCTTCTTCTTCTCCTTCTTCTTCATCTCCTTCTTCTTCTCCTTCTTTATTCTTCTTCTCCTTCTTCTTCTTTATTCTTCTTCTCCTTCTTTATTCTTCTTCTCCTTCTTTATTCTACTTCTCCTTCTTCTTCTTCTCCTTCTTCTTCTTCTCCTTCTTCTTCTTCTCCTTCTTCTTCTTCTCCTTCTTTTTCTTCTCCTTCTTCTTCTTCTTCTTCTTCTTCTCCTTCTTCTTCTTCTTCTTTTTTATTCTTCTTCTCCTTCTTTATTCTTCTTCTCCTTCTTTATTCTTCTCCTTATTCTTCTTCTCCTTCACTTCTTCTCCTTCTTCTTCTTCTTCTTCTTCTTCTTCTTCATATTCTTCTTCTTTTGTTTCTTCTCCTTGTTCTTCTTCTTCTTCTTCTTCTTCTCTTCTTATTGCTCTTCTTCTTCTCCTTCTTCTTCTTCTTCCTTTTCATTTTCTTCTTCTTCCTCTTCTCCTTCCTTTTCATCTTCCACTTCTTCTTCTTTTTCTTCTTCCTCTACTCCACTTTTTTCTTCTTACTGATCTCCTTCTTTTTATTCCTTTCCTTAAATCCCTAATTGCTAATCTATAATCTCTTAATCTCTAACACTTAATCCCTATCTCTTATTCAGAATCTTACATCCCTAATCTTAGATCTTTAATCTTTAATCCCAAATATTTATTTGCTAATCAACATTCCCTAATCCCTAATCGTTAATCATAAATCCTTAATCTCAAAATCTTAATCCTTAATAATTAATCCCTAATCTCTATTCTCTAGTCATTAATCCCATTGTCATTTATTGCTCACCCCATAACCCTAATCTAAATTATTTATTCCTTAATCCTTACTCCTTAATCCCTAATGCATAATTTTAACTCCCAAATGCCTTATCCCTTCCTTCTTAATCTTTAATTCATATTCACCTATATCTATATCTTAATCATTCATTCCTTAATCCCTAATCCCTTCCTTCTTCTTCTTTTATTACTTCTTCTTCTTCTTCCACTTCTTCTTCTTCTTTTTCTTCCTCTTCTTCTACTTCTTCCTAATCTTTTTATTCTACTCCTTCTACTTCTTTATCTTCCTCTTCTTCTTTTATTTTTATTCTTTTTTCTCTACTTTTTCTTCCATTTCTTCTTCTTCTTCATCTTCTTCTTCTTCTTCATCTTCTCCTTCTTCTTATTTTTCTTCTTCTACATCTTCTTTTCTTCTTCCATGTCTTCTTTTTCCTCCTCTTCATCTTTTTGCACCTCTTCTTCTTTTTCTTCTTCTTCTTCTTCTTTTTCCTCATCTTCTTCTTCTGCATCATTTTCTTCTTCTTCTTCTTCCTCTTCTTCTTCCTCTTCTTCTTCCTCATCTTCTTCCACTACTTGTTCTTCTTCTTCTTCTTCTTCTCCTTCTCCTTCTTCTTCTTCTTCTTTCTCTTTTATTTCATCTTCTTCTTCTTCTTCCCGTTTTACTTCTTCTTCTTCTTCTACTCCATTTATTTCTTTTTCTTCTTCTTCTTCATCAACTTTTTCTTCTTCTCTTCTACTTTCTTTTCTTCTTTTTCTTCTTCATCTTCTCCTTCTTCTTCTTCTTCTTCTTTTTCTTCTTTTTCATCTTCCTCTTTAACTACCTCTTCTTCTTCTTCTCCCCCTTTTTCTTTTTCAACTTCTTTACCTTCTTCTTTCTCATCTTCTTCTTACTCTTCTTCTTCTTCTTCTTCTTCTTCTTCTCCATCTTCTTCTTCCTCTTCTACTTCTTCTCCTTCTTCCTCTTCTTCTTCTTCTTCTTCTTCTTCTTCTTCTTCTTCTTCTTCTTCGTCTTCTTTTTATTCTTATTTTTTTCTTTCTTTTCTTCTTCTTCTTCTTCTTCTTCTTCTTCTTCTCCTTGTTCTTCTTCTTCTTCATCATCATATTCTTCTTCGTAACCTTTAATCTTTATTCCCTAATCTTTACTCTTTAAACCCTCCCTCTCTAATCTCTCATTCTTAAATCTGTAATGCCCAACCCATTTCTCCCTAAATCCTCATTCCAAATGCCTAATCTATCCTGAATCTATAGTCCTTAATTGTTAATCTTTAATCCTTAATCTCCAATCCCTAATCTCTAATCCCTAATACCCAAATCCTTAATTCCTGATCCTTAATCCTTAATCTTTAACGATAAGCCCTAATCCCTAATCATTATTATTAATTTTAATCCTTAATATCCAATCATTAATCCTTAATCCCTAATCTCCAACTTAATCCTTAATCTCTAATCCTAAATCTTTAATCTTTAGACATTATTCCCTGATATATAATCCCTAATCCATAAACATAAATCCTTAATTCCTAATCCCTAATCCCTAATCCCAAATCCTTAATCATTTATCTAACCCCTAATCCCTAATCATTATTGTTAATCCTTAATCCCTAATATCCAATCATTAATTGTTAATCCCTAATCTCCAATCCTTAATCTTTTATCCCTAACCTCTAATCCTAAATCTCTTATCCTTAAATTTTATTCTCTAATACCTAATCCCTAATCATTAATCTATAATCCATAATCCATATCCCTAATCTCTAATGCTTATTTCCCTAATCCTTCAACACTAATCCATAATCTTTAATACGTAATCCTAATCCTAATCCCATAATCTCTAATCTTTAATCTCTAATCTCTGATCCTAAAACATGTATTCCTAATCTTTAAAATTTAATCCATCATACCTTATCTCTATTCTTTAATCCCTAATCTTGAATTCTTAATCTCTAATCCCTAATCCTTAATAATTATTCCTTTAATTTTTTAATCTCTAATCTCTAATCCATAATCATTAATCCATTCACCCTTAATCCAAAACCTTTAAAACCTAATCCCTAATCATTATGACTTATTCCCTATTCCCTGCTCCATAATCCCCAAACCCTAATATCTAATTGCTATCTCCCAAATCCATAATCCCTAATCACTTTTCCCCCCATAACATCTACCATTTGTTCCTTGATACCTAATACCTAATCATGCATTCCTTAATCTATAATACCTAACCCTTAATCCATAATCTGTCACATCTTCTTTTTCTTCTTATACTTCTTCTTTTCTTTTTCCTCTTTTTCTTGTTCTTCTTATTCTTCAACACCTTCTTCTTGTTCTTCATCTTCTTCTTCTTTGCCTTCATCTTCCTCTTCTTTTTCTTCTTCTTCCAGTTCTACATCTTTTTCCACTTCTTCTTCTTCTTCTTCTTCCTCATACTCTTCTTTTTCTTCTACGTCAACTTTTGCTTCCTCTTTTTCTTTTTCCTGTTCTTCTTCTTCTTGTTCTTCTTCTTCTTCTTCTTCTTCCTATCCTTTTCCTTCTTCTTCTTACCCTTCTTCTTCCTCTACTTGTTCTTCTACTTCTAATTCTTCTTCTCCTTCTTCTACTTCTTCTTCTTCTTCTCCTCCTTCTTCTTATGTTACTTTCGCCTCATCTATATCTTCATCATCTTCTTTTTTTGTTCTTGTTCTTCATCATCATCATCTTCTTCTTCTTTTTCATTTGTTCTTCTTCTTCTTCTTCATCCTCTACTTCTTCTTGCACATCTTTTTCTTCTTCTCTTCTTCTTGTTGATCCTCTTTTTCTTCTTCATCTTCCCCTTCTTCTTTTTCTTTTACTTCTTTGTCTTCTTCTTCTTCTTCCTCTTCTTCTTCTTCCACTTCTTCAATTTCCTCTTCTTCTTCTTCTTCATTCTATTCTTCTTCTTTTACTTCTTCTTCCTCGTCTTCTACTTCTTCTTCTTCTTCTTCTTCATTCTCATCTTCTTTTCTTCTTCTTCTTCCTCATCTTCCCCTTCTTCCTCTTGTTTTTCATCTTCTTCTACCTCATCCTCCTCCTCTTCCTCTTCCTCTTCTTCGACTTTTTCTTCTTCTTCTTCTTCTTCTTCTTCCTTCTTCCTTCTTCCATCAACCTCATTCCTTCTTCCTTCTTATTTCATCCTTATTCCATGTTCAGTCTTCCTTCACCTTATTCCTTCTTCCTTCATGCTTTTTCTTTCTTCCATCTTCTTTCTTCCTTCTTCTTTCCTTTTTCTTATTTCTTCTTCTTTTTACTTTTCTTTTCTTCTTCTCCCCTTCCTCTTCTTCTTCTTCAACTTCTTTTTCTTCTTTTTTTCTTCTTCCTCCTCTTCTTCTTCATTTTCTTAATCTTCTTTTTCTTCTTCTTATTCTTCCTCTTCTCCTTTTTCTTCTCTTCATCATCATCATCATCATTATCATCATCTTCTTCTTGTTCTTCCTCTTCCCATTCTTCAACTTCTTCCTTTTCTTCATCCTCTTCTTCTTCTTCTTCCTCCTCTTCTTCTTTCTTCTTTCTTCTTTCTTATTTCGATTTTCTTTTTTTCGTTCTTCTTCCTTCTTTCTTCATTCTTCTTCTTACCACCTTCCTTCTTCCATGTTCCATCCTCCTTCTTTCATCTTCATTCTTCCTCTTCTTCTTCCTCTTCTACTTCTTCTTTCTTCCTTCTTCCTTCTTCCTTTACTTTTCTTCCTTCTTCTTCTTCTTCCATTATCTTTCTTCCTTCTCCTTAATCCTTAATCCTTAATCTCTAATCTATCTTAAATCTCTAATTCCTAAATTGTAATCCTTAACTCGAATCTCTAAACTCTTGTCTCTAGTACTTAATCCCAACTACCTAATCCTTAACTTATAATAAATAATCCTTAACCACTAATCCCTAATATTTAATCCTTAATCACTAATATTAAATCCTTAATCCCTAATCTCTAAAGCTAATCATAGTCCATAATCTCTAATTCTTAATCTTTAATCTCTAGTCCTAAATCCTATATCCCTAACATCTAATCTCAAATCCTTAACCCCATTCCTCAATCCCTAATCCTTAATCTTAAATTCGTCAATTCTTAATCCCTAATCATTAATCCCATCATCCCTAACCCCAGTCCTAAACACCTAATATTTAATCCTTAATCTGAAATCCCTATTACTTATTCAATAATCCGTACTACTTAATCCCAATCTCAAATCCATAAACCCTAATATCAAATTCTTAACTCCTAAATCTTTAATCCCTTATCCCTAATCTCTCCCACCTTAATTTTTAATTCTTATTCTTTGATGCATAATCCATTATCCTTCATTCCAAAATCCTTAATCCTTAATTCTTAATCCCTAACCCCAGATCCCTAATCTTTAATTTGAACTCTTCTACCTCTTCTTCTTTTGCTTCTTCTTCCTCCTCTTCATCTTCTTCTTCTTCCTTTTTTTCTTCATCTTCCTCCTCATCTTTGTCGTCTTCTTCTTCCACTTCTTCCTTATCTTCCTCTTCCTCTTCTTTTCTATCTCATGTTGTTCTTCTTTTTTTTACTTCTTCGTTTTCTTCTTCTTCTTCTTCTACTTTGTCTACGTCTTCTTCTTCTTTCACTTCATCTTTTTCCTCTTCTTCTTCTTCTTCTTCTTCTTCTATTTTTTTTTTTCTTCTTCTTCTTCTTCTTCTTCTTCTTCTTCTTCTTCTCCTTCTTGTTCTTATCCTTCTTCCTCTTATATTTCTTTTTCTTCTTCTTCCTCTTCTTTTTCTTCTTCTCTTCTTCTTCTACTCTTTCTTCTTCCTCTTCTCTTTCTTCTTCTTCTTTTCCTTCCCTTCTTCTTGTTGTTCTTCTTCTTCGTGTTCATCTTCCATCTCTTCTTCTTGTTATTCTTCTTCTTCTTCTTCCTCTTCGTCTTCCTCTTCTTTTTCTTCTTTTTCTTCTTCTTTTACTACTCCTCATTCTTCTTTTTCTTCTCCTTCTTCTTTTTTCCTTCTCCTTAATTACTATTCTGTTATCCTTAATCTCTTAATCTCTATTCCTTAATCCCTAATTTCTAATCCTAAATCCTACATCCATAATCTATAATCTTTAAACCTTAAACCCTAATCCTTATTCTCTAATCCTAAATCCCTAATCCATAATCTTAAATTCTTAGTCTTTAAACCATAATCCTTAATATCTAATCCAATAATTCTTAATTTCTAATCTCTAATCCTCAATCATTAATCCCTTCGTCCTTAATCCCTAATCTTTAATCCCTAATCTATAATCCTTAATCCTAATTATTTATTCAATAATCCTTACTACTTAATCCCTAATCCTAAAAAACTACCTCCCAAATCCTTAATCTTTAATCCCTAATTACTAACTCCCAAATCCTTAATCCTTCCCTCCTTAATCTTTAATCCATATTACTTTATGCCTCATTCCTAATCCTTCATTCCTTAATCCCTAATCCTAAAACCCTAATCTATAACCCCAAAACTCTAATCCTTAATTCGTCTCTTTCTCCTCTTCTACTTCTACTTCTTCTTTCTCTTCTTTTTATTCCTCTTCTTCCTCTCCTTCTTCTTCTTCCCCATCTTTGTATTCTACTTCTTCCTCTTCTTCCCAATCTTCATTCTCTTCTTCTTTCTCAACTTCTTCATCTTTTTCTTCCTCTTCTTCTTCTTCTTCTTTACCTTTTTCGTCTTCTTCTTCTTCTTCTTCTTTTATGTCTTATTCTTCTTCCCCTTCTTTTCCTCTTCCTCTTCTTCTTCTTCTTCTTTTTCTTCTTCTTCTTTTTATTCATCCTCTTCTTCTTCCTCTACTTGTTTTTCTTCTTTTCTTCTTGTACTTCTTGTTCTACTTCTTTTACTCCTTCTTGTTCTAATTCTTCTTCCATTTTATTTTCTTTTTATTTTACTTCTTCTTGTTTCCTTGTTCTTCTTCTTCTTCTGTTTCTTTTCTTTTTTTCTTGTTCTTCTTGTTCTTCTCTTTCTTCTTCTTCTTTTCCTTCTCTTCTTCTTGTTCTTCTTCTTCTTTGTGTTCATCTTCCACCTCTTCTTCTTCTTCTTCTTCTTCTTCTTCTTCTTCCTCTTTGTCTTCCTCTTCTTTTTCTTCTTTTTCTTCTTTTTCTTCGTCTTCTTCTTCTACTACTCCTCATTCTTCTTTTTCTTCTCCTTCTCCTTTCTTCCTTCTCTTTAATTACTATTCCCTTATCCTTAATCTCTTAATCTCTATTCCTTAATCCTTAATCTCTAATCCTAAATCCTACATCCTTAATCTATATTCTTTAAACTTTAATCCCTAATCCTTATTCTCTAATCCCAAATCCCTAATCCACAATCTTAAATTCTTAGTCTCTAAACCATAATCCTTAATATCTAATCCCATAATTCTTAATCTCTAATCTCTAATCCTCAATCATTAATCCATTCATTCTTAATCCATAATCTTTAATCCTTAATCCCAATTATTTATTCCATAATCCTTACTACTTAATTCCTAATCCTAAATTACTACCTCCCAAATCCTTAATCTTTAATCCATAATTACTAACACCTTAATCCTTAATCATTTCCTCTTTAATCTTTAATCCATATTCCTTTATACCTAATTCCTAATCCTTCTTTCCTTAATCCCTAATCCTAAAACCCTAATCTATAACCCAAAAATTCTAATCCCTAATTCGTCTCTTTCTCCTCTTTTACTTCTACTTCTTCTTTCTCTTCTTTTTATTCCTCTTCTTCCTCTCCTTCTTCTTCTTCTTCCTCATCTTTGTCTTCTACTTCTTCCTCTTCTTCCCAATCTTCATCATCTTCTTCTTTCTCATCTTCTTCTTCTTTTTCTTCCTCTTCTTCTTCTTCTTCTTTACCTTTTTCCTCTTCTTCTTCTTCTTTTATGTCTTATTCTTCTTCCCATTCCTTTCCTATTCCTCTTCTTCTTCTTCTTCTTCTTCTTCTTCTTCTTTTTCTTCTTCTTCTTTTTATTCATCCTCTTCTTCTTCCTCTACTTATTTTTCTTCTTTTTCTTCTTGTACTTCTTGTTCTACTTCTTCTTCTCCTTCTCATTTTAATTCTTCTTCCATTTTAATTTTTTTATTTTACTTCTTCTTCTTTCCTTCTTCTTCTTCTTCTTTTATTTCTTCTCTTTTTTCTTCTTCTTCTTATTCTTCATTGCTTCTTCTTGCTCTTCTTCTTCTTCTTCTTCTTCCTCTTCTCCTTCCTTTTCATCTTCCTCCTCTTCTTCTTCTTTTACTTCTACTTCTTCACTTCTTCTTCCTCTTACTCATCTCTTTTTTCTTCTTTCCCCCAAATTCTTAATTGCTAATCCCTTAATCTCTAACCACTAATCCCAAATCTCTTATTTTGAATCTTATATCCCTAATCTCTAATCTTTAATCCTAAAATCGTTATTCATTAATTGCTATTCCTTGATCCTTAATCCTTAATCATAATCCTTAATCTCTAAACTCTAATCCTTAATAATTAAACCATTAATTCTTTATCCCTAATCACTAATCCCCTAGTTAGTCATTCTATCATCCTTTATCCAATTCCTCATATCGAGAATCCTTAATCTTTGGTCTCTAATCTAATTTATTTATTCCTTAATCCTTAATCCCTTATTACTAACTCAATAATCACAGATCCCTTCCTTCCTAATCTTTAATTCAGAATTCTTTTTACCTAATCCCTAATCACTCATTCCTTAATCCCTAATCCCTAATCCCTAAACCCTGATTCCTAATCCCTAATGCATCTCCTCTTTCTCTTCTTCTTTTACTTCTTCCTCTTCTTCTTATTCTTATTCTTTCTCTTCTTCTTCTTCTTCTTCCTCATCATTGTATTCTACTTCTCCTACTTCTTTATCTTCCTCTTCTTCTTTTGTATTTCTTCCTCTTTCTCTTCTTCTTTTTCTTCCTCTTCTTTTTCTTCTTCTTCTTCTTCTTCTTCTTCTTCTTTATCTTTTTCTTCCTCTTATTCTTCTTTTATCTCCTCTTCTTCCTTTTCTTCTTCATCTTCATCTTCTTCTTCTTCTTCTAATTCTTTTTCCTCTTCTTCTTCCTCTTCTTCTTCCTCATCATCTTCCCCTTCTTCTTCTTCTTCTTCTTCTCCTTCTCCTTCTTCTTCTTCTTCTTTCTCTTTTATTTCTTCTTCTTCTTCTTCTTCTTCCCCTTTTCTTCTTCTTCTTCTTCTTCTTCTCCATTTATTTCTTCTCCTTCTTCTTCTTCTTCTTCTTCTTCTTCTTCCTCATCATCATTTTCTTCTTATCTTCTTCTTGTTCTTCTTCATTTTTTTCTTCATCTTCTCCTTCTTCTTCTTCTTCTTCTTCCTCTTTATCTACCTCTTCTTCACCTTCTTCTTCAATTTCTTCACCTTCTTCTTCCTCTTCTTCTTCTTACTCTTCTCCTTCTCCTCCTCCTCTTCCTTCTTCTTCCTCTTCTACTTCTTCTTTTCCTTCTTTCTTTTTTTTTGTTCTTTTTCTTATTCTTCTTCTTCTTATTATTCTACTTCTATTTTTTTCTTCTACTTCCTCTACTTCATCATTTTCTTTCTCATCTTGTTCTTCCTATTCTTCTGCATCCTCCTCTTTTTATCCTTCTTCTTCTTCTTCTTCTCCTCGTTCTTCTTCTTCTCCTCCTTGTTCATGATCATTAATCTCTATTATCTAATCCTCACTCCTTAAACCCACCCTCCCTCATCACTTATCTTTAAATCTATAATGGCCAATCCATTCCTCCTTAAGTCCTTATCCCTAATCCCTAATCCATCCTTAATCTATAATTCTTAGTCTTAATTCTTAATCTCTAATCCCTAATACTTAATCCCAAATCTGTAATTCCTAATCTCTAATCCTTAACCCTTATCCTTATGCCTAAATCCTTAATCCTTATTATTAATCCTTAATCTCTAATCTCCAATCATTAATCCTTAATCCCTAATCTCTAATTCTTAATCTTTAATCCCTAACCTCTAATCTTAAATCTCTAATCCTTAAATTTGATTCCCTAATATATAATACCTAATCCCCAATCTATAATCCATAATCCCTATCCTTATCTCTATCCTAATCTCTAATCCCTAATTCCTATTCCTTCATCACTAATCCTTAACTTTTAACACCTAATCCCTAATCCCTAATGCTAATCCTAATCCATTAATCCCTAATCTCTAATCTCTAATCCTAAAACATGTATCCCTAATCTCTAAAATCTAATCCTTCATTCTTAATCTCTATTCTCTAGTCCCTAATCTTAAATTCTTAATCTCTAATCCCTAATCTTGTATTACTAAACTCTAATCCATAATCCTTAACAATTAATCCCTACTCTCTTATCCATAATCATTAATCCATTAATCCTTAATCATAAATAATTAATAACTAATCACTAATCTCTAATCCCTAATCCCAAAGAGTTATTCCCAAATCCCTACTCCATAATCCCTTGACTTTAATTTCTAATTGCTAACTCCCAAATCCATCATCTATAATCCCTCCCTCTAAAACTTTAACTTCTATTCTTTGATATCTAATACCTAATCATTCATTCCTTAATCTCTAGTCCCTAATCCCAAACCCCTAATCCCTAATCTGCCACATCTTTCTTTTCTTCTTCTACTTCTTTTTCTTCGTTCTCTTCTTCTTCTCCTTTTTCTTCCTCTTCGTCTTCTTCTTCTTGTTCTTCTTCTCTTTTTGCTCTTCTCCTTACATTTCTTCCTTCCTTTACTTGTTCTTCTACTTCTAATTCTTCTTCTTCTTCTTCTTCTTCTTCTTCTTCTACTTCTCCTCCTTCCTTTTCTTCTACCACCGCTTTTATTTCTTCGTCATCATCTTCTTCTTCTTCTTCTTCTTCTTCTACTTCTTCTCTATCTTCCACTTCTTCTTCTTCTTCTTCTTCTTCTTCTTCTTCTTCTTCTTCTTCTTGTTCATCTTTTTTTTCTTCTCTTCTTCTTGTTGTTTTTCTTTTTCTTCTTCCTCTTGCTCTTCTTTTCTTTCACTTCTTGGTTTTCTTCATCTTCTTCCACCTCTTCTTCTTCTTCTATTTCCTCTTTTTGTTCTTGTTCTTCTTCTTTTTTCCTTTCTTCTTCTACTTCTCCTTCTTCCTTCTCTTCTTCTTCCACTTCTTCTCCTTGTACTTGTACTTATTCTTCTTCTTCTTCTTCCTCATCATCATCATCTTCTTCTTCTTCTTCCTCTTCCTCTTCTTCTTCTTCTTTTCCTTGTTCTTCATCTTCTTCTACATATTCCTTTGCCTCTTCCTTTTCTTTGACTTCTTCTTCTTGTTCTTCTTCTACTTCCTTCTTCCTTCTTCCTTCTTCCATCCTCCTTATTCCTTCTTCCTTCTTACTTCATCCTTCTTCCATCTTTCCTCTTCCTTCTCCTCATTCCTTCTTCCTTATTGCTTCTTTCTTTTTCCATCTTTTATCTTCCATCTATTTCCTCTTTCTTCTTTCTTGTTCTTTCTACTTCTTTTTTTCTTCTTCTTCCCCTTTTTCTTTTTCTTCTTCTTCAAACCCTTCTTCTTCTTCATCTTCTTCTTCTTCTTATTCTTTTTTTTTCTTGTTCTTCCTCCTCCTCTTATCCTTCTTCTCTTCATCGTCGTCTTCTTGCTCTTCTACTTATTCTTCCTCTTCCCATTTATCATCTTCTTCTTCTTCTTTTCCTTCTTCTTCTTCTTCTTACTATTCTTCTTCTTTATCTTCATCTTCTTCTTTTTCTTCAGCTCCTTCTTGTTTTCCTTTTTCTTCTTTTACTTCTTCTTCTTCCTCTTCTTCTTCTCTCTTTCTTTTTTCTACTTTCTTCCTTTTTCTTTCTTTTTCCTTCTTTCTTCTTTCTTCTTCTTTCCTCCTTCCTTCTTCCATCCTCCTTCTTTCTTCTTTATTCTTCCTCTTCTTTTTCCTCTTTTACTTCTTCTCTCTTCCTTCTTCCTTTATTTTTCTTCCTTCTTCTTCTTCTTCCTTCTTCCTTCTCCCTAATCTTTAATTCATCTTTAATCTCTAATCTCTAAACTATAAACATTAACTCTAATCCTTAAACTCTAATCTCTAATACGTAATCCCTAATCTCTAATCCTTAAGCTATAATCAATAATCCTTAATCATTAATCCCTAATCTCTAATCCCTAATCCCTTAATCCATAATTCTGAATCCTTAATCCCAAATCTCTAATGTTTATCTTAATCTCATAATCTCTAACCCCTAATCTCTAATCCTAAATCCTATATCCCTAATATCTAATCTCTAATCAATAACCCTATTCCCTAATCTCTAATCTTAAATCCCTAGTCCTTAGTAATAAATCCCTCAATTCTAAATTCCTTATCATTAATCCTTTCATTCCTAATCCGTAGTCTTAAATACTTAATCTTTAAACCTTAATCCTAAATCCCTATTACTTATTCCCTAATCTTTACATTCTAATCCCTAATCCTAAATCCATAAACCCTAATATTTAATTCCTAACTCTTAAATCTTTAATCTCTTAACCATAATCTCTCCCAACTTTATCTTTAATCGCTATTCTCTAATACATAATCCTTAATCCCTAACCCCTAACCCCTGACTCGTAATCCCAAATCCACCTCTTCATCTTTTTCTTCTTTTACTTCTTCTTCTTCTCCTTTTTCTTCTTCCACTTCTTTGACTTCCACCTCATCTTTGCCTTCTTATTCCACTTCTTCACCATCATCTTCTTTTTTTTCTTCTTCATCATGTTCTTTTATTCTTCTTCTTCCTCTTCTTCTTCTTCTTCTTCTTTCTATTCTTCTTCTTCTTTCTCTTCTACTTCTTCTTCTCCTTTTTCTGCATCTTCTTCTTCCTCTTCTTCTTTTTCATTTTCTTCTTCTTCTTCTTCTTCTTTTTCTTACTCAACATCATCTTCTTCTTTACCTTCTTCATCTACTTCTTCCTTAATTTATTTTTCTTCTTTTTCTTTTTTTCTTCTTGTTCTTCTTCTCCTTCTTGTCCTTATTCTTTTTATTTCTTTATTTCTTTTTCTTCTTCTTCTTCTTCTTCTTTTTCTTCCTCTTCTTCTTCTTCTTCTCTTCTTCTTGTAATTCTTCTTCTTTGTCTTCATCATCCACTTCTTCTTCTTCTTCTTCTTCCTCTTCAACATCTTATTCTTTTTCTTCTTTTTCTTCTTTTTCTTCTTCTTCTTCTACTCAGCCCTTTCTTCCTCTACTTCTCCTTCTCCTTCTTCCTTCTCTCTAATCCATAATCACTAATCTCATAATCTTTATTCTGTAATCCCTAATCGCTAATCTTGAATCTTATATCCCTAATCTGTAATCTTCCTTCTTCATATCCTTCTTAATCTCTTCTTTTTCCTCTTCTAGTTCTTCTTGTTCTTCTTCTTCTTCCACTTTTTCTTCTTCTTCCTCTTTTTCTTCTCCTTCTTCATCTTCTTCTTCTTCTTCTACTTACTCTTCCTCTTCTTCTTCTTCATCTTCTTCTTCCTCTGCTTGTTCTTCTTTTTCTTCTTCTTCTTCATCTTCTTCTCCTTCTCCTTCTTCTTCTCTTTCTTCTTATTCTTCTGCAACTTTCATATCTTCTTCTTCTTCTTCTTCTTCTTCTTCTTCTTCTACCCCTTCTTCCTCTTCTTCCTCTTCTTGTTCTTCTTTTTCTTCGTCTTCTATTTCTTCGTTATTGCTTTCTTCTTCTTCTTCCTCTTCTTCTTCACCTTTTTCTTCTTCTCTTCTTCTCTTCTTCTCTTCTTCTTGTTCTTCTTCTTTTTCCTCTTCATTTTCTTCTTCTTCTTCTTCCTCTTCTTGTAGTACTTCATCTTCTTCTTCTTCTTGTACTTCTTCTTCTTCTTCACCTTCTTCTACTTCCTCTTCTTACTCTTCCCCTTCTTTTTCTTCTTCTTGTTCTTCTTTCTCTTCTTCTTCTTCTTCTTCCTCTTCTTCTTCTTCTTTTTTTGTTCTTCCTCTTCTTCATTTCCTCTTCAACCTAGTCTTTCTCCTCTTCTTCTTCTCCTCTTTGTCTTCTTCAACTTCTTATTTTTTTATTCATTTTCTTCTTCTTCTTCTTCTTCTTCTTCTACTTCTTCTTCTTCTATTTGTTCTTTTTCTTCTTCTTGTCCTTCTTCATAATCGTTAATTTATATTCCCAAATCCTTACTTCTTAATCCATCCCTCCATAATCTCTCAACCTTAAAACTAAAATGCCTAGTCTACTCCTTCCTAATCGCTAATCCTTAATCCACAGTCCTTAATCTTTAATCCATATCCTATAATCTCTAATCCCTAATCCTTAACCTTTATTCCCTAATCCTTAATCCCTAATCCCTAATACCAAATCCCTAGTTTCTAATCCTAAATCCTTAATCCTTAGCCCTTAATCACTAATATGTAATCCCCAATTCTTAATCTCCAATCCTTAATCTTTAAACATTAACCTCTAATACCAATTCTCTAATCCTTAAATTCTAATCACAAAAACCTAATCCTTAAACCCTTCTCTATAAACTTTAATCTCTATTCCTTTCTATAATCCTTAATCCCTAATACTAATCCAAATCCCTTAATCTCTAATCACTAATCTTGAATCTTAAATCCTTAAATTTTCATCTCCAATCCATAATTCTTAATCCTTATTCTCTAATCCACAATCCACAATCCCTAATCCTAAATTCTTATTCTCTAATCCCTGATTTTTAATAATTAATTCCTTAATTTTTAATCCCTAATTATTAATCCATTCATGCTTAATCCCTAATCCCTAATCCTAAATCAATAATATTTAAGCCTAAATCAAAAATCCTCATTACTTATACCCTAATCATTAATTTATTCTTTTATTTCTTCTTCTTCCTCCTCTTCCTCTTCCTCTTCTTCATCTTCTTTACCTTCATCCTTTTCTTCTTCTCTTCTTCTTGTTCTTCTTCTTTTGTCTCCTCATCATTCATTTCTTCTTCTTCTACTACTACTTTGTACTCTTCATCTTCCTCTACTTCTTATTCTTCATCATCTTCTCCTTCTTCAACTTCTTCACGTTCATCTTATACTTCTTTTTTTTCTTACTCTTCTCCATCTTCTTCTTCTTCTTAATCCTCCTCTTCTTTTTGTTTTTCTTCTTCCTCTTCTTCTTCTTCATCCTCCTCTTCTTTTTTTCTTCTTCTTCCTCTTCTTCTTCTTCTTCTTCTTCTTCTTCTTCTACCTCATTTTCTTCTTCCTCTGGTTTCTCATCTTCCTTTTCTTCTTTTTTCTTCTTGTTCTTTTTTTCTTCTTCTTTTTGTTATTATACTTTTTCTTCCTTTTCTTCTTCTTCTTCTTCTTCTTCTTCTTCTTCTTCTTATTTTTCATCTTCTTTTACTTCTTCTCATTGTTTTTTTTCTTATTCCTCTTCATCTTCTTCTTCTTCTTCTTCATCTTCTTCATAATCTTTAATTCTTATTCCCTAAACCCTACTCCGTAATCCCTCCATCCTTAATCTCTTATACTAAAATCTATAATGCCTTTTCCATCCCTCCCAAATCTTTAGTCTATAATCATTAATCACCAATCAATAATCCTCAATTTCTAATCCCTAATCTATTCTTAATCAATAATCCTTAATCCTTAGTCCCTAATCTCTAATTCCTAATCTTTAATCCTTAATGTGTAATCTCTTATCCCTTACTTTTACTGACTAATGCCTAATTCCTAATCCCTAATCTATATCCATAATCCTAAATCTCTAACATCGTATCTCTAATCCCTCCTCCTGTAATCCCTAATGCCTAATCGATCACTTGATCCTCTTCTTCTTCTTCTTCTTCTTCCATTTCTTCTTCCTCTTCTTCTTCTTCTTCATTTTATTCCTCTTCTTCTTGTTCTTCTTCTTCCTCATTTTCTTCTTCAACTTCTTCTTCTTCTTCTTCTTCCCCTTCTTCCTCATCTTTCTCTTCTTTTTCTTCTTTATCTTCTTCTTCCTCTTCTTGTTTTTTTTCTTCTTCTTCTTCCTTTTCTGCCTCTTCTTCTTCTTCTTCTTCTTCATCTTCTTCTTCCTCTTCATCTTCTTCCTCTTGTTCTTCTTCTCCTCCTCCTTCTTCTTTTCTTGTTCTTCCTCTTCATTGTCTTCTTATCTTTCTTCTTTTCTTCTTCTTCTTCTTCTTCTTCTTCTTCTTCTTCTTTTCCTTCTTCTTTTTCTCCTCCTTCTCCTTCTTCTACTTTCGCTCCTTCTCCTGGTCATTCTTCTGACCCTTCTCCATCTCCTTATCATACTCATTCTCCTTTTCCTCCTTTTTCTCTTTCTCCATCTCCTTCACCTTCTCCTTCCCCTCTTTTTCTATTTCTCCTCCTCCTTCTCCTCTTCCTCCTTTTCCTTTTCCCTCTCCTTCTTCTTCTTCTTCTTCTACATTCTTTCTTCTTTCTTCTTTCTTCTTCTTTTTCTTTCTTCCTTGTTCCAACCTCCTTCCTCTTTTTTTCTTCCAGCTTTCTTCTTTCTTGCTTTCTTCTTTATTCTTCCTCTTATTCTTCCCCTTGTTCTTCTTCTATCTTCCATCTTCCATCTTCCTTCTTTCTTCTTCTTTCTTCCTTCTTCTTCTTCCTTCTTTCTTCTTCCTTCTTCTTATTCCCTATTCCTTAATCTCTAATCCAACACTAATCTATAATCCTTAATCTTTAGTCCCTAGCCTCTAATTCCTAATCTCTAATCCTTAAACACTAATCTCTAATATTGAATCCCTAATTCCTAATCTATAATCCATAATCCCTAATCTCTAATCCCTATCTCTACTCTCTAATCCTTAATCACTAATCTTTAATCCACAAACCCTAATCCTAATCCTCTAATCTCTAATCTCTTAATCATAAATCTTTAATCCTAAATTCTACGTTTCTAATCTCTAATCTCTAAACCTTAATGTGTATTTCTTAATCCCTTATCACTAATCCTAAACCCTTAATCTTTAATCCTTAATCCATAATAATTAATCCCTCAATTCTTAATCTTTAATCTCTAATCTCTAATCATTACTCCCTTAATCACCAATTCCTAATCCATAATCCCTAATCATTAACTCTTAATCCTAAATCTCTTTTACTTATTCCCTAATCCTTACTCCCTAATCCGTAATCCTTAATCTCTAATCACTAACCCATAAACCCTAATCTCTAATTACTAAATCTCAAATCCTTAATTTCTAATCTCTAATGCCTAATCTCTAATCCTTTCCTCCCAAATCTTTAGTCCATATTCCTTTATTTCTAATCTCTAATACTTTGTTCTTTAATCCAGAATCCTTCCTTCCTTAATCCTTGATCTTTAATCCCTAATCCATAATCCTTAATTCATCTCTTCTATCTCTTCTTCCTATCTTTCTCTTCTTCTTTTTCTTCTTCTTCTTTGTCTTCATGTTCTTATTCTTCTTATTCTTCTTCTTCTTCTTCTCTATCTTCATAAGAATCCTTAATCCTTATTCCCTAATCCCTACTCTTTAATCCCTATTCTTTAACCAATCCTTAATCCATAATCCCTAATATCTAATCACTAATCCTTAATCTCTAATTCCTAGTACGTAATCTATTATCCCTAATTTTTAATCCCTAATTCCTAATCCCTAATCCTTAATCCTTAATCCTTAATCTATAATCCTTAATCCCTAATAACTAATCTCTGATCACTCCCTCCTTAATCCCTAATCAATAATCGTTAGCCCCTAACCCCAAATCCATCTATTTATTCTCTTCTTCTTCTTCTCTCATTTTTTCTTCCTCTTTTTCTTCTAGATTTTAGTCCTTTTCTTTATCTTCTTTTTCTTCCTCATCTTATTCTTCTTCTTCCTCTTCTTCCTCTTCTTTCTCTTCCTTTTCTTCTTGTTCTTCTTCTTCCTCTTCTTTTTCTTCTTCTTTTTCTTCTTTTCCTTCTTTTTCTTCTTCTTCTTCTTCTTCTTCCTCTTCCTCTTCTTCTTCTTCTTCTTTTCTTTCTTCTTCTTCTTCTCCTCCCTCTCCTTCTTCTTTTTCCTCTCCTTATCCTAGTCTTTCTCCTTATCCTTCTCCTTCTCCTCCTCTTACTCATTCTTCTCATCCTCCTCCTCCTTCTGCATCTTCTTTACTTTCTCATTCTCCTCCTCCTTCTCCTCATCCACCTTCTTCTTTTCCTTTTCCTTCTTCTTTTTCTTGCTTCTTTTTTCTTCCTTCTTCTATCTCCTTAAGCTCTAATCGATCCCTAATTTATAATCCTTAATCTTTAATTCTTAACCTCTAATCCCTAATTTATAATCCTTAAAATCTAATCTCTAATACCTAATCCTCAATCCCTAGTTCTTAATGTTCAATTCATAATCTCTAATCCCTAATCGCTAATCCCTAATCCCAATTCTTTAATCCTTAATCACTAATCTTAATCTCCAAATCCAAATCCTTAGTCTCTAATCGTAATCCTAATCTTTTAATCTTTAATCCTAAATCCCTAATCTCTAATCTTTAATCCCTAATCCCTAATATTTATTCCCTAATTCCTAATCTCTAATTCTAAATCCCTAATCTCAAACCCTTAATCCTTAATAATTAATCCTTTAATTCTTAATCGTTAATCTCTAATCACTAATCATTAGTCCCTTCATCTCTAATTGTTAACCCATAATCCTTAACCCTAAATCCCTTTTACTTATTCCCTAATCCCTACTCCCTAATCCTTAATCCTTAATCCTTAATCTCTAATTGCTAATCAATAAACCCAAATCTCTAATTATTAACTCTAAAATTTGTAATTACAAATCTCTAATACCTAATCCTTTATCCTTCTCTCTCAAATCTTTAACCCATAGTCCTTTATCTCTAATCCCTAATACTTCCTTCTTTAATCCTGAATCCTTCCTTAATCCCTAATCTTTAATCCCTAACCCTTAGTCTATAATCCTTAATCCATCTCTTCTTCCTCATCTTCCTCTTCTTCTTCTTCATCATTTTCTTCTTCTTCTTCTTCATTTTCTTATAGTCTTATTGTCCTTCTATGTTTTCTTCTTCTTTTTCTTCCTCTTCTCCTTGTTCTTCTTCATATTCTTCATCATCTTCTTCTTCATAATCCTTAATAATTATTCCCTCATCCCTACTCCTTAATCCCTACCTTCCTTATCTTTAATCCCAAAATCTATAATGCCTTATCCATCCCTATTAAATCCCTAATCCCCAATCCATTATCCTATTCTTTAATCCCTAATACTTAATCCATAATCCTTAATTCCTAATACCTAATCTTGAATCCCTCCCTCCTTAATCCTTAATCCCTAATCCTTAACCCTCAATCCCTAATCCATCTATTCAACCTCTTCTTCTTCTTTCATTTCATCTTCCTCTTCTTCTTGTTCATTTTATTCCTCTTCTTCATCTTCTTTTTCTTCCTTATTTTCTTCATCCTATTCTTCTTCTTCCTCTTCTTCTTCTTCCTCTTCTTCCTTTCTTTTTCTTCCTTTTCTTCTTCTTCTTCTTCTTCTTCTTCTTCTTCTTCTTCTTATTTTTCCTTTTCTTCTCCTCCTCCTTTTTCTTATTCTTCTACTTCTTCTTACTCTTCTTCTTCTTCTTCTTCTTTTCCTTTTTCATTTCTTGTTCTTCTTCCTCTTCTTCTTATTCATTTTCTCTTCTTCTTCTTCTTTCATTATTTCTACTACTTTTTCTTCATCATTTTCTTCTTCTTCTTCTTCATCTTTTCCTTATTCTTCTTCTCCTCTCCTTCTTCTTCTTCAACTCCTCGTCTTTCTCCTTATCCTTCTCCTTCCCCTTCATTTACTTGTTCTTCTTCTCCTCCTCCTTTTGCCTTCTTCATCTCTTTCAATTTCTCCTTCCCCTTCTCTTTCTCCACACCTCCTCCTTTTCCTTCTCCTTCTTCTTCTTGTTCATCTTCTTCTCCTCTTACCTTTTTTCTTTCTTATTTTTCTTTCTTCTTTCTTCTTTCTACTTTCTTCTTTCATCTTCTTCTTCATTCTTCCTCCTTCATACCTCTTTCCCTAAGCTTCCTTCTTCCTTCTTTATTCTTTCTTCTTTATTCTTCCTCTTCTTCTTTCTCTTCTTCTTCTTCTTCTTTCTTCCATCTTTCTTATTCTTTCCTCTTTATTCCTTCTTCTTCTTCTTCTTCTTCTACTTCTTCTTCTTCCTTCTTTCTTCTTTTTTCATTCATCTCCCTAATCCCTAATCCTTAATCTCTAATCCATTCCTAATATATAATTCTTAGTCTTAATCCCTAATCTTGAATCCCTTTATCTTAATGATTAATCCTTAATAATAATCCCTTAACTCTTAATTTTTAATCGCTAATCTCTAATAATTAATCCCTTCATCTCTAATACCAAGTTCATAATCCTTAATCATTATCCATAATCATAAATCCCTATTACTTATTCTTAAAACCCTAAAGACCTAATATCAAATCCCAAATCTCTCCTTTCTTATTCCCTAAACCTTAATCCTTAATGCCTAATCTTTTATCTATCCTTAATCCATAATCCCTTATTTTTAATCCCTAATCTCTTATCCTTATCTCTATTCCATAATCTTTAATCCCTAATAAGTAATTTCTTATCCTTAATTTTTAATCCCTAATGCCTAATCCTAAATCCCTAATCCCTGACCCCTAATCCATAAACCATAATACATAATTCTTAATCCCTAACACCTAATCTCTAATCCCTCTCTCCTTAATCCCTAATCTTAATCCTTAACCTCTAATCAATAATCCCTCTCTTATCCTCTTCTTATTCTTCTTCATCCATTTCTCCTTCCTCTTCTTCTTCTTCTTTTTAATCCTCTACTTCTTCTCCTTCTTCTTCTTATTCTCTTCTTCCTCATCATTTCTTCCATTTCTTCTCTTGAACTTCTTCCTCTTCTTCTTCTTCTTCTACTACTTCTTCTTCTTCTTCCTTATCTTCTTCTTCATCATCTTTTACTTCTTCTTCATCATCTTCCTCTTCTTCTTCTTCTTCTTCCTCTCCTTCTTCTTTTCTTATTCTTCATCCTCCTCTTCTTCTCCTCTTCTTCTTCTTCTTCTTCTTCTTCTTCTTCTTCTTTATTTTTTTTCATTTTCTTCATCTTCTTCTTCTTCTACTTCTTTCACATCTTCTTCGGTCCTTTCCTTCTCCTTTCTCTTTGTCTCCTCCTGGTCTTTCTCCTTATCCTTCTCCTTCTCCTTCACCTCATCCTTCTCCTTCTCCATCTAATTCAACTTTTACTTCACTTCTCCTTCTCCTTCTCCTCCTCCTTCTCTTCATCCTCCTTCTCTTTTTCCTTCTCCTTGTTCTTGTTCTTGTTCTTCTTCTACCTTCTTTCTTCTTTCTCTTTTCTTCTTTCTACATTCTTGTTTCTCCTTTCTTCTTCCTTCTTCGTTCTTCCTTCTTCCTTCATCATTCTTCCTTCCACCTTCCTCCCTCCTTCCATATTCTTTCTTCTTTATTCTTCCTCTTCTCGTTCCTCTTCTACTTCTTTCTTTCATCTTCCTTCTTCCATCTTCCTTCTTCCTTCTTCTTTTCATCTTTTTACTTCTTCCTTCTTCCTTCTCCTTCTTTCTCTTTAATTCTTCCTTCTTCCATCTCCCTAGTTCCAATCCTTAATCTCTAATCCTCAAAATCTAATCTCTAATACCTAATCCTTAATCCCTATTCCCTAATCTATAATCCTAATCTCTAATCCCTAATATCTATTCTATAATCCTTATTCACTTATCCCTAATACTTAAACCCTAATCCCAGTCTCAAAACCTAGCCTTAATCTCTTAATTTCTAATATCTAATTGCCAGTTTCTAATATGAAATCCTACATCCCTAATCTTTAATCTATTATCCTTATCCCTAATATCAATTCTTAATCCTCATCTCTTATCCTAATCCTATTCCCATCCTCCTAAATCTTTATTCATATACTCTTATCTCTAATCCCTAATACTTCCTTCTTTAAACCAAATCCTTCTTTCTTTAATCCTTAAGCCCTAATATCTTATCCTTATTCCATTCGTTTCTTCCTCATCTTCATCTTCCTCTTCTTCTTCCTCCTCTTCATCTTTTTCTTTGTTATCCTCTTCTTCCTCACTTTCCTCTTCTTCATCCTTTTCTTTTTTTTCTTCCTCTTCTTCTTCTTCTTCTTCATGTTCTTCTGCTTCATCTTCTTCTTCCTTTCCTTATTATTATTATTAATCCTTGCTATTTCTTCTTCTTCTTCCTCCTCCTCTTCTCATTACTCTTAATCTTTTCTTCTTCTCTCATTTTCCATTTTAATCTCTTGTTCTTGTTTCTTGTTCCTTTATTTCAATTTCTTTTTCTCCTTCTCCTACTACTTCATTATATTTTTTTTCTTCTCCTCTTCTTGTTTATCTTGTTCCTCTTCCTCTTCTTCTTTTTCGTCTTCTTCTTTCTCTTCATTTCTTCATCTTCTTCTTCTTCTTCTTCTTCTTCTTCTTCTTCTTCTTCTTCTTCTTCTTTCTCTTCATTCTTCTTCTTTTTCTTCTTCTTCTTCCAGTTCATCACTTTCTTCTCTTCTTCTCATTCTCACTATTCCCCTTCTCCTTCTTCCTCTTCTTCTTCTTCATCCTGTTACTCTTCTTCTTCTTGATCATCTTCTTCCTCTTCTTCTCCATCCTCTTCTTCTTCTTCAACTTCTTCTTCTTCTTCTTTGTCCTCTTCATCATCATCATCTTCTTCTTCTTCTTCTTCTTCTTCTAGTTCTTTACCTTATTTTTCTTCATCTCTTCTTAATCTTCTTCTCCTTCTTCTTCTTCTTCTTCTTCTTCCCCTTCTTCATCTTCTTACGCTTCTTCTCCTTCTTCTTCTTCTTCTTCTTCTTCCTCTTCTTCCTCTTCTACCTCTTCTTCTTCTTCTTCCTCCTCCTCTTCTTTCTCTACTTTGTCTTCTTGTTCTTGTTCTTGTTCTTGTTCTTCTTCTTCTTCTTCTTCCTCTTCTTCTTCTTTTTCTTCCATTTCTTCTTGCTCTTCTTCTTCCTCTTCCTTTTTTTCATCTTTTAGGTCTTCCTTTTCTTCTTCTTCATCACTTCTTCTTCTTCTTCTTCTTTCTGTTCTTCTTCTTTTGCTTTTCCTCTTCTTTTCCTACTTCCTCTTCATCATCATCTCTTCTTCTCCTTCATCTTCTTCTTCTACTTCTTCTTCTTTTTCTTCTTCATATTCTCTTTTTTCTTCTTCTTCTTGTTCCTCTCCTTTTTGCTCTTCTTATTCTTAGTCTTCTTATTCTTCTTCATTTTTCTTCTTCTTTGTTTTCTTGTTCTTCTTATTCTTCTTCTACTTCTTTCTCCTTGATGGTTGAACTTTAATCCATCGCAAATCTTCAACACTTAATCATTAATCCAAAATCTTATCCCTACTACTAATTGATCAATCTCTACTCTTTAGTCCCTTATCCTTAAACTTATTTACCTAATTTCTAATCCATTATCAATAATCCTATATCCTTAATCTCAAATACTTAATCCTTAATCTTTTATCCCTAATGCCTTAATCCCTTCCCTTCTAATCTTTAATCCCTAATTGTTGATCGTTAATCATTAATCCTTAGTCCTTAAGTCCTAATCCTAATTATAATCATTTAATCTCTAATCCTTAATCCCTTATCTCTAATCCTAAATATTGAATCAAAAATCTATATCACTAATCTCTAATCCTTAGTCCCATATCCCTACTCCCTTAATTGTAATCGTTAATCCTAAATCTCTAATCAATAATCCTTATTAATTAAACTTCTAATTTTAACTCTTTAATCTTAATCATTAAACCCTTCATCATTAATCCCTAATTCCAAATCCTTTAATCCCTTCTCCCTTTTACTTATTCCTTAATCCTAACTCTTTAATCTTTAATCCCTAACCTCCAATTCCTAATTGCTAATCCATAATCTCTTGTCTCTAATCATTAATCCCTAATCCATAATCCCTATTACCTAATCCCTAATGCCTAACCCCTAATCCTTAATCCATCTCTTCATCGTCTTCTTTTACTTCTTCTACTTCTTCTTCCTCTTCTTCTACTTCTTCTACCTCTTCTTCTTCTTCTTCTTCTTCTTCTTCTTCTTTATTTTCTTCTCCTTCAACTTCTTTTACTTCTTTCTTATCTTCCTTTTCATCTTCTTCTTCTTTTTCTTCTTTCTCTTCTTTTTCTTCTTCCTCTTTTTCTTTTTTCTTCTTCTCCTTTTACTTCTTCTTCATCTTCTTCTACTTCTTTCTATCTTCCTTTTCATCTTCTTCTTCTTTTTCTTCTTCTTCTTTGTCTTCTTCTTCTTCTTCTTCTTCTTTTTCTTCTTCTTCTTCTTCTTCTTCTTCTTATGCTTCTTCTCTTCCTCTTTTTCTTCTACTTCTGCCTCTTCTTCCATTTCTTCTTCTTCTTCTTCTTCTCCTTCTATTTCCTCTTCCTCCTCCTCTTCTTCTTCTTCTTCTATTTCTTCTTCTTCTTCTTCTTCTTCTTCTTCTTCTTCTTCTTCTTCTGCTTTTGCTTCTCCTTCTTCATCTCCTTGTTTTGGTCTTTATCCCTCTCCTTCTCCCTCTCCTTCTCCTTCTTCATCACCTTTCTCCTTCTTCTTCTCCTTCTCTTTCTCCTTCTCCTTCTTCTTCTCCTTCTCCTTCTCCTACTCCTCATCCTCCTTCTCCATCTCCTTCACCTTCTTCTTCTTCTTCTTCTTCTTCTTCTTCTTCCTTCTTTCTTCTTTCTTCTTTTTTTCTACTTTTCTCCTTTCTTCTTCCTTATTCTCTCTTCCTTCTTCTTACCTCCTACCTTCTTCTTCCTTCTTTGCTCCTCCTTCTTTCTTCTTTATTCCTTAACTTCTTCTTCCACTTTTTCTTTTTTTTGTTCTTTTTTCTCTTCTTCTTCATTCTTCTTCCTTCTTCTTTTTTCCTTCTTCTTAGTCTTCCTTCTTTCTTCATCTTTCTCCATAATCCTTAACCCCTAATCCATCTCCAAACCTTTAATCCCTACCATCTAATCCTTAATATCTAATATCTAATACCTAATTCCAAATCATTAATCTCTAATCCCTAATCCCAAATCTAAAATCCCTAATAGCTAATCTCTAATCTCTAAACCCTAATTCGTAATCTCTTATCTTTAATAATTAATTCCTTAATCTTAATCTAAAATCCATAATCCTAAATCATTAATCCCTTCATCCCCAATCTTAAATCCTTAATCCCTATTCCAATTACTTATTCCCTAATCTCTACTCCCAAATATGCAATCTTTTATCCCTTAACCCTAATCAATAATCCCAATTGCCTAATATCGAAACCATCCTTCTCTAACCACAAATCCTTAATCTTTAATCCCTAATCCATCCTTCCTAATCCATAATCCTTATTCTAAATCTTAATCTATAATCTCTTTCTCCTTAATTTTAATCCTTAATCCTTAACTCTTAATCCCTAATCAAACCCATTTTTCTCTTCCTCTTCCTCTTCTTCTTCCTCTTCCTGTTCTTCTTTGTCTTCCACATTTCTTCTTGTTTTCTTCTTCCTCTTCTTCCTCTTCTTCCTCTTCTCCTCATCTTTCTCTTCTTCTTCTTCTCTTCTCCTCCTTTTCTTCTTCTTCTTCAACTTCTTTTTCTTCTTCTTCTTCTTCTTCTTCTTCTTCCTCTTCTTCTTTATCTTCCACTTCTTCTTCTTCATCATCTTCTTCTTCCTCTTCTTCTCCTTCTTCTCCTTTTCTTGTTCTTCTCACTCCTACTCCTCTTCTTCTTCTTCTTCTTCTTCTTCTCCTTCTTCTTCTTCTTCTTGTTCTTCTGCTTCTTCTTCTTCTTCATCTCCTTGTTTTTGTCTTTATCCTCTCCTTCTCCCTCTCCTTCTCCTTCTCCATCACCTTCTCCTTCTTCTTCTCCTTCTCTTTCTCCTTCTCCTTCTCTTCTCCTTCTCCTTCTCCTACTCCTCATCCTCCTTCTCCATTTCCTTCACCTTCTTCTTCTTCTTCTTCTTCTTCTTCTTCCTTCTTTCTTCTTTCTTCTTTCTTCTTTTTTTTTACTTCCTTCTTTCTTCTTCCTTATTCTCTCTTCTTCTTACCTCCTACCTTCTTCTTCCTTCTTTGCTCCTTCTTTCTTCTTTATTCCTCAACTTCTTCTTCCACTTTTTCTTTTTTTGGTTCTTTTTTTCTCTTCTTCTTCCTCCTCTTCTTCTTCATTCTTCCTTCTTCCTTCTTCTTAGTCTTCCTTCTTTCTTCATCTTTCTCCATAATCCTTAATCCCTAATCCATCTCCAAACCTTTAATCCCTACCATCTGATCCTTAATATCTAATACCTAATTCCAAATCTTTAATCTCTAATCCCTAATCCCAAATCTAAAATCCCTAATAGCTAATCTCTAACCTCTAATCCCTATTCCCTAATTCGTAATCTCTTTTCTTTAATAATTAATTCCTTAATCCTTAATATAAAATCCATAATCCTAAATCATTAATCCCTTTATCCCTAATCTTAAATCCTTAATCCCTATTCCAATTACTTATTCCCTAATCTCTACTCCCAAATATGCAATCCTTTATCCCTTAACTCTAATCAATAATCCCAATTGCCCTAATATCGAAACCATCCTTCTCTAACCACAAATCCTTAATCTTTAATCTATAATCCCTAATCTTTAATCACTAATCCATCCCTTCCTAATCCATAATCCTTATTCCAAATTCTTAATCTGTAATCTCTTTCTCCATAATTTTTAATCCTTAATCCTTAACTCTTAATCCCTAATCAATCCCATTTTTCTCTTCCCCTTCCTTTTCTTCCTCTTCTTCTTCCTCTTCCTATTCTTCTTTGTCTTCCACTTTTTCTTCTTGTTTTTCTTCTTCCTCTTCTTCTTCTTCTTCTTCCTTCTCCTCTTCTTCTTCTTCAACTTCTTTTTCTTCTTCTTCTTCTTCTTCTTCTCTTCTTCCTCTTCTTCTTTATCTTCCATTTCTTCTTCTTCATCATCTTCTTCTTCCTCTTCTTCCTCTTCTTCTTCCTTTTCTTGTTCTTCTCACTCCTACTCCTCTTCTTCTTCTTCTTCTTCTTCTCCTTCTTCTCTTCTTCTTCTTCTTCTTCTTCTTCTTCTTCCTCTTTTATTTCTTCTTCTTCTTCTCCTTCTCCTTCTTCTTCTCCTTTGCCTTCTCTTTGTCTTTCTCCTTCTCTTTCTTCTCTCGTTCTCCTTCTTCTCCTTCTACCCCTACTCCTCCTTCTCCATCTCCATCTCCTTCTCCTTCTCCTTCTCCTCATCCTCCATCTTCTTCTCCTTCTCTTTGTTCTTCTTCTACTTCTTTTCTTCATTCTTTCATGTTTATTCTTTCTTCGTTCTTCTTCCTTCTTCTTTCTGTCTTATTCCTTCCTCTTTCCTTCTTTTATCTTCCTTCTTCCTTCATTCATTCTCCTTCTTCTATATTCATCCTCTTCTTCTTTTACTTTTTTTTTCTTCTTCCTCTTTTTTATGCATCTTCTTCTTCTTCTTCTTTCTTCTTTCCTTCATTCTTCCCTCTTCCTACTTCCTTTTTCCTTCATCCTTGTTTCGTATCTCTAATCTTTAATCCTTAATCCTTAATCCTTAATCCCTAATCACTAATCCATCCTGAGTCTTTGATCCTTAATCTTTGATTCCTAATACCTAATCTTAAATCCTTAAACTTTATCCAAATACCTAATCCTTAATCTCTACTCTATAATCCATAATCCTAAATCTCTAATCCTTAATAGCTAACCATTAATATCAAATCGATAATCCATAATATCTAATCTCTAAATTATAATCCTAAATCTTACATCCCTAATCACAAATCTCAAATATTTAATCACAATATCCCTAATCTAGTAATCTTTAATCCTGATCAATAATATCTATTCTTAAATCTTGTGTCGCTAACCACTAATCTCTAATCCCTAACCTCTAATCTGAAATTTTTAATCCTTCATGATTAGTCCCTTAATTCTTAATCTCTTATTTTCAATCTCAAATATGTAATCTCTAACCGCTAATCTTTAATCTCGAATCACTAATAATTAATCTCTAATCCTTAATCACTATTTGCTAATATGTAATAATTAATCCTAAATTCCAAATCTTTAATGATTAATTCCTTAATCCTTAATCACTAATCGATAATCCTTAATCATTAATCAATAAATCCCTAATACATAATCCATAACCTTTAATTCCAAATTTCCTATTATTTGTTCCCTAATCCCTACTCTTTATCGATAATCCTTAATTCCTAAGCCCTAATCCCTATTTGTTAATCCATAATCCTTAACCCTTAAGCTCTATTTCTTAATACCCAATCCCTCCCACCCTAATCTCAAATCCCTAATTCCTCATACATAATCTCTATTCTCTAATCCATCCCTCCTAGCCTATAATACATATTGCCTAATCCCTAATCCTCCCTCCATAATCCTTAATCCCTAATCCCTAATCCCTATCCCTAATCCACCAATCCACACTCTTCTTCCTCTTCGTTTTCTTTTTATTCTTCTTCTTTGTCTTCCTCTTCCTCCTCATCATTCTCTTCTTCTTTTTCTACTTCTTCTTCCTCCTCTTCTTTTTCTTCAACTTCATCAACTTCTTTTTCTTCTTCATTTTCTTCTTCTCCTTTTTTTCTGTCTTCTCTTCTTCTTCTTCCACTTCTTCTTCTCCTTCTTTTCTTGTTCTTCTTATTCCTCTTCTTCTTCCTCTTCTTCCTCTTCTTCCTCTTCGTCTTCTTCATCAACTACTACTTCTTCATCTATGTCTTTTTGTTCTTCTTCTTCTTCTTTAGCTTCTCCTTCTCCTTCTCCTTGTCCTTCTATTTGTCTTTCTCCATCTTTCTCCTTCTCCAACTCCTTCTCATTCTCGTTCTCCATCTCCATCTCCTTCTCCTTCTCTTCCTCCTCATCCTTCTCTTCATCCTCTTTCTCCTTCTCGTTCTTCTTCTTCTTCTTCTTCTTCTTCTTTCTTCCTATCATCTTTCTTCTTTCTTCTTCTTCTTTCTACTTCTTCTTCCTTCTTCCTTCTTCGTTCCTCCTTCCTTCTTCCATCTTCCTCCTTCCTTCCTCCTTCCTTCTTCCATCTTCCTCCTTCCATCCTCCTTTCATCTTCTATCCTTCTATTTCTTCCTTCTTCCTTCTTCCTTCTTTTTGTTCTTTTGCTTCTTCTTCCTCTACTTATTCTTCTTCTCTTTCTTCTTCCTCTTCTTTTTCCTTCACTTCTTCTTCTTCTTTCTTCCTTCTTCATTCTTTCTTCTTTCTTTTTTCTTCTTCCTTCTTCCTTCCTCCAATCCTTAGTCCTTAATCTCTAATCCCTACTACTTAATCTCTAATCACTAATCTAACCATAATCTCTAATCTTTTATCTTTACTCCTTAATCGGTTAAAACCTTAATATCTAATCCCTAAACTCTAATACCTAATCCCTAATCCATAATCCCTAATCTATAATCCATAATACATAATCTTTAATTCTTTAATTCCTAATTCCTAAACATTAATCACTAATCCCAAATCCTTAATCTCTAATCTCTATAGTCTAATGAAAATTCTAATACCTAATGTCTAATCTCTAACCTTTAATCTTGCATCCTTAATCTCTAATCTCTAATCCCAAATCTTTAATCCATATTCCCTAAACTCTAACAGCTTATCGCTAATCCTAAATCACTAATCATTAATCGCAAATCCTTAAAAATTAATCTATTAATTATTAGTCCTTCATATCTAATACTTAATCATTAATCCATTCATCTATGATCCCTAATACCTAAACCATAATCGTTAATCCCTAATCCTTGATCATTATTACCCATTCCTTAATCCTAACACTCTGAATCCCTAATCTGTAATCCTTAAACATTAATCTCTAATTACTAACTCCCAAATCCCTAATCCCTCAATCCTAAACTTTAATATATATTTCTAGACACCTAATGCTAACCCTTCATCCCTTAATCCTTAATCCCTAATCTCTAATCATTTATCTTTCTTTAATTGTCTTTTCTTTTTCTCTTCTTCTACTACTTCCTTTTCTTCTACTTCTTCTTCCTCTTCTTCTTCTTCTTCCTCATCTTTGTCTTCTTCATCCTCTTCTTCCTCTTCTTCCTTATCTTCCTCTTCTTCTCTTCTTCTTTCTCTAATTCTACTTCTTCTTCTTCTTCTTCTTCTTCTTCTGTTTCTTCTTCTTCTACGTCTTCTTCTTCTTCTACGTTTTCTTCTTCTTGCTCTTCTTCTTTTTCCTCTTTTCTTCTTCTTCTTCTTCTTCTTCCTCTTCTTCTTCTTCTTCTTTTTCATCTTCTTCTTCCTCTTCTTCTTCCTTTACTTATTCTTTTTCTTCTTCTTCTTCTTCTTCTTCTACTTCATCATCTTCTTCTCCTTCTTCTTCTTCTTTTTTCTCTTCTATTTCTTCTTCTTCTTCTTCCTCCTCCTCTTCTTCTTCTTCTTCTTCTTATTTTTCTTCCTCTCTTCTTCTTGTTTCACTTCTTTTTCTTCTTCATCTTCCTCTTCTTCTTGTTCCTCTTCTTCTTCTTCTTTTTCTTCTTCTTTTTCTTCTTCTTCTTCTTCTTCCTCTCCCTACTTTTCTTCTTCTTCTTCTTCTTTCTCTTCTTCTTCATCTTCCTGTTCTTCTTCTTATTCTTTTACTTCCTTTTTGTCTTCTTCTTCTACTCTTTCATCATCATAATCTTCTTCTTCTCCTCCTTTTAATTCTTTATTTTTGTCGTCTTCTTCTTCTCCTTCTCCTTCTTCTTCGTAATTTTTAATCCTAGTTCCCTAATTCCTATTCCCTAATCCCACCCTACCTAATCTCTTATCTCTAAATTTGTAATCCCTAATCCAACCCTCCCAAATCACTAATCTTTATTTTCTAATCCTTAATCTCTAATCTTTAATCCCTAATCTATTCTTAATCCATAATTTTTAATCCTAAATCCTTAATCTCTAATCCATAAACTCTAATCTCTAATACCTAATCCCTACTCAATAATCCATAATCCTAAATCCCTTATCTCTAATCCCTAATCCCTAATCTCTAATTACTAATACATAAACCCTAATCCTTAGCCCCCTAATCTCTAATCCTTACTATATAGTCTATAATCCTTAGTCTTTAATCTCTAATCCTCAAACCCTAATCCTTTATCCTTAATCTCTAATCCTTAATCCTCACCCTAATTACTTTACATCTAATCTCTAATCCCTAGTCTCTTTTTTAAATCATAAATCCCTAGTTTCTAATCGCTAATCCCCAACATGTAAAACTTAATCTCTATTCTAGTATTTGTAATCCAAAATCTTGAATCCTTAATCCCTAATCTTGAATAAATAATAATTAATTCGTTAATCCTAAATCCCTAATTATTATCACTTCTTCACAAATAATTTACCTAATCTAATCCCTAATCCCTAATCATTATTACTTATTCCTTATTCTTTACTCCTTGAACCATAATCCTTAATCCCAAAAAGCTAATTGATAATCCTCAATCCCTAATATTTATTCCCTAATCTATAATCCCTAATCTTTTGTAATTAACACCTAATCTTATATCCCTATCTCCTTAATCTGTATTCCCTAATCCCTAACCCCGAATTCTTAATCTCTAGTCCATCTCTTCTTCCTCTTCTTATTCTTCTTCCTCCTCTTCTTCTTCTTATTCCTCCTCTTCTTCTACTTCTTCTTCTTCTTCCTCATCTTCTTTTTCTTCTTCTTCTATATCTTCCTCATTTTACTCTTCTTCATCTTCTCCTTCTTTTCTTCTTCTTCTCCTTCTTCCTTTACTTCTTTTACTTCTTGTTCTTCTTCTTTTTCTTCATATTCCTCTTCCTCTTCATCCTCTCCTTCTATTATTACTACTACTACTTCCTCTTCCTCTTCTTCTTTTTCTCCATTATCTTCTTTTCTTGAAATTCTTCTTCCTCTTCTTCTTCTAGTTCTGCTTCTTCTTCTTCTAGTTCTGCTTCTTCTTCTTCTTCTTCTTCTTCTATTTCTTCTTCTTTTTCTTATTCTTCTTCATCTCCTTCTACTTTCTTTACCCCTTCTCCTTCTCTTTATCTTTTACTTTCACATTCACCTTCTCCTTCTCCATCTCCAACTCCATCTCCAACCCCTTCTCGTTCTCCTTCTCCTTCTTGCTCTCCTCCTCCTTGTTGTCCTCCTTCTCTTTCTCCTTCTACTTCTTCTTGTTCTTCTCTTTCTTCTTCTTTTCTATTTCTTTCTTCTTTCTTATTTTTGCTTCGTTCTTTCTTCTTTCTCCTTTCTTTCTCCTTCTACTTCCTCCTTCCTTGTTCCTTCTTCCTTCTTTCTAATTCTTTCTAACTTCTTCTTTCTTATTTATCCTTTCATCATTCTTCTTCATTCTCCCTCTTCTTCTTCCTCTTCTTCTTCTTCTTCTTTTGAATCTTTGTCCTCATCTTCATCTTCTTCCTTTTGTTAATCTCTAATCCCTAATCCATAATCTCTACAGTCTACTCTTGAATCCTAAATCCCTAATCCCTGATCCTTAATAACTAATCCTTAATCTCTAATACTTAATCTCTGATACCTAATGCTATTCTTCGTCTTCTTCTTCTTCTTCTTCTTCCTCTTCTTCTTCTTCATCCTCATTCCTCTTCTTCTTCCTCTTCTTCTTCTTTCTCTTCTTCTTCCTCTTCTTCTTCCTCTTATTCATCTTCTTCTTCTTCTTCTTCATCTTCTTCTTCTTCTTCTTCTTCTTCCACTTCTTCTTCTTCATCATTTTCTCCTTCTTCTTCCTCCTCTTACTCCTCATCTTAATCTTCATCTTCTTCTTCTACTTCTTCTTCTTCTTACTCTCCCTCTTCATCTTCTTCAACTTCTTCTTCTTATTCCCCCTCTTCTTCTTCTTCCTCTTCTTATTCTTTTTCTTCTCCATCTTCTTCTTTTCTTTTTCTTCTTCTTCCTCTTCTAGTTCCTCGTATTCTTCATCCTCATCTTTCATTTTTTCTTTTTCTTCTTCTTATACTTCTCTTTCTTCTTCTCTTTCTCCTTCTTCTTCTCCTTCTCCAAGTCTTTCTCTTCCTTCTTCCCTATCTCCTTATCTTTCTCTGTCTCCTACTCCTTCCTCTTCTTCTTCTCTTTCTCCATCTCCTTCACCTTCCCTTCTCCTCTTGCTCCTTCACCTCTCCTCTTCCATCTCCTCATCCTCCTCTTTTTCCTACTCCTTCATCTTCTTCATCATCTTCTTCCTTCTCTTGCTCCTTCACCTCTCCTCTTGCATCTTCTCATCCTCCTCTTTTTCTTACTCCTTCATCTTCTTCTTCTTCTTCCTTCTTTCCTCTTTATACTTTCTTCTTTCTACTTTCTCCTACCTTCTTCCTTCTTCTTCTAATTTCTCTTCCTCTTCTTTCTAGTCTTCTTCTTCTTCTACTCTTCCTCATTTCTTCTTCGTCATCTTCTTCCTTTACTTGCTCATCTTTCTCTTAGTCTTCTTCTTCTCCTTCTTCTCCTTCTTCCTCTTCTTCCTCTTCTTCTTCCTCTGCCTCCTCTTCTTTTTCTCCTTTTTTTCTTGTTGTTCGTATTCCTCTACTTCTTCCTCTTCCTCTTCTTCTTCTTCTTTAGCTTCTCCTTCTTCTACTTCTATTACTTATTGTCTTTCTCCTTTTGCTTCTCTTTCTCCTTCTCCTTCACTTTCTCCTACTCCTCTTTCTCCTTCTCCTTCTCCTCCTCCATCTCCTTCTCTTTCTCCTTCTCCTTCTCCTTCTCCTTCTCCTTCTCCTTCTCCTCCTTCTCCTTCTCCTCCTTCTCCTCATTCCTCTTCCCCTTCTTGTCCATATTCTTCTTCTTTGTTCTTTGTTCTTTCTTCTTTCTTCTTTCTTCTTACTTCTCCATTCTTGCTTCTTCCTTCCTCCTTCCTTCTTTCATCTTCATTTTTCTTTCCTTCTGTCTTCTTCCTTCTATCAACTTCTTTATTCTTCCTCTCTTTCCTCTTCTTCTTCAACTTCTTCCTCTTCTTTTTTCTCCTCTTTTGCTTCTTCTTTCTCCTTTCTTCCTTCTTCCTTTTTTCTTTCTTCCTTCTTCATTCTCCATAATTTTCATACTTAATCCTTAATCCCTAATCGCTAACCCATCCCTAATTTTTAATCATTAATCTTTAGATCTTAAGCTCTAATCCATAAACTTTAATCTCTAACACCAAATTCCTAATCTCTTATCTATAATCCATAATCTCTAAACCCTAATCATTAATCCTTAATCACGAATCCCTAATCCCTAATCTCTAATGCTAATCCAAATCCATTAATCTTTAATCCTTAATCTTTAATATCTAAACCTACATCCTACATCCCTAATCACAAATCTCAAGTACTCAATCCATTATCCCTATTCTTTTATGCCAAATCCCTAATTTTCTATCCTAAATTCCTAATCTTTAGTACTTAATCTCTTAATTCTTAATCCCTAATCTCTAATACATAATAATTAATCCCCTTATCTCTAATCCTTAATCCCTAATATCTAATCTTTAATCCATAATCAGTATTCCTTAACCCAAATCCTTAATCTCTAAACCAGAATCCCATATTGCTAACTTCCAAATCCATAATCCCTACCCTAATTACTACTTCCTAAACTTTTAATACGTATTCCTTGACATCTAATCTCTAATCCATCATTCCTTAATCCCTAATTCTCATTCCATAACCTCTAATCCTAAATCCTCCTTTTCTTCTACTTCTTCTTTTTCTTCCTCTTCTTCTTTCTCTTCTTCTTCTTCCTCTTCTTCTCCTTCCTCTACATTTTCTTATGCTTCTTCTTCCACCATTTCTTCCACATCTTCCTCTTCTTCTTCTCCTTTTTCCTCTTCTTCTTTTCTTCTTCTTCTTCTTCTTCTTCACCTTCCCCTTCTTCTTCCTCTCCTTCTACTCCTTCTTCCTCATCTTCTTCTTCCTCTTCTTCTTCCTCTTACTCTTCCTCTCCTTCTTCTTTTCTTATTCTTCTTATTGTTCCTCATTTTCTTTTTCTTCTCATCCTTCTTTTTCTTCTTTTTCTTCTTCTTCTTCTTCTTCCAGTTCTTCTTCTTCTTTTTCTTCTTCTTCTTCTTATTATTTTTCTTCTTATTCTTCTTCTCCTTCTTCTTCTCCATCTCCTTCACTTTGTCTTTCTCCTTCTCCTTCTCCTTTTCCTTCTCCTTCTCCTTCTCTTTCTCTTTCTCCTCCATCTTCTCTATGTCCTTCTTCTCTTTCTGCTTCTTCTTTTTCTCCTTCATTATCTTCTTTTTCTTCTTTCTTCTTTCTACTTTCATCTTTCTTCTTCCCTCTTTCTCCATTCTTCATTTTTCCTCTTTCCATCTTCTTTCTTTCTTCCTTCTTTCCTCTTCTTCATCTTCCTCTTCTTCTCTTTCCACTTCTTCTTCTTCTTCCATTTCATCCTCCTCTACTTCTTCTTTCTTCTTTCTTTCTTCTTTTTCTTAATTCTCACTAATCTCTAATCTTTAATCCTAAATCCCTAATCCTTAATCCTTTATAAAAAATCTATCCCTAATCTGTAACCCTTAATCTTTAATTCTTATCCTCTGATCCTTAATCTTTAATCAGTAAAAAATAATTCCTAATCCCTAATCCCTTATCCCTAATCCTTAATCCCTAATCCCAAATCCTTATACCTTTTTTCTCTATCTCTTCGCTCTAATCTATAATCCCTAAGTGTCAACTCACAAATTCGTAAGCCCCTAATCTTTAATTTATTTTCTTAGATACCTAATCACTAATCCTTCATTCCTTAGTCCCTAATCTATAATGCCTAACCTGTGAACCATAATCCCAATCTGCTAATTCTTGTTCTTCTTTATGCATTCTTCTTCCTCTTCTTCTTCTTCTAACCATTCTTCTTCTTCTTCTTCCTCATCTTTTTCTTCTACTTCTTCCTCTTCTTCCTTATCTTCCTCTACTTCTTCTTCTTCTTCCACTTTTTCATCTCCTTCATCTTCTTCTTCTACATCTTTTTCTTCTTCTCCTTCCTCTTGTTCTACTTCCTCAACTTGTTATACTTCTTTTACTAGGTCTACTTTTTTTTCCTCTTCTTCTTCTTCTTTTACTTCTTATTCTTCTTCTTCTGTGTCTTCAGCTTCTTTCTTCTCTTCTTTCACTACTTCTACCTCTACTTGTCTTTTTTCTTCCTCTTCTTTTTCTTCTTCTTCTTCTTCTTTTTCTACATTTTATTCTTCTTCTCCCTCTTCAATTTATTCTTCTTTTCTTCTTCTTCTTCATCATCTTCTTGTTCTATTTCTTCTTCTTCTTCTACTTTTCTTCTTGCTCTTCTCCTTCTTCTTCTTCAACTTCTTATTATTATTATTACTATTATTATTATTATTATTTTTCTTCTTCATCTTCCCTTTCTTCTTCTTCTTCTACTACAACTACTTCACATCCTTCTTCTTCCCCCTCCTACACTTCTCCTTCTTCTTCTTCATCTTCTTCTTCCTTTTCTTCTTCTTTTACTACTTCTTCCTCTTCTTTTTCTTCTTCATCTTCTTCTTCTTCTTCTCCTTCTTCTTATTATTCTTCTCTACCCCTTCTTCATCATCATCATCAACTTCTTCATCTTCTTCTTCTTCCTCGTCCTCTTCTTCTCCTTGTTCTTCTTCTTCTTCTTCTTCTTCTTCTCCTTCTTCTTCTTTGTAATCCTTAATTCGTGTTATCTAATTCGACCTCCTTAATCCCTCTTTAACTCATCTCTAATCTACCTAATCTATTATCTTGAATCCATCCCTCCCTAATCCTTAATCCTTAATTATTAATCAAAAATAATTAATCTCTAATCCCTAATCCATCTACTATCCCTAAAGCTTAACCCTTAATCCCTAATATCTAATCCTTAATCTCTAATCCTTAAACCCTAATTCTTAATACCATATGTCAAATCCCTAATCCTTAATCTATAATCCATTATCCCTGATCCTTATTTTCTAAACTTCTATCCCTAATCCTTAATCACTAAACTCTAATCCTTAATCCTAATAGTAATCACTTAATTTCTAATCCATAATCTCTAATCCTTAATCGAAATCTCTATTCCCTTATCCATAATCTAGAATACTATATACATAATCCTTAATGATAAATCCTTTAATTCTTAATCATTAATCCTTAACCACTAAACCCTAATCCCTAGTCATTAATCCTTTTTATCCCTAGTCCTTAATCCTTAATGTTTAATCTCTGTTACTTATTCATTAATCCTTACTCCTCAATGCCTAATCCATAATCCCTAATCTTTAATCTCTAATTGATAACCTCGAATCCTGATACTTCAATCCCTTATTCATAATCCCTCCTTAATACTTAGCCCCTAATCCCAAAACCGTTTCTCCTCAATCCTTAATCCATCTCTTCTCTCTCTTCTTCTTCTTCCTTCTCTTCTTCTTGTTCTTATTCTTCTTCTTCTTCTTCCTCTCCCTCTTCTTCCTCTTCCTCATCTTCTTCTTCTTCCTCACTTCTAGATCTTACTCTTCTTCTTCTTCTTCTTCTTCCCCATCTTCTTCTTCTTCTTCCTCCTCTTCTTCTTTTTCCTCCTCTTCTTCTTCATCATCACCTTACTATTCTTCTTCTTCTTCTACTACTACTACTACTACTACTTCTACTTCTTCTACCTCCTCTTCTTCTTCCCCTTCTTATTTTTCTCCATATTCTTCTTTTCTTGTAATTCTTCATTCTCTTCTTCTACCTCTTCTACTTCTTCATCATCATCATCATCTTCTTCTTCTACTTCTATTTCTTCTTCCTCTTCTTTTATTTCTAATTCTTCATCTTCTTCTTCTCTTCTACTTCTTCTACATCTTCTCATCATCTTTCAACTTTGCCTTCCCTTCTCCTTCTCTTTATCCTTCTCTTTCTTGATCTCCTTTTCCTTCTTCTCATTCTCCATCTCCTTCTCCTTCTCCACCGCCTTCTCCTTGTCTTCCTTCTTCTCGTTCCCTTTCTTCTTCTTCTTCTTCATCTACTTTTCTTCTACTTCTTTCTTCATTCTTATTTCTTCTTTCTTCTTTCTTCTTTAATCTTTCTTCTTCCTTCTTCCTTCTTCTTTCATTATTCCTTCTTTCTTAATCTTTCTTTCTTCATCTTTCTTCTTTTTTCTTTTTTCTTTCTTCTTTCTTCTTTATTCTTCCTCTTCCTCTTCTTTTTTTTCCTCTTCTTCTTCCTCATCTTCTTCTTCTTCTTTTTACCTAATCCTTAATCCCCAATCTATGATCCATAATCCCTAATCACAAATCCTTGATCCCTAATCCCTAATCTTTTTCCATAATCTTTAAATCTTAACCCTTAATCATTAGTTCTTCATCATTAAACCCCAATATCTAAGCCCTTATCTTAATCGTAATCCATTAATCTTTAAACCTTAATCTCTAATCTCTAATACTTATTCCTTAATCCCAATTTCTTAATCACTAATCTTAAATCAATAATCATTATTCTCTAATCCATAATCCCTAATCTTTAATAATTAATCTCTTAATCCTTAATCCTAAATCCTAAATCAATAATCTCTTCATCTTACTCCTTAATCCTTAACCCTTAATTCTTATTATTTATTCGAAAATCCCTACTCCCTAATCAATTATCCTTAATCCCAATACCATAATTATAAATTGCCAATCCATAAATCCTAATCTTTTATCCCTATTTTCTAATCCTTAATGTTTAATACCTAATCCCTCTCCTACTGACCCCTAATCCCTAATCCCTCGCTCCTTAATCCATTATCTTTATTCCCTAATCTATAATCACTCCCCTTTAATCTCTAATTCTAAATCCCTAACACCTAATCCCTAGTCCATCTCTTCTTACTCTTCTTCTTCTTCCTCTTCTTCTTCTTTTGCTTCTTTCTTTAATCTTTTCTTCTTCTACTTTATTTTCTTCTTCTTCTTCTTCCTCCTCTTCTTCCTTATCTTCCACTTCTTCTTTTTCTTCTTCTTCTTTCTTCTTCTTCTTCTTCATCATCTTCTACTAAATCTTCTTTGCCTTCTTCTTCCTCTTCTTTTTCTTTTGCTTCTTCTTTCTTTAATCTCTTCTTCTTCTACTTTATTTTCTTCTTCTTCTTCTTCTTCCTCTTCTTCCTTATCTTCCACTTCTTCTTCTTCTTCTTCTTCTTTCTTCTTCTTCATCTTCTTTGCCTTCTTCTTCCGTTATTCTTCTTATTCCTCTTCTTATTCCACTTCTTCTTCTTCTTCTTCTTTACTTTGTTTTGTTCTGCTTTTTCTTCATCAACATCGTCATCATCACCATCTTCTTTTTCTTTTTCTACTTTTTCTTCTTCTTCTTCTTCTCCTTCTTCTCTTTTTCTTTCTCCTTCTCCTTCTATTTCTACTACACCTTCTCCTACTCTTTTTCCATCTCGTTCTCTCTCTCCATTTATTTCTACTTCTTGTTTTCCTTCTCTTTTGCCTTCTTCTCCTCCTTCTCCTCATTCTCCTTCTCCTTCTCCTTCTCCTTCTTCTTCTTCTTCTTCTTCTTCTTCTTCTCCTTCTTCATCTTCTTCTTCTTCTGTCACTTTTATTTCTTCTTCTTTTTCTTCTTTTTATCATTCTTCTTCTTCTTCTTCTTCTTCATTTATTTCTTGTTCTTCTTTTATTTCTTCTTCTTCTTCTTCTTCCTCTTTTATTCTTATTCTTCTTCTTTTTCTTCTTAATCTTCCTCTTCTTCTTCTTCTTCTTCCTCTTTTTCCTCTTCATCTTCCTCTTCTTCTTCTTCTTCAACTTTTTCACCTTCTTCTCCATATTTGTCTTCTTTGTCTTGTCCTTCTGCTTCTTCTTCTTCTTTTTCCTCAACATCTTGTTGTTCTTCTTCTTTTTCTTTTTCTTCTTCTTTTACTTCTTCTTTCTCATTTTCTTCTTCCTCTTCTTTTTCAACGTCTTCTTCTTCTTCTTCTTCTTCTTCTTCTTTGTCTTCTTCGACTTCTTCCTCTTACTCTTTTTCTTCCTTTTCATCTTCTTGTTGTTCTTCTTCTTCTCCTTCTTCTCTTTGTTCTTTCTCTTCTTCCTTTACCTCTTCTTCTTCATCTTCTCCTTCTTCTTCATAATCCTTAATCCATATTCTTTAATTCTTACTCCTTAATCCTTTTGTCTCTAAATCTTTTATCCCTAAATTTGTAGTCTGTAATCCATCCTACTTTAATGACTAATCTTTAATAACTATTCCCTAATCTCTAACCCTTAATCCCTAATCCTTAATAGATCCTTAATCTATAGTCCTTAATCCTTAATTTCTAATCTAAATCTCTAAACCCAAATCTCTAATACTTAATCACTAGCCTCAAATCTATAATCGATAATTTATAATCTAAATCCCTAATCTCTAATCCATAATCTTTAATTCCTAATCCTTAAACTCCAATCCCTAATACCTTATCCCTAATTCTTAATCCTAATGTATAATCCATAATGCTTAATCTCTAATCTATAATCGTTTATCCCTAATCTTTAATCCCTAATCCTTAATCCTTAATTCTTAATGCCCAATCCATAATCTTTAGGCCCTTATCCTACTCCAAATTACTTAATCTATAATCCTTAATCCCTAATCTCTAATATATAATCTTGAATCATGAATCCTTAATCACTAATTTCTAATCCTTAATCCCTAATCTCTAATTCTTACTTATTCCTTAATCCTAATCCTTAATCCCTAATCCTATTACTTATTCCTTAATCCCTAACCTTTAAGTTCTAATCCTGAATCCATAATTCATAATCCCTAATCCCTAATCTTCAATCCTTAATCTTTAATCTCTAATCTATAATCCTTAATCCTTAATCCTTAAACCTTAACACCAAATCCTATATCTATCCCTCCTTGATCCCTAACCCCTAATCCTTAATCCCTAATCCATCTCTTCTTCCTCTTTTTCTTCCTCTTTCTCCTTGGTCTTCTTCTACTTCTTCCTCCTCTTCCACTTCTACATCTTCAACATCTTACACTTCTTCTTCTTCTTCTTCTTCTTTTCTTCTCCTTCTTCCCCTTCTTCTTCTTTTTTTCTTCTACTTCATCATCATCATCTTCCTCTTCTTCTTCTTCTTCTTCATCTTCCTCATCTTCTTCTTCGTCTTCTTCTTGTTGTACTTCTTCTTTCTCCTGCACTTCTTTTTCTCCATCTTCATCTTTTCTTGTAATTCTTCTTCCTCTTCTTATCCTCCTCCTCCCTATCTTTCACCTTATCTTTCTACTTCTACTTCTCCTTCTTTTTCTCCTTCTCCATCTCCTTCTCCTTCTCGTTCTATCTTTCCTTCTCCTTCTCCTTCTCCTTAATCCCTAATCCTTAATAATTAATCCCTTAACTCTTAATCCCTAATTTCTAATTGATAATCATTAATCTCCTCATATGTAATCCCTAATCCCTATTTCTTAAGCCTTTATACATAATCTCTAATATTTATTACTTATTCCCTAATCATTTTGCCCTAATCCTTAATCCCTGAACCTTAATCCTTAATTTCTAACTCCAAAATCCTTAATCTCTCTCTCCCTAATCTTTAATCCATATTCCCTCATTCCTAATCCCTAATCCTTCATTTCGTAATCCCTAATCCTTAATCTATAACTACTAATCCGTAATCCATCTCTTCTTGCTCTTGTTTTACTTCTTTTTCTTCTTCCTCTTCTTCTTCCTCCTCTTCTTCCACTTCTAATTCTTCTTTCTCATCTTGTTTTTCTTTTTTTGCTTCTTCTCCTACTCCTTGTCCTTCTTATTCTTCCTCTTTGTCTTTTATTTCTTTGTCTTCTCCTTGTTCTCCTTCTTTTTCTTCTCCTTCTCTAGCTTCTTCTATCCTTCCACTTCTTCTTTTATTTCTACTTCTTCTTTTATTTCTACTTCTACTTCTTCTTCCACTTTTTCTTCTTCTTTTTCATCTTTTTCTTTTACTTTTGCTTCTTCTTCTTCCTCTTCTTCTTCTTCTTCTTCTCCTTTCTCTTCTTCTACTTCTTTTAGTTCTACTTCTTCTACTAGGTCTTTTTCATCTTCCTCTTCTTCTTTTCCCACTTCTTCTTCTTCTTCTTATTCTTCATTATCTTCTACTTCTTCCTCTTCTTCTTTCTCTTCTTGTACCTCTACTTATTTTTCATCATCCTTTTCGTATTCTTCTTCTTCTTCTTCTTCCCCTTCTATTTCTTCTTCTCCTTTTTCTTCATCTTCTTCTTCCTCTTTCTCTTCCATTTCTTCTTCTTCTTCTTCTTCTTCTTCTACTACTACTTCTTCTTGTTCTTCTACTATTTCTTTTTCTTCTTCTTCTTCTTCTTCTTCTTCTTCTTTCCCTTCTTCTTTATCTTCTTCATCTTCTTCTTATTATTATTTTAATCTTCATCTTCCTCTTTTTCTTCTACTTCTTCTTCTTCTACTACTACTACTTCACCAAAGTCTTCTTCTTCTTCTTCCTACTCTTCTCCTTCTCCTTTTCCTTCTTCTTCTTCTTCTTCTTCTTCCTACTCTTCTCCTTCTCCTTTTCCTTCTTCTTCATCTTCTTCTTCTTATTCTTCTTCTTCGTCTTCTTCTTCTTTATCTTCCACTCCTTGTTCTTCTTTTCTTCTTCTCCTTCTTCTTTTTCTTTTTCTTCCTCTTCTCCTTCTTCTTCTTGTTCTTCTCCCCACCTTCTTCTTCTTCTTCTTCTTCTCCTTATTCTTCTTCTTCTTCTTCTTCTTCTTCTTCTTCTTCTCCTTGTTCTTCTTCTTCTTCTTCTTCTTCCACTGCTTCTTCTACTTCTTCATCTTCTTCTCCTTCTTTTTATTTGTAATGCTTAATCAATGTTATCTAGTCCAACTTTTGTATCCCTCCTTTCCTAATCGCTAACCTATAATACCTAATCCATAATCTTTAATCAATCCCTCTGTAATTCCAAATCCCAAATCCTTAATCATTAATTAAAGATCTTTAATCTGTAATCCCTAAACCTTAATCTCTAATCTTTAATCCTAAATCTTTAATCTCTAAAGCATAATCCTAAATCCTCAATCCCTAATCCTTAATCTATAATCCATAATCCCTCATGCCTACTTTCTAATCCTATATCCTTAATCCTTAATCCCTAATCCCTAATCCTTAATCTCTAATCCCAAGTCCCTAAACTCTAATCCTTAATCCTAATCTTAATCGCCAAATCTCAAATCCCTACTATCTAAACCTTAATGCTAATATCTATTTCTTTATCAATAATGCTAAAAACTAAATCCCTATTACTTAATCCTTAGTAATGAATCCCTTAATCATTAATCCTTAATCCCTAATCATTAATCTTTTTATCTCTAACACTTAATACTTAATCCTTAATCCCTATTACTTATTCATTAATCCTTACTCCCTAATCTGTAATCCATAATCCCTAATCTTTAATCCCTAATTGATAATCCTTAAAACTTAATCTTCAATCAATAATCCTTAATCCCAAACACTTAATCCCAAATCCCTTTCTCTTTAATCCCTGATCTATAATCCTTAATACATCTCTTCTTTCTCTTTTTCTTTTTCTTCCTTTTCTTCTTCTTCTTCTTCCTCTTCTTCTTCTTCTTCTTCCTCATCTTCTTCATCTTGCTCATCTTCTTCTTCTTCTTCTTCTTCTTCTTCTTCTTCTTCTTTCTCTTCCTCTTCTTCTTTTTCTTCCTCTTCGTCTTCATCATCATTTTCCTCTTCTTCTTCTTCTTCTTCTTCTCCTTCTTGTTCTTCTTCTTCTACTTCTTCTACCTCCTCCTCTTCTTCTTCTCCTTCTTCTTCTTTTTTCCATTTTCTTCTTTTCTTGTAATTCTTCTTTCTCTTCTTCTTCCTCTTCTACTTCTTCTTTATCTTTTTTTTCTTCTTCTACTTCTTGTTCTTCTTCTTTTTCTTTTATTTCTTGTTCTTTTTCCTTTTCTTTGTCATCTTTTTCTTCTCGTTCTTCTTCTTTTCTCCTTCTCCTTCTTCTCACTATCTTTCAACTTCTACTTCCCCTTCTCCTTCTCCTTCTCCTTGTCACTCTCCTACTCTTTTTCCTTAGCTTTCTCATTCTCTGTCTCCTTCTCCTTCTCCTCCTCCTCCTCTTTGTCCTTCACCTTCTTCTTCTTCTTCTTTTCCTTTTTCTTCTACTTATTTCTCCTTTCTTATTTCTTCTTTCTTCTTGCTTGTTTCAACTTTCTTCTTCATACTTGTTTATTCCTTCTTTCTTCATCTTTCTTCTTTATTCTTTTGTCTTTCTTCTTTAATCTTCGTCTTCTACTTCTTATTTTCCACTTTTCTTCCTCATCTTCTTCTTCTTTTTTTCTTAATCTCTAATCCCTAATTTATGATCCATAATCCCTAATGCCTAATCTTTAATCCCTAACTCTTAATCACTAATCCTTAATCACTAATCCTTAATATCTAACACCTTATCTTAATACTAATCCATTATCTCTAAGCCTTAATCTGTAATCTTTAATACTTATTCCTTAATCCAAAATTCCTAATCACTAAACTCTAATCAATAGTCACTGTTCTCTAATCCATAATCCCTGATCCTAAATCCCTAATCTTTAACAATTAATCCTTAATCCTTAATCCCTAATCCCTGATCCTTAATAATTAATCCCTTCTTCCTTAATTACTAATCCTTAATCTTTACACCTTAATTGCTATACTTATTCCCTAATTCGTACTCGATAATCTATTATCCTTAATCCAAAAATCATAATCATAAATTGCTAATCAATAAAACCTAATCTTTTATCCCTAATCTCTAATCCCTAATCCTTAATTCTTAATGCCTAATAGCTAATCCCTCTCTCCTTAATCCCAAATCCCTAATCTTTAATCCTTAATCCTTAATCCTTAATACCTAACCTCTGATACCCAATCCATCCCTCCTTAATCTGTAATTTTTGTTCCCTAATCCCTAATGACTCTCCTCTTAATCCCAAATCCCAAAACCTTAATGCTTAATCCCTAATCCATCTCTTCTTCTTCTTCTTCTTCTTCTTCCTCCTCTTCTTCCTCTTCTTCATCTTCTTCCTGTTCTTCTTCTTCTTTATTTTCGTCTTCTTCTTATTTATTTTCTTCTTCTTCCCCCTCATCATCCTTTTCTTCTTCTTCTTCTTCTTCTTCTTCCCCTTCTTCTTTTCCTTCTTCTCTTTCACCTTCTTCTACTCTTATTCTTATATTCCTCTTCTTCTTCCTCTTGTTCTTCTTCTTCTTCTTTTATTAATTCTTTTTCATCTTCCCCCCCTTCATCTTCTTCTCCTACCTCTTCTTCTTCTTCATCTCCTTCTCCTTCTTCTTCTGCTTCTCCTTCTCTTTTTCTTTCTCCTTCTCCTTCTCCTTCTCCTTCACTTAATCCTAATGGTCCTCCATCTCTTTCTCCTTCTCAATTTCCTTCTCCTTCTCCTCTTTCTCCTTCTCTTTCTCCTTCTCCTCCTCCACGTCCACCTTCTCCTACCTCTTCTTCTTCTTCTTCTTCTCCTTCTTTATCTTCTTCTTCTTCCTCTTTTGTTTCTTTTTCTACTTCTTCTCTTTCTCCTTCTTCTTCTTATTTTTCTTGTTCTTCTTCTACTACTACTTCTTGTTCTTCTTCTTCTTCATTTTTTCTTTATTCTTCTTCTTTTTCTTCTTCATCTTCCTCTTCTTCTTCTTCTTTTTCCTCTTCATCTTCCTCTTCTTATTCTTCTTCTTCTTTCTTACTTTCTTTTCTCCTTCTCCTTCTTCTTCTTCTCCATCTTCTTCTTCTTCTACTACTTTTTTCTCTTCTTCTACTTCTTCTTCTTCCTTATTTTCTTCTTCCACTTCTTCTTCCACTTCATCTTCCTCTACTTATTCATCTTTCTCTTCTTCTTCTTCTTCTTCTTTTCCTTCCTCCCTTTCTTCTTCTTCTCCCTATCCTTTTTCTTGTTCCTCTTCTTCTTCCTCTACCTCTTCTTCTTCTTCTTCTTCTTCTGCATAATCCTTAATCCATATTCCCTAATCCCTACTCCTTAATCCTTCCCTCTCTAATCTCTTATCCTTATATTTATAATCCTTAATCAATCCCTCTTCGATCATTAATGTCTTATCCCTATTCCTTAATCCCTAGTCCTTAATCCCTAAACCCTAATCCCTAATCCCTTACACTTAATCCTTAATCCTTAATCCTTAATTTCTAATTTCTAATATCTAATCTCAGATCCTAAGACCCTTATCTCTAATACCTAATCTCTAACCCTTAATCCCTAATCTTTAATTCATTTTCCCAAATCCCTAATCTCTAATCCCTAATCCATAATCTCTAATACTTAAACCCTAATCTTTATTACCTTATCCCTGATCCCTAATATGTAATATTTTATCCTTAATCCCTAATCTCTAATCCTTTGTTCGTAATCCCTAATCCCTAATTCTGAAGTATGAATCCTAATTACTTTATCTCTAATCTTCAGTCTCTAATCTCTAATCTATAATCCTGAATCATGAATCCATATTCCCTAATCTCTAATCCTTAATTTGTAATCTTTATTGTCAAATCTGTAATCCTGAATCGTAAATCCTTTGTAATTAACACTTAAATCTTTAATCCCTAATCTCTAATCATTAATCCCTTCATCCATATTCCTTAATCCCAATATCTAGTCCCTATTACTTATTCCTTAATCCCTAATCCTTAATCCTTAAATTCTAATCCTTAATCCATAATTGATAACCATAATCGCTAATCTTTAATCTCGAATCTATAACCCTTAATCCTTAATCCTTAACACCTAATCCAATATCTATCCCTTTTTAATCCATAATCCCTAATCCATCCCTTCTTCCACTTCTTCTTCTTCTTCTTCTTCTACTTTTTATCTTCTTCTTCTTTCTCCTCTTCTTCTACTTCTTTCTCATCTTCTTATTCTTCTTCTTCTACATCATCCACATGCTACACTTCTTCTTCTTATATTGCTTCTTCATCTTCATCTTCATCTTCCTCTTCTTTTTTTCACTTCTTCTACCTCTTCTTCATCTTCCTCTTCTTCTTCTTCATCATCTTCTTATACTCTTTGTACTACTTCATCCTCCACCTGTTCTTCTTATTCTTCTCTTTTTTCTTCTTTTTCTTATAATTCTTCTTCCTCTTTGTCTTCCTCTGCTACATCTCCTTCTTTTTCTTCTTCTTCTTCTCTTTCTCTTTCTTCTATCCTTCTCAATCTCCTTATCTTTCACATTGTACTTCTGCTTCTCCTTCTCCATCTCCTTCACTTTCTCCTTCTCCTTCTCATTCTCCCTCTCTTTCTCCTCTTTAATCCTTAATCACTAATCTATTTTTAATCTCTAATCCTTAATCTTTAATCCCTGACCTCTTATCCCTAATCTCTTATCTATAATCCATAATCCCTAATTCCTAATCTCTAATTACTAATCCCTAATCCTTAATCACTAATCCCAAATCCTTAAATATTGATCGCTAATGTCTAAGGAACACCATTATCTTTAATCCATACCCTAATCCCTAATTATTAATCTCTATAACTTAAACCCTAATACCAAATCTTAAATCACTAATCTTTAATCCATAATCCTTAATAATTAATCTCTTAATTCTTAATCCCTAAGCTCTATTCAATAAACATTAATCTCTTCATCTATAATCCTTCTTTGTAATCCTTAATCCTTAATTCTTAATCCCTTATCCATAATCACAAACCTTTATTACTTATTCCCTAATCCTTTTTTGCCCTAATCCATAATCCCTAATCTTTAAACCTTTATCCTTAATTTTTAACTCCAAAATCTCTAGCCTTTGTCTCCCTAATCTTTAATCTACATTCTCTGATATCTAATCCCTAATCCTTCATTCCATAATCACTTAATCCTTAATCCCTAACACCCTAATCCCTAATTCATCTCTTCTACCAATTTTTTTACTTCTTCATCTTCTTCCTCTTCTTCTTCTTCTTCATTCACTTCTTCTTCTTCCTCCTCATTTTCTTTTTTTTCATCTTCTTTTCTTCCCATTCTTCCTCCTCTTCTTCTTCATCATCTTCTTCTTCTTCTCCTACTTCTTTTTCTTATCCTTCTTCTTTTATTTTTGCTTCTTCTTCTTCTTCATCTTTTTCTTTCAATCTTCTTCTTGTCCTTCTTCCTTTTCTTCTTAATCTTCCTCTTCTTCTTCTTCTTCCTCTTCTTCTTCTTCTTCAATTCTTCTTTTTTTTCCTCATTTTCTTTTTCTACTTCTTATTCTTCTTCTTCTTACTCTTCTTCTTCTCCTTCTTCATCTTTTATTTCTTCTTCTTCTTCCTCTTCTCCTTCTCCAGCTTCTTCTTGTTCTTCTTCCTCTTGTTTTATTTTTGCTTCTTCTCTTCATCTTCATCTTTTTCTTCCTCTCTTCTTCTTGTCCTTCTTTCTTTTCTTAATTTTCCTCTTCTTCTTCATCTTCTTCTTCCTCTTTTTCCTCCTCATCTTCCCCTTCTTCTTCTTCTCCAACTACTTCACCTTCTTCTTCTTCTTCTCCTTCTTCTTACTTTTCCCCTTCTCCTTCTTCTTCTTCTTCTTCTTCTCTTCATCTTCTTCTTCTTCTTCTTCTTCTCCTTCTTCTTCTTCTTCTTCTTCTTCTTCTACTTCATCATTTTCTTCTTCTATATCTTCACCCTCTTCTTATTGTCTTCCTCTTCTTCCACTTCTTCTTCTTCATCTTTTTCCTCTTCTTACTCTTGTTCTGCCTTTTTGTCTTCTTCTTATTCTTCTTCTTCCTCTTCTTCTCCTTATTCTTCTTCTTCTTCTTCTCCTTCTTTAGAATCCTTAATTCATATACCCTAATCTTTACTCCTTTATGCTTCCCTCCCTAATCTCTTATCCTTAAATTCGTAGTCCTTAATCCATCCCTCTTTAATCATTAACTGCTAATCCCTATTCTGTAAACCTTAATCCTTAATCCATAATCCCAATCCATAATCAATCTTAAGTCCATAATCCCTAATCTTTAATCATTAATCTCTAATCTCTAATCTTTAATCCCTAAACCTTAATCTCTAATACCTAATTCTTAATCTCTAATCCTTAATCTATAATTCATAATCCCATATTCTTAATCTCTAATCCCTAAAATCTTATGTCTAATCTCTAATACCTGATCCCTAATCCCTAATCTATTCTAAATAATCCCTAATCACTATTCTATAATCCTTTATCACACATCCTTAATCCTTAATCATTATCTTAAATAATTAATCTCTAATCTCTAATCCCTAATCTTTAATCTATAATCCTAAATCACTAATCTCTAATCCTTAATCCTTTATCTCTAGTCTCGATTCCATAATCCAAATCTTAATTCCCTAATCTCCAATCGTTTGCAATTAATACCTTAATCATTAATAATTAATCTTTAATAATTAATCCTTTCATCTCAAATCCTTAACCTTAATACCTAATCTATAATCCTTATTACTTATTCCTTAATCTCTAATCCCTAATCCCTAATCTGTAATCCCTAAACTCTAATCCCTAATTGATAATCCCTAATCCTTAATCTTTAACCCTTAATCTATAGTCCCTAATCCTTAAATCCTAACACCTAAGTTTATGTTTGTCCCTCCTTATTTCCAAATCCTTAATCCATAACCCCAAATCCATATTCCCTAATCCATCTCTTCTTCCTCTTGTTCTTTTTCTTCTTCCTCTTCTTTTTCCTCTTCTTCTTCTTCTTCTTCCACATCTTCTTCTTTTTCCACATCTTTCACTTCCTCTTTTTTTTCTTCTTGTTCTTCTTTTTCTTCCTCTTCTTCTTCTTCATTTTCTTCATCAACTTCTTCTTTTCTTCTTCTTTTTTTCTTCTCCTTCTTTTCTTTGTCTTTCGCTTCTTCTTCTCTCTTCTTCATTTTCTTTTTCTTCCTCTGCTTCTTCATCTTCTTCTTCTTCTTTTCTTGTTCTTCTTATTCCTTTTCTTCTTCCTCTTCTTCCTCTTCTTCTTCTTCTTCTTCTTCTTCTTCCATTTCTTTTTCTTCTTCTTCCTCTTTAGCTTCTCCTTCTTCCTCTCCTTCTCTTTCTCTTTGTCTTCCTCCATCTCCTTCTCCTTCTCCTTCTCCAACTCCTCCTTCTCCTTCTCCTTCTCCATCTCCTTCTCCTTCTCTTATTGCTTCTCTTCCTCCTCCTCCATCTCTTCATCTTTCTTCTCCTTCTTCTTCTTCTTCTTCTTCTTTCTTCTTTCTTCTTTCTTCTTTCTTCTTTCTCCTTCCTTCTTTCTTCTTTGTTCCTCCATCTTCCTCCTTATTCCTCCTTCCTTCTTCTTTCCTTCTTTTTCTTCCTTCTTCCTTCTTCTTTATTCTTCCTCTTCTTATTCTTCTTCTCTTTCTTCTTCCTCTTCTTTTTTCTCCACTTCTTCTTTCTTCCATCTTCTTTCTATCTTCTTTCTTCTTCCTTCTTCCTTCTCCCTAATCCCTAATCTGTAATCCACAATCCCTAGTCCCTAGTCTTTAATCTCTAAATTCTAATCCAACCCTAATCTCTAATCCTTGATCTTTAATCCCTAACAATTAATCCTTAATCTCTAATCCCTAAACTCTAATCTATAATGCCTAATCTCTAATCCATAATCCCTAATCAATAATCCGTAATACTTAATCATTAATATCTAATTCCTAATCCCTAAACCTTAATGACTAATACCAAATCATTAATCCCTAATCTCTAAACTCTAATGAAAATCTTAATATCTTTATCTCTAATACCTAATCTCTAATCTCTAACCATCAATCTTGCATCCTTAATCTTTAATCTCTAATTCTTATTCTCTAAACCATAATCCCTTATCCCTAATCCTCACTAATCTTTAATCCCAAATCCTTAAAAATTAATACATTAATAATTAATTGCTAATATCTAATCCTTAATCATTAATCCTTTTATCTGTAATCCCTAATCCTTACTATTTAATCCTTAATCCTTAATCTAAATTGCTTATTCTCTAATCCATACTATCTAATCCCTAATGTCTAATCCATAAACCTTAATCTCTAATTACTAACACCCAAATCCCTAATCCCTCAATCCCTAATCTTTAATCTATATTTTCTAACACCTAATTCCTAACCCTTCATTCCTTAATCATTAATCCTTAATCTCTAACAATTTATCCTTAATCTATCTCTTATTTTTCTCTTCTTCTACTTCTTCTTTCTCTTCATCTACTTCTTCTTCCTCTTCTTCTTCTTCTTCCTCATCTTTGTCTTCTTCTTCCTCTTCTTCTTCATCTTCCTCTTCTTGTTATTCTTCCTATTCTTCTTCTTCTTCTTCTTCTTCTTTCTCTTCCACTTCTACTTCTTCTTCTTCTACATCTTCTTCTTCTTGCTCTTCTTCTTTTTCCTCTTCTTCTTCTGCTTCTTCTTCTTCTTTGTCTTCTTCTTCCTCTACTTCATCATTTATTCTTCTTCTTCTTCTTCTTCTTCTTCTACTCATTTTCCTTCTCCTTCTTCTTCTTCGTGCTCTTCTATCTCTTCTTCTTCTTCTTCTTCTGGTTACTCTCTTCTTGTTTCTCTTCTTTTTCTTCTTCATCTTCCTCTTCTTATTCTTCTTCTTCTTCTTCTTCTTCTTCTTATTCCTCTGCTTCTTCTTCTTTTTCTTCTTCTTCTTCCTCCTCCTCCTTTTCTTCTTCTTCTTCTTTCTCTTCTTCTTCGTCTTCCTCTTCATCTTCTCCTTATTCTTTTACTTCCATTTTATCTTCTTCTTCTCCTTCTTCAATGTCTTCTTCTTCTTTTTTTACTCCACCTTTTAATTCTTCTTCTTCTTCTTCTTCTTCTTCTTCTTATTCGTCTTCTTCTTCTTCTTTTTCTTCTTCTTCTTCTCCATCTTCTTTGTAATTTCTAATCCCCATTCCCTAATTCTTATTCCATAATCCCTCCCTACCTAATCTCTTATCTCAAAATTTTTAATCCCTAATCCAGCTCTCCCAGATCACTAATCCCTATTTCTTAAATCCTTAATCTCTAATCCCTAATCCATTCTTAATTAATAATTTTTTTATCCTTAAACCTTAATCTCTAATCCCTCAACCCTAATCCCTAATACCTAATCCTTACTTTATAATTCATAATCACAAATCCATAATCTATAATCCCTAATACCTAATCTCTAATTACTAATCCTTACCCTAATCCTAATACTTGATACCAAATCCATACAATATAATCAATAATCCTTAGTCTTTTTTCTCTAATCCCTAAACCCTGACCCCTAATCCTTAAGCTCCAATCCCGAATCCCTAAATGTCATCCTAATTGCTTTATCTCTAATCTCTAATCTCTAATCTCTAATCCATAATCCTAAATCCTTAGTTTCTAATCACAAATCCCTAATCCAAAACCCTAATCGCTTTTTCTATCTATAATCCCTAATACCTAATCCCCAAAGCATAATAATTAATTTGTTAATCCTAAATCTTTAATCATTATCTCTTCATCTGAAATAATTTCCCTAATCTCTAGTCCCTAATCCTTATTACTTATTCCTTAATCCCTACTCCTTGAATCATAATCTTGAATCCCTTAACCCTAATTGATAGTCCTCAATCCTTAACATTTATTTCTTGATCTATAATCCCTAATATTTCATCCTATAACACTTAATCATTTATCCCTGTCTCCTTAATCCATATTCCCTAATCCCTAACCCTTAATTCGTAATCTCTAGTCCATCTCTTCTTCCTCTTCTTATTCTTCTTACTCCTCTTGTTCTTCTTCCTCTTCTTCTACTTCATCTTCTTCCTCATCTTCTTCTTCTTCTTCTTCTTCTTCTTCTTCCTTATCTTACACATTTTACTCTTTTACGTCTTCTTCTTCTTCTTCTTTTTCTTCTTTCTCTTTTTCTTCTTCTTCTTCTCCTTCTTTCTCTACTTATTTTTCTTCTTATTCTTCTTCTTCTTCATCTTCCTCTTCCTCTTCTTCCTCTCCTCCTACTACTACTTCTTCTTCTTCCTCTTTTTTTTCATTTTACCCTTCTTCTTTTTCTCCATTGTCTTCTTTTCTTGAAATTATTCTTCCTCTTCTTCTCTTGGTTCTGCTTCTTCTTCTTCTATTTCTTCTTTTTCTTCTTCCTTTCCTTCTCTTTCTTATTCTCCTTCTCCTTCTCCTTATCTTTCACTTTATCTTTCTCCTTCTCCTTCTCCTTCTCCATCTCCTTCTTTTTCTCCTTCTCCTTCTCGTTCTGCTCCTCGATGTCCTCCTTCTTCTCCTTCTTCTTCTTCTTCTTCTTCTTCTTCTTCTTCTTCTTCACCTTCTTCTCTTCTTCTTCTTCTTCTATTTCTTTCTTTTTTCTTATTTTTGCTTTATTCTTTCTCCTTTCTTTTTTCTTCTTTCTTCTACCTTCTACCTTCCTCCTTCCTTCTTCATTCTTCCAAATTCTTTCTTCCTTCTTTGTTCTTTCTTCTTTCTTCTTTATTCTCTCTTCTTCTTCCTCTTCTTATTCTCCTTCTTCTTCTTCTTTTAATTCTTCGTCCTCATTTTCATTTTCTTCTTTTTTTCTTATCTCTAATACCTAATCCCTAATCCATAATCTCTACTCCCTACTCTTGAATCCTTAATCTCTAATCTCTAATCCTTAATCACTAATCCTTAATCCTTAATACCTAATCGCTGATCCCTAATGCTAATCCTAATCCCTTAATCTCTAGTCTCTAATCCATTATCTCTAATAACAAATCCTTAATCACAAATCCTAATGACTAATCTCTAATCCATCATTCATGTTCCCTAATCCAAAAAACCAAATCCTAAATCCATATTATTTAATATTTAATCCCTTAATCCTTAATCTCTAATCCTTAATCCTTAATCATTAATCCCTAATTCTTAATCCTTAATTTCTAATTCTTATTACTTATTCCTTAATCACTACTCATTAATCAATAATCATCAATCTGAACCCCAATCTCAAATTGCTAATACAAAATCCCTAATCTCTTATCCATAATTCCTAATCCCTAATCCCTAATACCTAATGCCATATCTCTCCTTCCCTCTCCCTAATCCCTAAGACCTAATCTCTAAAACTTAATCCCTCCCTCTATAATCCATAATCTATAATCCCTACTCAATAATCGTTGCTCATTACTCTCTAATTCCTAATCCCTAACTCTTAATCCCTAATCTCAAATCCATCTCTATTTGCTCTTCTTCTCCATCTTCCTCTTCTTCTTGCTATTTTTCTTCTTCTTCTTCCTTTTCTTCTTCTTTCCCTTCCTCTTCTTCTTCCACTTTTTGTTCATCTTCTTCTTCTTCTTCTCCTTCTTCCTTATATTCCTCTTCTTCTACTTTTTCCTCTTCTTCTTTTTCTTCTTCTTCCATCCTTTTACTCTCTATCTTCATCTTCCTCTTCTTCTTCTTCATCATCTTCTTTTCTTGCTCCTTTTCTTCTTCTTCTTTCTTCCTTCTTTCTTTCTTCTTCTTCTTTGTTCCTTCTTTATTTCTTCATCCTTCTTCCTAACTCCTTAAATCTCCCTAATCTCTAATCCTCAATCCTTTATCATTAATCCATCGTTAACCTCCAATCCTTTAGTTTCAATCCTTAACCTCTTATCCCTAATCTCTAAGACCTAAACTCTTATCTCTAATACCAAATTCCTAATCCTTAATTTATAACTCATAATCCATAATCCCTAATCTCTAATCCCTAATCCCTTATCCTTAATCATTAATCCACAAATCTTAATCTCTAATTCTAATCCAAAAGCCTTTATCTTAAAAACCTAATCTCTAATATCTAATCCTAAATCTAGCATCCCTAAAGTCTAATTTCTAATCCCTAATCTCTAATCTCGATTCTATAAACCCTAATCTCTAATCCTAATTCACTAACCTCTAATCTCTAGTCTTTAGTAATTAATCTTATTATTCTTAATTCTTAATCTCTAATCAATAATCATTAAGCCCTTCATCCAAAAAACTTAATCGCTATTCCTTAATTCTTAATCTCTAATACTTATTACTTATTACCTAATCCATAATCCCTACCGCTTAATCCCTAATCCCTAAAACTTAATCCTTAATTCCTAACTCTTGAAGCCCAAATCCCTAATTCTTAATCCCTTGCTCCTGAGTCTTTAATCTATATTCCTAAATACCTAATCTCTAATCCTTTATTCCTTAATCCTTAATACTTAATCCCTAATCCCTAATCCCAAACCCTTGATCCCTAATCTATCTGTTCTTCCTCTTCTTCTTCATCTACTTCTTACACGCCTTCTTCTTCTTCTTCTTCCTTATCTTCATCTTTTTTCTTTCTTTTCTTCCTCATCTTCCTCAAATCTATAATTCATAATCCTATATCCCTAATCCTTAATACTTAATATCTAATCCGTAATCACTAATCCTTAATTACAAAACAATAATCATTAATCCTACTTGTAATCAATTAATCTCTAAGCTCTAATCCCTTATCTATAATCCCCTAACTTAAAATCCCTATTCTATAATCTTTAATCCTTAATCCCAAATCCATTTTCCTAAACTCGTAATGTTGAATCCCAAATCCCTAATCTGCAAACTTACAGATTGATCCATTAATTCTTAATCCCTAATCCCAAATCATTAATCCCTTCATCCCTAATCCATAATTTGTAATTTATAATCCCTAATCTCATTACTTGTTACTTAATCCCTACTCTTTAATCCCTAATCCTTAGTCCCTAAACCCTAATTCCAAATTTCTAATCTATAATCACTAATTGCTAATCCTTAATCCCTAACACTTAATTTCAAAACCTTCTCCTATTTAATCCCTAACCCTTAATACCTAATCCATCAAATTTATGCTTCTTCTTCTTCATGTTCCACTTCTTTTTCGTCATTTTTCATCTTCTACTTCTCCTTCTTCCACATCTTCCTCTTCCTATTCTTCTTCTACCACATCTTCTTCTTATTCTCCTACTTTGCATGTTCTTCTACTTCCTCTTCTTCTTCATCTTCTTCTTCTTCTTCTTCTTCTCCTTCTCCCTCCTTTTCTCTTTTTCCTTCTTCTTATCTTTCTCCTTCTTCTTCTTCTCCTTCTCCTTCCACATCTCCTTCTCCACCTCCTTCTCCTTCTTCTTCTCCTTCTCCTTCTCTCCTCCTTTTCTATGTCGTCCTTCTTCCTTCCTTTCTTCTTCTTCTTCTTCTTTATTCTTCTTTCTTATTTCTTGTTTCTTCTTCCTTCCTACATCTTCCTTGCTCATTCCTTCTTCCTTCTCCCATCTTCTTTCTTTGTTCTTCTTTCTACTTTATTCTTCCTCTTCTTTTTTTCCTTCTTTTTCTTCCTTCTTCCTTCTAACTTCTTCCTTCTTCCTTCTAACTTCTTCCTTCTTCCTTCTTCCTTCTTCCATCTAACTCCTTCCTTCTTCCTTCTTCAATCTTTCTTCCTTCTTCTTCTTCTTCCTTCTTCCTTCTCGTTATTCCATAATCCCTAATCCTTAATCCTTAATCTCTAATCAATCCTTATCCCTAATTCTAAATCCTAATTTTTAATACCTAATTCTTCATCTTTAATCTCTGATCTATAATTTTTAATCTCTAATCTGTAATACTTAATACTTAATACTTAATACTTAATCCTTAATCCTTAATCACCATTACTTAAACTTACATCCCTAATCCTAATCCCTTAATCCCTAACTTTTAATCTTTAATCTCTAATCTTTAATATCTAATCCTCAATCCCTAATCACAAATCTTTAATCCCTAATTCTTAATCGCTATTCCTTAATCTATAATCCCAAAACTATAATAATTAATCCCGTAATCCTTAAGCCTCGATCCTCAACCATTAATCCCTTCAACTCTAATCAATAGTCCAAAATCTTTAATCGTTAATCTTTAATTCCTATTACTTAGTCTCTAATGCCTACTATCTAATCCATAATCCTTAATTCCTAAACTCAAATCCCTAATTGCTAATCCATAATCTCCAATCCTTAATCTCTAATGTCGAATACCTAATCCCTTCCTCTTAATCCCTAATCACTAATCACAAATACCTCTTTAATCCCCAATCCATAATCACTCTCTCCCTAATCTATAACTTATATTCCTTAATCTCTAATCCCTGCTTCTTTTATCCTTAATCCCTAATGCCTAACCCCTAATCCATCTCTTCAACCTCTTCTTCATCTTCCTCCACTTGTTCTTCCTCTTCTTCTTCTTTTTTTTCTACTCCTTCCTCTTCTTCTTCTACTTCTTCTTCATTTTTTCGTTCTTCTTCCTTATCTTACTCTTCATCTTCTTCTTCTTTTTCTTACTCTTCCTTTTCTTCATCTTCTTCCTTTTCTTCTTCTTTATCTTCTTCTTCTTCTTCTTCTTCTTCTTCGTCTTCTTCAACTTCACCTTCTTGTTCTTCTTATTCCTCTTCTTCTTCTTCCTCCTCTTCTTGTTTCTTTTCTTCTCAATCTTCTTCCTTTTCTTCTTCTTCATCTTCTTCTTCCTCTTTTTCTTCTTCTCCATCTTTCATTCTTTCTTCTTCTTCTTCTTATACTTCTTTTTATTCTTGTTCTCCTTCTCCAAGCCTTTCTCTCTCTTCTTCTCCATCTCCTTTCCTTTCTTTATCTCCTACTCCCTCCCCTTCTTCTTCTTCTCCTTCTCCATCTCCTTCACCTTCCCATCTGGTTCTCCTGCTCTTTCACATCTCCTATTCCATCTCCTTATCCTCCTCCTTTCCTTACTCCATCTTTTTTTTCTACTTCTTCTTTCTTCTTTCCTCTTTCTTCTTTCTTCTTCATTCTTCCTTCTTCCTTCCTTCTTCCATCCTCCTTCGTTCTTCCTTATTCTTCTACTTCCTCTCCCTCTTCTTTTTCTTCCTCTTCTTCCTCGTCTTCTTCTTCCTCTTCCTCATTTCTTCTTCTTCATCTTCTTCCTCTACTTCCTCATTTTTCTCTTATTCTTCTTCTTCTCCTCCTCCTTCTTCTTCTTCTTCATCTTCCTCTTCTTCTTCATCCTCTACCTCCTCTTTGTCTTCGCCTTCTTTTTTTCTTGTTCTTCATATTCCTCTTCTTCCTCTTCCTCTTCTTGTTCTTCTACAGCTTCTCCTTCTTCTTCTCCTTCTCTATCATGTTGTCTTTCTCCTTCTCCTTCTCTATCTCTGTCTCCTACTCCTCTTTCTCCTTCTCCTTCTCCTTCTCCTTCTCCATCTCCTCCTCCTCCTCCTTTTCCTTCTCCTCCTCCTTCTCCTCATCCCTCTTCCCTTTCTCCTTCACTTTGTTCTTCTTCTTGTTCTTCTTCCTTCTTCTTCTTTCTTCTTTCTTCTTTCTTCTCCCTTCTTCCTTCTTCCTTCCTCTCTCCTTCTTTCATCTTCCTTTTTCTTTTCTTCTTCCTTTTTCCTTTTTTAATCTTCTTTATTCTTCCTCTTCTTCCTCTTCTTCTTCTACTTCTTCCTCTTCTTTTTTCCCCTTCTTCTTCTTCTTTCTTCCTTCTTCTTTCTTCCTTCTTCTTCTTCCTTTTTCTTTCTTCCTTCTTCTTTCTCCCTAATCTCTAATAAAAAATACTTAATCTCTAATTCCTGATCCATCCCTAATTTTTACTTCATAATCTTTAGATCCTAGCCTCTAATCCTTAAAGTTTAATCCCTAATACAAAATCCTTATTCTCTTATTTGTAATCCATAATTCATAATCAATAATCTATAAACCATAATCCTTAATCCTTAATCCCTAATCTCTAATGCTAATCCAAATCAATTAATCCTTAATCATTAACATCTTATCATACATACTACATCCCTAATCACAAATATCTATCGTTAATGCTTAATCCCCATTCCTTTATGCCTAATCCTTAAGTTTTAATCCTAAATTCCTAATCTTTAGTAATTAATCCCTTAATTCGTAATCCTTACTCTCTAATCTGCAATAATTAATCCTTTAATCTCGAATTCTTAATCCCTAATATCTAATCCTTAATCCATAATCAATAATCCCCAGTTTTTTACTTATTCCTTTATTCTTACTCCCTAATCCTAAATCTCTAATCTCTAAACCTGAATCCTTATTACTAACTCCCAAATCCATAATCCCTAATCCCTAATCAGTCTCTCCTAAATCTTTATAACATATTCCTTGATACCTAATCTCTAATCCATCATTCCTTAATCCTTAATCGCTATTCCAAACCCTAATCCTTAATCCTTAATCAATCTTTTCTTCCTCTTCTTCTTCTTTTTTTTATTCTTTCTCTTCTTCTCCTTCTTTCTCTTTTTCTTCTGCTTCTTCTTCAGCCTTTTCTTCCACATCATCCTCTTATTATTCTTCTTCCTCCTCCTCCTCTTCTTCTTTTCTTCTTCTTCTTCTTCTTCTTCCTCTTCTTCTTCTCCTTCTACTTCTTCTTCCTCATCTTCTTCATCCTCTTCTTGTCCTTCTTCCTCTTCTTTTATTATTTTTCTTATTCCTCCTCATCTTCCTTTTCTTCTCCTTGACCTCCTCCTCCTCCTCCTCCTTCTTCTTCTATTTCTTTTTCTTCTTTTTCTTCTTTTTCTTCTTTTTCTTCTTCTTCTTCTTCTTCGTATTCTTCTTCTCCTTCTTATTCTCCATCTCCTTCTCTTTGTCTTCCTCCTTCTCTTTCTCCTTCACCTTTTCCTTCTCCTTCTCCTTCTCCTTCTCTTTCTCCTTCTCCTCCTCCTTATCCTTCTTCGCTTTCTCGATTTTCTTCTTCTCCTTCTTTATCTTCTTCTTCTTCTTCTTCCTTCTTCCTTCTTTCTTCTTTCTTCTTCCCTTTTCCTCCTTCCTTCATCTCTCCTACTTCCATCTTCTTTCTTCCTTCTTCCTTCTTCTTTATTCTTCCTCTTCTTCTTCCTCTCCTTCTTCTTCTTATTCTTCTTCCTCTTCTTCTTCCTTCTCTACTTCTTCTTTCTTCTTTCTTTCATCCTCCTTCTTACTAATCCCTAATCCCTAATCCTTAATCCTTAATCCTTAATAAAAAATCTATCGCTAATCTCTAACCCTTAATCTTTAACTCCTATCATTTAATCCCTAATCTTTAATCCCAAAACAAAAATCCCTAATGTCGAGTCCCTAATTCTTATTCATTTAATCCTTATTCTTCTTCTTCTTCTCCTTGTTCTTCTTCTTCTTCATCATCTTCTACTTCTTCTCCTTCGTCTTCTTCGTAATCCTTAATTTGTATTATCTAATTCAACCTCCTTATTTCCTCCTTAACTAATCTCTAATCAATAATACCTAATCTGTTACCTTTAACCTATCCCTTCCTTATCACTAATCCTTAATCATTAATAAAAAATCATTAATCCCTAATCCATCTATTATTCCAAATCCTAATCATTAATCCCTAATCTCTAATCCCTGATCTCTAATCCTTAGACCCTAATCCTTAATTCTTGATAGCTAATCCCTAATCTATAGTCTGTAATCCCTGATCCTTATTTTCTAAACTTTTATCCCTGATTCTTAATCCCTAATCTCTAATCCTTAATCCCTAATCCCTAATTCTTAATCATATCCTAATCACTTAATCTACAATTCCTAATCTCTAATCCATAACCCTAATCTCTATTCCCTAATCCATAGTCCATAATACGAAATTAATAATCCTTAGTAATAAATCCATTAATCCTTAATCTCTACTCCCTAATCATTAATCCTTTTATCCCTAGTCCTTAGTCTCTAATCTCTATTGCTTATTCATTAATCCTTAATCCCTAATCGAAAATCGCTAATCTTTAATCTCTAAATGATATGCCGAATCCTGAATCTTGATTCCCTTATTCATAATCCCTAATCCTTAATCCTTAAAACCAAATCCCATATCCTTTTCTCCTTAATCCCCAATCCCTAATCCTTAATCCATCTCTTCTTTCCCTTCCTCTTCTTCTTCTTGTTCTTCTTCTTTTTCTTCCTCTTCGTCTTCTTCCTCTTCCTCATGATCTTTTTCTTCCTCACTTCCACATCTTAATCTTCTACTTCTTCTTTTTCTTCTTCCTCTTCTTCCTCTTCATCTTCTTCTTCTTCTTCTTCCTTCTCCTCCTCTTCTTTTTCTTCCTCTTCTTCTTCATCATCATCTTCCTATTATTCTTCTTCGTCTTCTTCTTTTACCTCCTCCTCTTCTTGTTCCCCTTCTTCTTTTTCTACATTTTCTTCTTTTCTTGAAATTCTTCTTTATCTTCTTCTTCCTCTTTTACTTCTTCTTCATCATCATCATCTACTTCTTCTTTTACTTCTTATTTCTCTTCTTTTATTTCTTATTCTTCAACTTCTTCTTTGTCTTCTTATTCTTCTTCTTCTACTTCTTCTCACCGTCTTTCAACTTTTCCTTCCCCTTCTCCTTCTCCTTCTCCTTATCCTTCTCCTTCTCATTCTCCTTCTCTTTTTCCTTCTCCTTCTCATTCTCCATCTCCTTCTCCTTCTCTGCCTCCTTCTCTTTGTCCTCCTTTTTCCTCCTCTTCTACATTTTCTTTTACTTCTTTCTTCATTCTTATTTTTTCTTTCTTCTTTCTTGTTTCATCTTTCTTCTTCCTTCTTCCTTCATTCTTCCTTCTGTCTTAATCTTTCGTTCTTCATCTTTCTTCTTTTTTCTTTCTTCTTTCTTCTTTATTCTTTCTTCTTTCTTCTTTATTCTTCTTTTTCTTCTTCTTCTTTTTCCTCTTCTTCTTCCTAATCTTCTTGTTCTTCTTTTTTTAATCCCTAATCCCTAATCTATGATCCATAATCCCTAATGATTAATCCCTATTCCCTAATCCCTAATCTTTAAACCTTAATCTTTAATCCTTAATCCTTTATTACTAATCTTTCATCATTAAATCCTATTATCTAACCCCTTATGTTAATAATAATCTCTTAATCTCTAATCTCTAACTTATTCCATAATCCTAAATTCTAAATCATTAATCTTAAATCCATAATCCCTATTCTATAATCCATAATCCATAATCTTTAATAATTAATCACTTAATCCTCTATCTTGAATCCCTAATCCTTAATCATTAATCCTTTCATCCTTAATCCTTAATTCTCATTATTTATTCCTGAATCCCTACTCTCTAATCTACTATCCTTAATCCCAAAACCATAATTATAAATTGCCAATCCACAATCCCTAATCTTTAATCCTTAATGCTTAATACCTAATCCCTCAGTCATTAATCTCTAATCCTAAATATCTAATCTCTAATCCTTGATCCCTTGCTCCCTAATCTATTATTTGTATTCTCTAATCCTTAATCACTCCCACTTAATCTAAAATTCCTAACCCCTAATTCCTAATCCATCTCTCCTTACTCATCTTTTTCTTCTTCTTCTTCTTCTTCTTCCTCTTCTTCATGTTCTTCTTCCTCCTTACTCATCCCTAATCACTAATCCCTGATCCCTAATTCCTAATATTTAATCCTTAATCCTTCATTACTAATCTTTCATCGTTAAACCCTAATATCTAACCCCTTATGTTAATCATAATCCCTTAATCTCTAAGGCTTAATCTCTAATCTTCTTTTTCTTCTCTTTCTCCTACTTGTTTTTCTTCTTCTTCTTCTATTTCTTTTTCTTCTTCTTCTTCTTCTTTTTCTTCCTCTTTTCTTCTTATTCCTCTTTTTTTCTTCTTCATCTTTCTTTTCTTTTACTTCTTCTTCTTCAACTTTTTCCTCTTCATCATCCTGTTCTTCTTCCTCTTCTTCTTCTTCTTCTTGAACTTTTTCACCTTCTTCTTCTTGTTCTACTTCTTTCTTTTCTCCTTCTCCTTCTTCTTCTTCTCCTCCTTCCACATCATCGTATTCTTCTTCTTCTTCCTCCTCTTTTTCTTTTTCTTTTTCTTCTTCTTCTTCTTCTTCCTCAGTTTTTCTTCCTTTTTTCTTCCTCTTCTTTTTCATCTTCCTCTTCTTCTTCTTCTTCTTCGTCGTCTTCGTTTTCTTCTTCCACATACACTTTTCTTCATTTTCATCTTCTTTTTCTTCTTCTTCGACTTTTTCTCCTTTTTCTTCTCATTATTCTTCTTCTTCCTCCTCCTCCTCTTCTTCTTCTTCATAATCCTTAATCCATATTCTCTAATCCTTACTCCTTAATCCATCCATCTCTAATCTCTTATCCCTAAATTTGTAATCCCTAATCCATCCCACTTTAATCACTAATCCTTAATCCTTATTCCCCAATCCCTAGACCCTAATCCGTAATCTTTAATTCCTAATCTCGAATCCCTAATTCTTAATCGATCCTTAATATTTAATCCCTAATCCTTAATCTCTAATTTCTAATCTCAAATATCTAAATCCTAATCTCTAATACCTAATCCATAACTCATAATCCTTAATCAATAATTTATAATCCTAAATCCCTAATCACTAATCCATGATCTTTAATTCTTAATCCTTAAACCCTAATCCTTAATACCTTATCCTTAATTCTTAATCCCTATTCTATATCCATAATCTTTTATCTTTAATCTGTAATCCTTTATCCCTAATCCTTAATCCCTAATCTTTAATCGTTAAACCTTAATCCCTAATCCATAATGTTTAAGGCCTTATCTTAATTTAAACTACTTAATCTCTAATCCCTAATCACTAATCCCTAATCTCTAATCTATAATCTTGAATCATGAATCCCTAATCACTAATTTCTAATCTTTAATCCCTAATCTCTAAATCATCCATTTTATTTAATCGTAATCCTTAATCCCTAATCCCTATTACTTATTCCTTAACCCTTAATCCTTAAGTTCTAATCCTTAATCCTTAATTCATTATCCCTAATCCCTAATATTTAATCCTTAATTTTTAGTCTCTAATTTATAATCCATAATCCTTTATCCCTAACACTTAATCCCATATCCATCCCTCCTTAATCCCTAATCCATCTCTTCTTCCTCTTCTCCTTCTTCCTCTTCTTCTTCTACATCTTCAACATCTTACTCTTCTTCTTCTTCTTCTCCATCTACCCCTTCTATTTTTCTTCTTCTTCATCATCATCATCCTCTTCTTCTTCTTCTTCTTCTTATAGTACTTCTTCCTCCTCTTCTTCCTTTTCTCCAATTTCATCATTCCTTGTAATTCTGCTTCCTCTTCTTCTTCTTCTTCTTCTTCTACTTCTTCATCATCATCTTCTTCTTCTTCTTCACCTTCTCCTTCTTCTTATCCTCCTCCTCCATATCTTTCACCTTCTCCTTCTATTTTTGCTTCTCCTTCTTTTTCTACTTCTTCAACTCCTCCTTCTCCTTCTTCTCCTCATTTTCTCTTTCCTCCTCCTTCTCCTTAATCTCTAATCATTAATCTATCCCTAATCACTAATCCTTAATCTTTAATCCCTAACTTTTAATCACTAATCTCTTATCTAAAATCCTTAATCCCTAATCCTTAATCACTAATCACAAATCCTTAATTTTAATCACTAATCTCTAATGCTAATCTTAATACCATTATCTATAATCCCTAATCTTTAATCTCGAATTATAAATTTTGCATCATTAATCTCTAATCCTTAATATCTAATCATTAATCCCTATTCCCTAAATCCTAATACATAATCTTAAATCACTATTCTCTAATCCCTAATCCTTAATAAATAATCCCTTAATTCTTAATCCCTAACTTCTAATTGATAATCATTAATCTCTTCATCTATAATCCCTAATCACTATTCCTTAATACCTTATACATATTTCTAATCTTTATTTCTTATCCCTAATCTTTTTGCCCAAACACCTATTCCCTAAACCTTAATCCTTAATTTCTAACTCCAATATCCCTAATCCATCCCTTCCTAATCTTTAATCCATTTTCTCTGATACCTATTCCCTAAACCTCTATTTCGTAATCCCTAATCCTTAATCCTTAATCCCTAACAATTAATCCATAATCCATCTCTTCTTCCTCTTCTACTTCTACTTCTTTTTCTTCTTCCTCTACTTCTTCTTCTTCTTCCACTTATTCTACTTCTTCCTCACTTTTTTTCCTTCTTATTCTGCTTCTCCTTCTCCTTCTTCTTCTTCTTCTTCTTCTCCTTCTCTCGCTTCTTCTTGTTCTTCTTCTTCTTCTTCTTTTATTTCTACTTCTTCTTTTGTTTCTTTTTCTTCTTCTTGTTCCACCTTTTCTTCTTCTTCTTCATCTTTTTCTTCTATTTCCACTTCTTCTTCTTTTTCTTCCTCTTCTCCTTCTTCTTCTTCTACTTCTTCTAGTTCTACTTTCTCTACTATGCTCTCTTCATCTTCCTCTTCTTTTTTTTCGTCTTCTTCTTCTTCTTCTTCAGTTTTTCTCTTCTTTGTCTTCTACTTCTTCTTCTTCTTTCCCTTCTTCTACCTCTACTTATTTTTCATCTTCCCCTTCTTTTTCTTCTTCTTATTCTTTTTCTTCTTTTTCTTCTTCTTCTTCTTCCTCTTTTATTACTTCTTCTTCTTCTTCTTCTTCTTCTCCTTCTTCTTCTTATTTTTCTTCTTCTTTTTCTACTTCTTCTTTTTCTTCTTCTTCTTCTTCTTCTTCTTCTTCTTCTTCATTTTCGTCTTCTTCTTCTTCTGCTACTGTTCTTCTTCTTTTTCTTCTCCTTTTTTTTTATCTTCCTCTTCTTCTTTTTCTTCTTCTTATTTTATCTTCATCTTCCTCTTTTTCTTCCTCTTCTTCTTCTTCTTCTTCTTCTACTTCTTCTTCTTCTTTATTTTCTTCTTTTTCTACTTCTTTACCTACTTCTTTTTCTTCTTCCTACTTTTCATTTTCTCCTTCTTCTTCTTCTTCTTCTTCTTCTTCCTCTTCTTCTTCTTCTTCTTCTTCTTCTTCTTCTTCTTCTGCTTCTGCTTCCTCTTCTCCTTCTTCTTTTCTTCTTCATGTTCTTCTTCCTCTTCTCCTTCTTCTTGTTCTTCTCCTCTCCTTCTTCTTCTTCATCTTCTTCTTCTCCTTATTCTTTTTCTTCTTCTTCTTCTTCTCCTCTTTCTTTGTGTTCTTCTTCTTCTCGTTTTTTTAATTTGTAATGCTTAATCCATGTTATCTTGTCCAACCTCATTATCCCTTCTTACCTAATCTTTAATCTATAATCTTTAATTAATCTCTCTATAATCCTTAATCCTTAATCATTAATAAAAATCCTTAATCCCTAAACCTTAATCTCTAATCTTTATTCCTAAATCTCTAATCATTTAACCATAATCCTTAGTACTTAATCCCTAATCTCTAATCTATAATCCATAATCCTTTATCCCTAATTTCTAATCCATTATATGTACTACTTAATCCTTAATCTCTTATCCAAAATCCTACATCCCTAATCCTTAATTCTAGTCTTAATCACCTCATCTTTAATCTCTAATCTCTAATCCTTAACCCTAACTTCTATTTCCTAATCCATAATCCAAAATACAAAATCCCTATTACTTAATCCATAATCCATAATCCCTAATCCTTAATTATTAATCTTTGTATCCCTAATACTTAATCCTTAATCCCTATTACATATTAATAAATCCATACTCCTTAATCTGTAATCCATAATCCCTTATCTTTAATCCCTAATTGATAATCCCTAAAACTTAATCTTCAATCCTTAATCTTTGATCCTAAACACTTAATCCCAAATCACTTTCTCCTAAATCCCTAATCTATAATACTTAATCCATCGCTTCTTTCTCTTTTTCTTCTTCTTCCCCCTCTTCTTCTTCTTATTCTTCTTATTCTTCTTCTTCTTCTTTTTCTTCTTCCTCTTGTTCTTCTTCCTCATCTTCCTCATCTTACTCTTCTTCTTCTTCTTCTTGTTCTTCTTCCTCTTCCTCTTCTTCTTTTTCATTCTCTTATTCTTCATCATCATCTTCCTCTTCTTCCTCTTCCTCTTCTTCTTCTACTTCATCTACCTCCTCCTCTTTTTCTTCTTCTTCTTCTTTTCTCCATTATCCTCTTTTCCTATAATTCTTCTTTCTATTCTTCTTCCTCTTCTACTTCTTCTTCATCTTCGTCATCTTCTTCTTCTTCTTCTTCCTCTACTTCTACTACTTGCTTGTTCTTCTTCTTCTTCTTTTATTTCTTGTTCTTCTTCGTTTTCTTTGTCAACTTTTTCTTCTTTTTCTTCTTCTTCTTTTCTTTTTCTCCTTCTCCTTCTCCTACTACTTATTATCTTTCAACTTCTCCTTCCCCTCTTCCTTATCATTCTCCTTCTCATTCTCACTCTCCTTCTCTTTTTCCTTCTCTTTCTCATTCTCTGTCTCCTTCTCTTTTTCCTCCACTTTGTCCTCCTCCTCCTATTCTTTCTTCTTCTTTTTCTTCTACTTCTTTCTCCTTTCTCCTTTCTTCTTTGTTTTTTCATCTTTGTTCTTCCTTCTTGCTTATCCTTTCTTTCTTCATCTTTCTTCTTTCTTCTTTTGTCTCTCTTCTTTATTCTTCCTCTTCTAATTCCACTTCCTCTGCTTCTTCTCCTTTTTTCACTTTTTTCTTCCTTATCTTCTTCTTCTTCTTTTTTTTCAATCCTTAATCCTAAATCATTGATCCATAATCCTAAACCCTTAATCTTTAAACTTTAATCCCTAATCTCTAAGCCTTAATCTTTAATCCTATCTCTTAATCATTATCCCTAATACCTAACATCTTACCCCTTGTCCTAATACTAATCTCTTATCTCTAACCTCTAATACTTTTTCCTTAATCCTAAATTCCTAATCAATAATCTCTAATCCATAAACCATAATCCTAAATCTCTTATCCTTAATAATTAATCCTTTAATCTTTAATCCATAATCCTTTATCCTTAAATATTAACCCCTTCATCATTAATCACTAATCCTTAATCATTAATCCTTTATTCTAATTACCTATTACCTAATTCTTACACTCCAATCGATTATCCTTAATCCAAAAACCATAATCATAAATTACTAATCCATAATCCCTAATCCTTAATCCTTAATACTTAATGCCTAATACCTAATCCCTCACTCCTTAAGCTCTAATCCCTAATCCCTAATACCTAACCTCTAATCCCCAATCCCTCCCTCCTTAATATGTAATGTTTATTCCCTAATCCCGATTCACTCCCTCCTTAATCTCTAATGAGTGACCCTTAATCTTTAATCCCTAATCCATCGCTTCTTCGTCTTCTTCTTCTTCTTCCTCCTCTTCTTCTTCCCCTCTTCTTCTTCTACTTCTTTATTTTCTTCTTCTTATTATTTATTTTCTTCTTCTTCTTCATCTTTCTCATCTTCCTCTTCTTCTTCTTCTTCTTCCACATCTTCTTCTTCAACTTCTACTTCTTCTCCTTCTTCTTCTATTATTCTTCTTATTCCTCTTCTTCTTCCACTTCTTCTAATTCTTCTTCTTCTTCTTCTATTCATTCTTCCTGTTATTCTTCCTCTTCATCTTTTTCTTCTACTTCTTGATCTTCTTCTTCTTCATCATCTCCTTCTCCTTTTTCTTCAACTTCTCAAACCCTTTTCTTTTCTCCTTATGCTTCTCCTTCTCCTTCTCCTTCACCTTCTCCTACTACTTCTTCATCTCCTTCTCCTTCTACATTTTCTTCTCCATCTCCTTCTCTTACTCCTTCTCCCTCTCCTCCTCCTTCTCCTCCTCCTCCTTCTCCTTCCTCATCATCATCTTCTTCTTCTTCTTCTTCTTCTTCTTCTTCTTCTTCTTCTTCTCCTTCTTACGTTCTTCTTCTCCTCCTTTTATTTATTTTTCTACTTCTTCTTCTCCTTCTCCTTCTTATTCTTATTCTTCTTGTTCATCTTCTATTTCTTCTTCTTCTACTACTTGTTCTTCTTCTTATTCATCTTTTTTCCTCTATTCTTCTTATTCTTCTTCTTTTTCTTCTTCTTCTTCTTCTTCTTCTTCATCTTCTTCTTCTACTTTTTCCTCTTCATTTTCCTCTTCCTCTTCTTCTTGTTCTTCAACGTTTCACCTTCTTCTACTTCTTCTTCTTCTTCTTCTACTTTCGTTTCTCCTTCACCTTCTTCTTGTTCTTCTTCCCCATCTTCTTCTTCTACTTCTTCCTCTTCTTCGCTTTCTTTTTCTTCTTCTTCTTCTCCTTCTTCCTCATTTTCTTCTTCCTTTTCTTCTCCCACATCTTCTTCCTCTACTTCTTCATCATCCTCTTCTTCTTCTTCTTCTTTTTCTCTTTCTTCTTCTTCTTCTTATTATTATTATTCTTCTTATTGTTCGTGTATTTCTTCTTCTTCTTCTTCTTCTTCTTCTTCTTCTACTTCTTGTTCTTCTTCTTCTTCATCTTTTTTTTCCTCTATTCTTCTTATTCTTCTTGTTTTTCTTCTTCATCTTCCACTTCTTCTTCTTCTTCTTCTTATTCTTCTTTCCTCTTCTTCTTCAACATTTTCGCCTTCCTTTTCTTCTTCTTCTTCTTCTTCTTTCTTTTCTGCTTCTCCTTCTTCTTCTTCTTCTTCTTTTTCTTCTTCTACTACTACTACTTGTTCTTCTTCTTCTTCTTTTATTTGTCATTTTTTCTTCTTCTTCTTCTGCTTCTTTTCTCGTTCTCGTGCTCCTTTTCCTTCTTCTCATTGTCTTTAAACTTCTCCATCCCCTCCTCTTTATCATTCTTCTCTTCATTCTCACTCTCCTTCTCTTTTTCCTTCTCTTTCTTATTCTTTGTCTCCTTTTTTTCCTCCATCTCTTTGTCCTCCTTCTCCTCTTTCTTCTTCTTTTTCTTATACTTCTTTCTCCTTTCTTATTTCTTCTTTCTTCTTTCTTCTTTTATCTTTGTTCTTCCTTCTTGCTTATCCTTTCTTTCTTCATCTTTCTTCTTTCTTCTTTTGTCTTTCTTTTTTATTCTTCCACTTTGTCTTATTCTTTTTTGACTTTTTCTTCCCCCTCTTCTTCTTCTTCTCCTTGTTTCTTAATCTTTAATCCCTAACCAATGATTTGGAATCTTTAATCCCTAATTCTTAATCTTTAATCCCTAATCTCTAATCCTTAATCTTTAATCCAAAACTCTCTTAATCACTAATCCATAATCCCTAATGTCTAACCCCTTATCCAAATACTAATCTCTTATCTCTATGCCTTAATCCCTCATCTCTAATAATTTTCCCTTAATTGTAAAATCCTAATCACTAATCTCTAATCAACAATCCCTATTCTCTAATCCATAAACCCTAATCCTAAATCCCTTATCCTTAATAATTAATCCCTTCATCTTTAAAACTAATCCCTTATCCTAAACTATTAATCCCTTCATCCTTAATCACTAATCCTTAATCATTAATCCTTAATTCTTACTCCCTAATTCTTACACTCTAATCTGTTATCCTTAATCCATAAACCATGATCATAACTTACTAATCCATAATCCTTAATCTCCTATCCCTAATCCTTAATCTTTAATGCTGGATACTTAATCCCTAATCCCTCCCTCCTTAGTCTGTAATCCTTATTCCTTAATCCCAAATCATTCCCTCCTTAATCCCTAATCCATAACCCTTAATCCTTAATCACTAATACATCTCCTCTTCCTCTTCTTCATCTTCTTCCTTCTCTTCTTCTTCCTCTTCTTCTTCTACTTCTTTATTTTCTTCTTCTTATTATTTATTTTCTTCTTCTTCTTCTTCTTTCACATCTTCCTCTTCTTATTCTTCTTTTTCTTCATTCACTTCTTCTTCTAATTCTCCTTTTTCTTCATCTAATTCTTTTGCTCTTATTCTTCTTATTCCTCTTCTTCATCCTCTTCTTCTTCTTCTTCTTCCTCTTCATCTTCTTCTTCTTCTTCTTCTTGTTCTTCTACTTCTTCATCATCTCCTTCTACTTCTTCTTCTGCTTCTCCTTCTCTTTTTCTTTCTCCTTCATGTCCTTTTACCTCTCCGTCAACTTCTCCTACTCCCTCTCCTTCTCCTTCTCTTTCTACATCTCCTTCACCATCTCCTTCTCTTACTGCTTCTCCTTCTCCTCCTCCTTCTACTCCTCCTTCTCCTCCTCCTCCTTCTCCTTCCTCTTCTTCTCCTTCTTCTTCTTCTTTTTCTTCTTTTCCTTATTCATTTTCTTCTTTTTCTCCTTTTATTTCTTTTTCTACTTCTTCTTTTTCTCCTTTTCTTCTTATTCTTCTTGTTCATCTTCTATTTCTTCTTCTTCTTCTTCAACTTTTTGTTCTACTACTTCGTCATCTTTTTTCTCTATTCTTCTTCTTTTTCTTCTTCATCTTCCTGTTCTTCTTCTTCTTCTTCTTCTTCTTTTTCTTCCACTTCATTTTCCTCATCTAATTCTTCTTCTTCAATGTTTTCACTTTCTTCTTCTTCATCTTTCATTTCTCCTTCTCCTTCTTCTTCTTCTTCCGCATATTCTTCTTCTTCTTCTCTAATTCTTCCTCTTCTTCGCTTTTTTCTCTTCCACTTCTTTTTCTTCTTCTTCCTCATTTTCTCCCTCCTTTTCTTCGTCCACTTCTTCTTTTTCTACTTCATCATCCTCTTCTTCTATTTCTTCTTCTCTTTCTTGTTTTTCTTATTCTTCTTGTTCTTCTTGTATTTCTTCTTCTTCTTATTATTCTTCTTCTTCTTCTTCACCTTTTTTCCTATATTCTTCTTATTCTTCTTCTTTTTCTTCTTCATCTTCATCATCTTCTTCTTCTTCTTCTTCTTCTTTTTTCTCGTCTTCTTCTTCTTCTTCTTCTTGATGTTTTCCCATTCTTTTTCTTCTTCTTTTCTTTTTCTTTCGTTTCTCCTTTTTATTCTTCTTCTTCTTCTTCCCCATCATCTTCTTCTTCTCTTTCTTCTACTTCTTCCTCCTCTTCTTCTTGTTCCTTTTCTTCTTCTTCTTCTTCTTCTTCTTCTTTTGTTCTTCTTCTTCTTCCTCTTCTTCTTCCACTTCTTCTTCCTCTACTTCTTCGTGATCCTCTTCTTTTTCTCCTTCTTCTTCTTCTTAAACTTTTTCTTCCTTTTCATCTTCTTCTTCTTCTTCTTCTTTGCCTTCTTCTTCTTCTTCTTCTTCCCTCCTTGTTCTTCTTATTTGTCTTCTTCATCTTCTTCCTTTACTTCTTCTTCTTCTTCATAATCCTTAATCCATATCCCCTAATCCATACTCCTTAACATTCCCTCTAATCTCTTATCCTTGTATTTGTAATCCTTAATCCATCCATCTTTTATCAATAATCTCTAATCACTATTCCTTAATCCTTAGTCCCTAATCCCTAATCCCCATTCCTTTACCCTTAATCCTTAATCAATCCTTAATCCATAACCCCTAATCCTTAATCCCTTATATTTAATCCCTAATTTGTAATTTCTAATCTCTAATCTCAAATCCTTAAACCCTAATCTCTAATCTATAATTCATATTCTCAAATCCTTAACCTCTAATCCCTAATCCTCAATCCCTAATTTATAAGCCATAATTCCTAATCCCTAATATGTAATCCTTTACCCTTAATCCTTAATCCCTAATCCTTAATCGTTAATTCTTAATCCTTAATCCTTGTCCTTAAGCCTTAATCCAATTTACTTTATCTTTAATATCTAGTCTTTAATCTCTAATCTATAATCCTAAATCATGAATCCCTAATGACTAATCTCTAATCCTTACTCTCTAATCTCTATTATCAAATATGTAATCCTAAATCATAAATCCCCAATCCAAAATTCTTTTTACTTAATCCTTATATCCTTAATCCTTAATATCTAATTATTAATCCCTCAATCCTTATTCTTTAATCGCAATTTCTAATCTTATAACTTATTCCTTAATCCTTAAATTCTAATCCTAAATCTTTCAGCTCTAATCTATAATCCTTAATCCTTATTCCCTAATTCCTAATCTCATATCTATCCTTTCTTAATCCTTAATCCCTAATCCATCTCTTCTTCTACTTCTTCTTCTTCCTCTACTTATTTGTCTTCTTCTTCTTCCTCCTCTTCTTCTTCTTCTTCTTTCTCATCTTCTTGTTGTTCTTCTTCTTTTGCATCTTCCACATCTTACTCTTCTTCTTCTTTTGTTGCTTCTTCATCATCCTTTTCTTTTTCCACTCCTTTTTTTCACTTCTTTTTCCTATTCTTCATCGCCTCTTCTTCTACTTCTTGTACTACTTCATCCTCCACCTCTTCTTCTTCTTCTTTTTCTTTATTTTCTTCTTTCTTGTAATTCTTCTTCCTCTTCTACTTCTCCTTCTTCTTCTTCTTCTTCTCCTTCTCCTTCTTCTTATCCTCCTCATTCTTTCTATCTTTCACCTTCTGTTTCTACTTCTCCTTCTCCTTCTACTTCTCTATCTCCTTCTCTTTCTCCTTCTCCTTCTCATTCTCCCTCTCCTCCTCCTCCTCAATCCCTAATCACAAATCTATCTTTAATCTTTAATCTCTAATCTCTTATCTATAATCTCTAATTCCTAATCTCTAATGATTAATCCTTAATCTTTAATCCTTAATCACTAATCCTATATCATTAAACATTGATCACTAATCTCTAATGCTAATCCTAACACCATTATCTCTAATCCCTACTCTCTAACCTCAAATCTTAAATTTGGCATCCTTAATCTCTAATTCCTAACCCCTAATCATTAATCCTTATATCTTACCTTAATACCTAATCTTAAATCACTAATCTTTTATCCCTAATCATTAGTAATTAATCTCTTAATTTTTAAGACCTAATCTCTATTCAAATAATAATTAATCTCTTCATCTATAATCCTTAATCATAATCCTTAATCCTTAATCCCTAATCCATAATTATTATCTCTATTACTTGTTCCCTAATCCTTTTGCCCTAATCCCTAATCCAAAATCTTTAAACCTTTATCCTTAATTTTTAACTCCAAAATCTCCAATCTCTATCTCCCTAATTTTTAATTCGTATTCTCTGATATCTAATCCCTAATCTTTCGTTTTTTAATCTGTAATCCTTAGTCCCTAACACCCGAAACCCTATTCCATCTCTTCCTCCAATTATTTTACTTCTTAATCTTCTTCCTCTTCTTCTTCTTCTTCCACTTCTTCTTCCTCCTCATTTTTGTTTTCTTCTTCTTCTTCTTCTCATTCTTCCTCTTCTTCTTCTTCATCTTTTATTTCTTCTTCTTCTCATCCTACTTCTTCTTGTTCTTCTTCTTCATCATCATCTTTTTCTTCTTATCTTCTTCTTGTCCTTCTTCCTTTTCTTCTTCATCTTCCTCTTCTTCTTCATTTTCTTCTTCTTCTTTTTCCACTTCATATTCCTCTTCTTCTTCTTCTTCTTAAACTTCTTCACCTTCTTCTTACTCTTACCCTTGTTCTTCTTCTTCTTCTTCTTCTTCCTGTACTCCTTCTTCTTCATCTTCTTCTTCTTCATCTTCTTCTCCTTCGTCATTTTCTTCTTCTTTATCTTCATCCTCTTCTTCTTCATCTTCCTCTTGTTCTTCTTCTTTTTCTTCATCTTCATCTTCTTCCACTTCTTACTCTTGTTCTGTCTTTTCTTCTTCTTCTTCTTCTTCATCTTCTTCTTCTTCTCTTTATTCTTCGTAATCCTTAATCCATATTCCCTAATCTTTACTCCTTAATCCTTTCCTACTTAATCTCTTACCCCTAAATTTGTAATTTTTAAACCATCCCTCTTAAATCATTAATCGCTAATCCCTATTCCTTAATCCTTAATCCCTAATCAATCCTAAATCCATAATCCCTAATATTTAATCATTAATCTCTAATCTTTAATCTTTAATTCCAAAACCTTAATCTCTAATACCTAATCCTTGATCTCTAATCTTGAATCTATAATTCCTAATCCCAAATTCTTAATCTCTTATCCCTAATTCCATATCTCTAATCCCTAATACCTGATCCCTAATCCTTAAACTATAGTAAATAATCCTTAATCACAATTTTATAATGCTTTATTGCTAATCCTTAATCCCTAATCATAATCTTAAATAATTAATCTCTAACCCCAATCTCTAATCCATAATTCTAAATCACTAATCTCTAATCCTTAATCCTTAATCATAATCTTAAATAATTAATCTCTAACCCCAATCTCTAATCCATAATTCAAAATCACTAATCTCTAATCCTTAATCCCTAATCTCTATTCTCGATCCCATAATCCCAAATCCTAATACCCTAATTCCCGATCTTTTGTAGTTAAACTCTTAATCCATAATCTCTAAACATTAATCCCTTCATCTAAAATCCTTTACCTTAATCCCTAATCGCTAATCCTTAATTCCAAATCCTTATTACTTATTCCTTAACTCTAATCCCTAATCTTTATCCCTAAACTTTAATCTCTAATTGACAATCCCTGATCCTTAATCTTTAATCCCTAATCCTTAATCGCAAACGCCTAATTTTAAATCTATCCATCCTTAATTCTTAATCCTTAATCCCGAACACCTAATCTTTAATCCCTAATCCATCTCTACTTTCTCTTCTTCTCTTTCTTCTTCCTCTTCTTCTTCCTCTTTTTTTACTTCTTCTTCCTCCTCTTATTCTTCTTCTTTCTCCTCATCTTCTTATTTTTCTTCTTCCTTATCTTACACTTCTTCTTCTTCTCCTTCTTCCTCCTCTTTTTCTTCTTCTTCATCTTCTACTCCTTACTCTTCTTCTTTTTCTTTTTCTTCCTCTTCATCTTTCTCTTCTTCTTTTTCTTGCACTTATCTTTCTACTTTTTTTTCTTTTCTTGTAATTCTTCTTCCCCTTCTTCTTCCTCTTCTTCTTCTTCAACTTCTTCTTCTTCTTCTTCTTTTTCTTGTATTTCTTCTTCTTCTTCTTCTTCTCCTCTCTCTCCTTCTTCTCCTTCTCAATCTCCTTATTTTTCACCTTCTCCTTCTGTATGTCCTTCTCCTTCTCATTCTCCCTCTCCTTCTCTATATCCTCCTCTTTCTTGTTTTGCTCCTCCTTCATCATCTTCTTTGTTTCCTTCTTCTTCTTCTTCTCCTCCTTCCACATCTCCTTCTCCACCTCCTTCTCCTTCTCTCCTCCTTTTCAATGTCATCCTTCTTCCTCCCTTTCTTCTTCTTCTTCTTCTTTCTTGTTTCTTCTTTCTTCTTCTTTCCTACATCTTCCTTGCTCATTCCTTATTCCTTCTCCCATCTTCTTTCTTTGTTCTTCTTTCTACTTTATTCTTCCTCTTCTTTTTTTCCTTCTTTTTCTTCCTTCTTCCTTCTAACTTCTTCCTTCTTCCATCTAACTTCTTCCTTCTTCAATCTTTCTTCCTTCTTCTTCTTCTTCCTTCTTCAATCTTTCTTCCTTCTTCTTCTTCTTCCTTCTTCCTTCTCGTTATTCCATAATCCCTAATCCTTAATCTTTAATCAATCCTAATCCTTAATCTCTAAATCCTAATTTTTAATACCTAATTCTTCATCTTTAATCTCTGATCTATAATTCTTAATCTCTAATCTGTAATACTTAATACTTAATCCTTAATCCTTAATCACCAATACTTAAACTTACATCCCTAATCCTAATCCCTTAATCCCTAACTTTTAATCTTTAATCTCTAATCTTTAATATCTAATCCTCAATCCCTAATCACAAATCTTTAATCCCTAATTCTTAATCGCTATTCCTTAATCTATAATCCCAAAACTATAATAATTAATTCCGTAATCCTTAAGTCTCAATCCTCAACCATTAATGCCTTCAACTCTAATCAATAGTCCAAAATCCTTAATCGTTAATCTTTAATTCCTATTACTTAGTCTCTAATGCCTACTACCTAATCCATAATCCTTAATTCCTAAACTCTAATCCCAAATTGCTAATCCATAATCTCCAATCCTTAATCTCTAATGTCGAATACCTAATCCCTTCCCTAATCACTAATCACAAATACCTCTCTAATCCCCAATCCATAATCACTCTCTCCATAATTCTTCTTCTTCTACTTCATCTTTCTTATTTTTTCTTCTGTTTTCTTCTTCCTTCTTCCTTCCTCCATCCTTCCTACTTCCTTATTCTTTCCTTCTTTCCTCATTCTTCATTCTTCTTTTTTATTTATTCTTCTCATTCTTCTTCTTCTTCTTCTTCTTCTTTTTCTTTTTCCTCTTCTTCTTCCTCATCTTCTTCTTCTTCCTTTTTCCTAATCCCAAATCCATAATCTTAAATTCATAATTTATAATCCACAATCCCTACTCCTTAATCTCAAATCCTTAATCCCTAATCCCTAATCCTTA